>JAHRHZ010000139.1:10173047-10217032 GCA_024137785.1 Ginglymostoma cirratum | reverse complement strand
GGCCGGAACGTCAAGTTTTCCTGCTCCTATGATGCTGCTTGACCTGCTGTGTTCATCCAGCCCCATGCTTGTTATCTCGGATTCTCCAGCATCTGCAGTACCTTTTATCTCTATCCATGATGATGGATTTGATTAAATGCAGCAAAACTATCGGAAGTTATTTGATAAAACCTATTATGTGAAAACTGAAGATTAGGGTTCATAAGACTTCAGTTATATGGTTTGAGAAAAGCTGCCTGCTGATTTGAAAGAGCACACAAGTGTTGATTTTACAGATGAAGCAGACAATGACAGTTTAATCCCATCAGAGTTTCTACACAGTCTAACTCCAGTGGGCATGGCACTATAGAAATGTGGACTCAAGGAAGGAACAGTTATAACGTTCACATGAGACTTGAATCCTAAACAAGAGCATTGTGATTGAACAAGGATAGTTAAGAAATTGTTTTCTTAGATGATAAATGCTAACATTATAACGGGTAGATTTGGAGGAATTAAAATGTTTATATCCTAAATAAGTGAGCCCATAAGACATAAACCTGGCTTTAAAACTCATGAAAAGATTATTCTCAATTAGATTTTCATCTTAGATGTCTATAAACAACTCTCAGGGCCAGCCTTGTGACAAATTTGTATTTATATTTCTAGCCTTGATTTACAAATTGACAACTTTATATAGGTTTTTCCAGAGTGAGACAATTTGACTCTGTTAAACCTTCTGGTGAAAAAATAATTATAAATCTTATATTTAAAGGAGTACTGTTTCAAACACAAGGTTAATTTGACTGCAAATGTTTTATGGGTCTCTGCCAGATTATATGGTCTTCATACATCTTAGCAAGGTGAAGGGTTAGGCCTTTCAGCCCTTTAGCCCTAAGAATAAAGAACAAAGCACAGGAACAGGCACTTCAGCCCACCAAGCCTGTGCTAACACATGCTGCCTTTCTGAACTAAAACCATATCCCTCTATTCCCTTCCAATTTACGAAGCTCTCAAGATGTCTTTTAAACATCGCTATTGTATCTGCTTCTACCACCTCCTCTGGCAGTGCATTCCAGGCACTTACCATTCACTGTGTAAGAAAACTTACGTCTCCTATCTCTTATACTGTATAAATTCCAAGCGGAGTAGAATAACATCGCTTCATCGGAGGCTCCACTGGTGATGTCACCTAGCATGGTGACAAAATGTCTGAATAAGAACGAACCAGCTCAGTGAGCAAGTCAACAACCTCACCCACAACCCGAGCTACAGATCTTTGCCAAAACTTTAAATGTCTTCTCCACGCCCACTGTATCCAGGCTTCTCAGTATTCTGTAAGTTTCAATCAGATCCTACCCTGTCATCCTTCTAAACAATAGTTAAGTACAGACCCAGAGTCCTCAACTCCTCCTCATATGACAAGCCCTTCATCCCTGGGGTCATTCTTGTAAACCTCCCCTGAACCCTCCATCCTTTCTTAGATACGGGACCCAAAACTGCTCACAATATTCCAAATGCAGTCTGAACAGCCTTATGTAGCCTCAGCAGTACATCTCTGCTCTTGTTTTCTAGCCCTCCAGAAATGAATGCAAACATTGAATTTGCCTTTCTAATTGCCAAATGAACCTGCATGTTAACCTTAATCATGAACGAGGACTCCTAAGACCTTTTGTGCTTCAGATTTCTGAAGCTTTTCCCCATTTAGAAAAGAGCCTATGGCTCTATTGTTCCTACCAAAGTGCATAACCTCACACTTTCCCACGTTGTATTCCATCTGCCACTTCTTTGCCCGCACTCCTAGCCTGTTTAAGTCCTTCTGCAGCCTCCCTGTCTCCTCAACACCACCTGTCCCTCCACTTATCTCTGTGTCATCCATAAATTCTCAGCAACTTTGTCCAGATCATTAATGTGTAACATGGATAGTTGTGGTCCAAACAGTGACCCCTGTGGAACTTCCTTCTTCATTGGCTACCATACTGAAAAAGACTCCTTTATTCCCACACTTTTCCTTCTGCCAGTCAGCCAATCCTCTATCCATGCCAGTACCTTGCCCCAAATGCCATGGCCTCTTATTTAGCAGCCTCCATCTGCCTGTTCGGGTGGGTGTAAAAGATTCCATGACTCTATTTTGAAGAAAAGTAGGGTTGTTATCCCTTGTGTCTTGACCAATATCTATCCTCAACCAACATCACACAACACAGATTATCCAGTACTTTTTCTTATTATTTCATGTGATGTTGTGATGTTTATTTCCCATCCCCTTTTGCCCTTGACAAGGAAATGGTGAGCAGCCCTTTTAAATTGCTACGATCCATATGATGTCGATAGACCCACTATGCTCTCTCAGGAGGAAAGTCCAGGATTTGGATAGTGAAGGAATAGCAATATATTTCCAAGTCCGGATGGTGTGTATCTTGGAGGGGAACTTGCAGGTGGGGTGTTCCCATGTATCTGCTGCCCTAGTCCTTCTAGATGTAAGTGGTTGTGGGTCTAGAAGGTACTATCCAAGGAGCCTTGGTAAATTTCTACAGTTCATCTTGCTGATGATACACATTGCTTCTCCTGTATAATCGATGGTGGAGGGAGTGAATATTTGTGGGTGTAGTGCCAATCAAGTGGGTTGCTTTGACCTAAATGATGTCAAGCTTCTTAAGTGTTGTCGGAGCTGCGCTCATTCAGGCAAGTGAGGAGTTTTCCATCACACTCCTGACTTGTGCCTTGTAGATGATTATCAGGCTTTGGGGAATCAGAAGGAGGGTTACTTTCTCCAAGGAATCAAGCATCTGATCTGGGATAGTAGGAGCTGCTGATGCTGGAGCCTGAGATAACAAGGTGTGGAGGTGGATGAACCCAGCAGGCCAGGCAGCATCAAAGGAGCAGGAAAGCTGACATTTCGGGTCTGGACCCTTCTTCTGAAGGGTCTTCTGAAGAAGAGTCCAGACCCGAAATGTCACATTTCCTGCTCCTCTGATGCTGCCTGGCCTGCTGTGTTCATCCAGCTCCACACCAAGCCTCTGATCTGCTCTTGTAGCCTCAGTATTTATGTGACTAGTTCCAGTTCAGCTGTGGTCAGTGGTAACCCCAGAATGTTGACAGTGGGGAATTCAGTGATGCTAATGCCATTGAATATTGAGGCGATAGTTTGATTCTTTCCTATTGGAAATGATCATTATTAGAATGTTAACCAGATTCATAATTTAAAGTACAGATGTTAAAATACAAATACAGGTGGGGCAAACGTTCAGTTAGGTTACAGATCAACACCTATCTGATTGAACAGCCGAGATATCTGGAGGCTGCTTCCCAGGGGCTGACCCGGCCTCAGTGCTACAGGCAGACCCTCTCTGTCCACCTGACTTCAGCTTCAGACCCTCTGTGCAGGAGATACCATTTTTATTATGGTGGCCTGAGTGCCAAGTTCTGTATTTCAGTGTAAAAGTTGGAGGGAGAGTGCCTCCACCTAGGGCATTCTCTCTGACTGGAAAAGACAGGCTGCTGCATCTTCCTAGCTTGGAGGATGGGGGTGGGGTTGCTCCTGCAGCTGAATTTCCAACCTTGATGGCCCACCCAGTGCCTCAATTGGACAGTGACTTCTCCTGCTAGCCATTAATTGGCCAGTTCAAGGAAAATCACAGCTGAATAACGCTTCTTGATATATTGCAAGCTTTAGCGCTTACGATGATGATGGGACCCTTGAAGCCATGGGGAAACTCTTGTCCTCCGTGTTTTTCATAAAGTGTATTATCCAGAAAAGAAAACAGCATACTCACTGGGCCAAATTAGTGTTTTTTTCCTCAAATAATTGAACATAACCTCCTGGCTTTTGTATGCAATGCCTCTGTGTATAAAACTCAGGACTCTATATGCTATCTTGGTGACGACTTGTACACGGAGCTCCTTTTTTTGTATACAGTGACTGCCAAAACAACAAATCTGCATGGAAGGCCTTGCAACTAGGGAAGAACTTCAACCTGGATGAATATTTGAACCTGAGTAAGGTAAGTCAGCAACCAGTCGGGTGTTAGCCGAGTTCAGCTGTTTTGATAATTTTGGGCTAATGCTGAATATCAACTTGGCTCAGTTATTGCAAACTGTATGGCTGTATGAGTTTGGAATTTGTCTTCGGAGGGTCAGTTTTCTGATGGTATTTGCACATAAGAACGTGAGAAATAGGACGGGTAGCTCATACAGGCCCTTGGGGCCCCTCCACCTGTCAAGACAATCAATAACGATCTACTGCTTCAATTCCGTTTTCCTGCTCATTTCCCATTGCCCTGAATTCCCTGAGAGAACAAAAATCTGTGTATCATAGCCTTAAATATATTTAATGATGGAGCATCCACAATTGTCTGAGGCAGCAAAAGCTCACAAATTTACACTATTCCAACCTGTCACCAGTAGATCGGTGTGACTATCTGGCATATGGAATAAACCATGGATTATCATGTGGTGTTCATTAACTGCAGCAGGGCTCCACTTGGTAGATTGGATCCTAGATCAGCCAGTGTTCTCATTCCTGACTGCTATCTTGTTTTGGGCTAGATTGGTTTCCTAGACTAATTTTGATCAGCTAAGGGAGTCAGAGAGGAATTTTCCAGACTTCCTTTTCTTAAATTCAGCCCAGATTTTCACCTGTCTCAGGAGATCACATGGTCTTAAGTCAGGTTGATAGGAATTGAATGGAGACAGGCTGAACAAACCATAGGATCTTTACAAATATACCTGTAGTGATGATGACAAGGTCAGCCAGGTGGCCTTACAGAATACGAGTTCCGTGATTGGGGCTGTTAATCTGGCCCAATCAGGGAGCCCTGACTGACAGATAAGAGCAGGAGTGTCAGACATCCTGTTCACTCTGAGAGCTGGCTCTGAGGGAACTGGATCAGTGACAAGGGCTGTCCACGTGTAAATAAAGGGTGACTTGGTGACGGGATATTGGTCTCTGTGGAGTTATTTCAGTACCCTCTGGTTTTTCTTGACTGTCCATGTAGTGCCTGTTTGTAGCAGTAACTGGTCCTTTTAATAGTGCATTGCCTAGAGAAAGCATCGGACATTTCCTATTATTGTTTCTGTGTTTATATAGTTTACTTCCTCATCTCCAGCTCAACTGGTTGAACTGTCATTTTTTTAAAAAGTGTTCCCCATCTTCCCACTTATTTCTTACTCTCAAATAAAGGAAAGGCTGTGGGAACAGACCCATCCCAGAAATCACAGTACAACTGTGGACTGGAGGCAATACCCTAGTGGTTAGACTATTAATCTAAAGACCAAGGTCATGTTCTGGGTACCTGGATTCAAACCCTACCATGACGTGGAATTGAATTAATATATTTTTTAAAAGTATGGAGTTAATAGTCTAATGATGACCATGAAACCATTGTTGTTAAAATCCCATCTGATTCACTAATACCCTTTGGGGAAGATAACTACTGTCCTTACCTGGTCTGACCTACTTGTGACCGCGGACCCAGAGCAATGTGGCTGACTCTTAATTGCCTTCTGGGCAAATACTGGCCTGGACAGTGACACCATATCTTGTGAATGGATTTATTAAACACTGAAAATGTTCTATTAGATGTAAAGGACTGGCATGCAACAAGGTAGAGAACATTGAGGAATTACTTGTTCAGGGGGGACAAGCAGAATGTATTTTTTTGCTGCCGAAGTAGTGTTCTCACAGTCAGAGACTAATACACTGGGAGCTACTGAATCTGCTTTCTCCTTGTGTGCCAGAAGGTCCACACGTCTCAGTGGCAACCTGAAACACTCCTTTCCTTTGGGATTCTCTGCCTCCTGTTTTACAATTTTCAAGGCCAAAACGTATAATTGAGATAGGGAACTCGCTGTGAGGGAGATCAGGAACTCAAATCCATCTCATATGCCAATGATAAATCTGTTTAAGAACTGAGGGAGAGGAACGGTCGCCATAGAATTCTAAAGGAATTGTGTCAACATTGGAAGCAGGGGTGCATGGACTATTTCTATATTTCTTTTGGTTCCCTGCTTCTTTTATCCAAGCAGTACTGTAAAGTCCTGACGTACATGAAGCAGAAATATTTGCAGTACGTGGGTTGCGTAGTGCTGCATCCAAAGACCAGTTAGCTGTGATCTATTACTTAGTTCGCGGTATGCCTGTCTCTATCTCAAAGCTTTGAAGGTTTCAGCCTCATACTAGGCACTTGACTATGCAAATTAGGCTGAGGAAGAACTGCATTTTAGAACTGGTGCTGCCTTTTGCCTGAAATTTTAAACTGAGGTCATGCCATAGGGGAGTTAAGCTCTCATGGCACTAATCTGAAGAAAAACAGGATAGTTTTCCCCAGTTTACTGGACCACTATCTCGCCTTTGAAGACACAGAACTACAGAAATCAGGTCATTCTCACTGTTGGAGCTTTGCTATGTGTAAATCTGCTGCTGCTTTTCCTGCATGTGATAATAAATACAATTCAGAAGTATTTAGTTGGATTCAAGGTTCTTTGGAACACCCCGAGGTCATGAAAGACTCAATTGAATTGCAAATTCTTCATTTTATACATTGGTTTCATGACCCACCAGTGAGGCACCAAGGATCAAGCTAATCCCTTTATAATAGTTGGATCCAGTGAATGTGCATGTTTCAATTTACTGGGGTGTTATCGATGATAGGGGAGCAGAAGAAGTAGTGATAATACAAGGGACACATTGAGTAGACAGCATCACCAGTATTGTGTGCAGTTCTGGATGCCACATTTAGGAAGGATGTGAATGCATTGGACAAAACACAGAGGAAGTTTACGAGAGATAAAAGGTACTGCAGATGCTGGAGAATCCGAGATAACGAGCATGGGGCTGGATGAACACAGCAGGTCAGGCAGCATCATAGGAGCAGGAAAACTTGACGTTTCGGGCCTAAACCCTTCATCAGAAATGGGGGAGGGGAAGAGGGTTCTGAAATAAATAGGGAGAGAGGGGGAGGCGGATAGAGGATGGATAGAGGAGAGGATAGGTGGAGAGGAGGCAGACAAGTCGAAGAGGCGGGGATGGAGCCAGTAAAGGTGAGTGTAGGTAGGGGGGCGGGATGATGTTAGTAGATAGGAGATGGGGGTGTGGCTTGGGGTGAGAGGAAAAACAGGTTAGGGAGGTGGAGATGAGCTGGGCTGGTTTTGGGATGCGGTTGGGGGAGGGGAGATTTTGAAGCTTGTGAAATCCACATTGATGCCATTGGGCTGCAGGGTTCCCAGGCTGAATATGATTTGCTGTTCCTGCAGCCTTCGGGTGGCATCACTGTGGCATTGTAGGAGGCCAAGGATGGACATGTCATCTGAGGAATGGGAGGGGGAGTTGAAATGGTTCGCAACTGGGAGGTGCAGTTGTTTGTTGCGAATTGAGCGCAGGTGTTCTGCAAAGCGGTCCCCAAGCCTCCGCTTGGTTTCCCCGATGTAGAGGAAGCCACAACGAGTACAGCGGATGCAGTATACCACATTGGCAGATGTGCAGGTGAACCTCTGCCTGATGTGGAAAGTCTTCTTGGGGTCTGGGATTGGGGTGAGGGAGGAGGTGTGGGGGCAGGTGTAGCACTTCCTGCGGTTACAGGGAAAAGTGCCGGTTGTGGTGGGGCTGGAGGGGAGTGTGGAGCAGACAAGGGAGTCGCGGAGGGAGTGGTCCCTCCGGAAGGCAGATAAGGGTGGGGAGGGAAAAATGTCTTTGGTGGTGGGGTCTGATTGCAGATGGCGGAAGTGTCGGAGGATGATGCGTTGGATCCGGAGGTTGGTGGGGTGGTATGTGAGGACGAGGGGGATTTTTTTTGGTTATTGTTGCGGGGACGGGGCGTGAGGGATGTGTTCCGGGAAATGGGGTTTAGGCCCGAAACGTCAAGTTTTCCTGCTCCGAGGAAGTTTACGAGAATGGTTCCAGGAATGAGAAGCTTCATTTATGAATATAGATTGGAAAAGTTTGGACAGTTTTCTTTGACGAGGAATAGGCTAAGAGGTGATCTGATATTTTACAAAATCATGAAGGTCCAGATTGGATAGGGACAAATGGTTCCCACTTGTAAGAGGACAAAACAAACCTGAGGGGACAGATTTAAAATGATTTGGAAAAGAAGCAAATGTGAGATGAGAAAACAACTTTTTCACACAGTGAATAGTTTGGGTCTGGAATGCATCGCCTGGAACTGTGGTGGAGGCAGGTTCAATTGAGGCAGGTTTAAGAGGACATAGACATAGACTTGTGCACAATGTTCTGGTCCCAGAGGTAGTGAGTCTATATTTCAGAAGGGAACTTAATGAGTCAGTATAGTGGCATCCCAGAGACCTGTCTACTTCCCAGCCCGGCCTGCGCTCCAAGCTTGGCCTTCCTTCCCCATCACTAATTGAGGTCCTTAACTGGTTAAGTTGTTATCACCCAAAAGCCTATTCCCACCTGGACTGCAATTACTTCAGCTCCAGGTGAGATGAGAAACCCGAGTTCATGAACAAGAGAAGGTCTGGCTTAGGTCAGTGAGGTGGCTACCAAGAGCCTCCCTCCTGCCCTTGCTTTCAAACCCCATGGCCCACATCTCCCTGCAGCCTCCACCCCACAAATTTACCCATACCCACACACATTAACCCTCACCTATCCTGGGGTCACCCTTTCACTGGGAGTCCTGGAAGTGCTCAACCAACTAGCAGCTCTTGACAGCTGGGACTTCTTCCACTGAGATCCAATGGAAAACCAGCCAGCAAATAAATAGATGCCTGATTTCCGGAAGATCAGACTGTTTTTCACATCTTAACATGGTACGGGGTTCTCTCTGCTATTCTCTCCTGTTTATCAACCAAAACAGAATGGTACTGCACATGGTGGGAGAAGATAACTGGGTCAGAGATTCCCTGATGTAGAGAGTGTACATGGGCTTTGGGAGTAGTTGACCCAAGAGACCAGATTATTTGTTCCATGATGGTTTAAACTTTATTGTAGTCCAAGAAGTTAGCACTGCTGCCTCACAGCAACAGGGACCTGGGTTCGATTCCACCCTTGGGTGACTGTCTGTGTGGAGTCTGCACATTCTCCCTGTGCCTGCGTGGATGTCCTCCGGGTGCTCCGGTTTCCTCCCACAGTCCAAAGATGTGCAGGGTGGGTGGATTGGCCATGCTAAATTGCCCATAGTATTCAGAGATGTGTAGATTAAGGGGATGGGTCTGGGTGGGATGTTCTGAGGGTCGGTGTGGACTTGTTGGGCTGAAGGGCCTGTTTCCACACTGTAGGGATTCTATAAAAAAATGGTCACCCAAATCATACTCCTTTTATCCTATATAAATTATTGATATCTTATTTTTCTCAGTATACAGGGGACATATCAAGTATATTTGATAAACTGAATGTCAATTTATCAGGAATTACACTGCTGGATCAGAAGGGCAGGACGACTCTGAAAGATTTCTTAAACACTGGAATTGATGATCTAAATTTTACTAGCATCTCTGAGCAGGTAAACCTGTTTCTTCATGCACTGACTTGTGAAGTGGTACTGTCACTGAGCTGGTCATTCAAAGAACTGGATAACAATACATAGTTTATTAATTCAAACTCCATCAACGTGGGCAGTTTGAAAATTTGCATTGAATTAAACAAGCTACTGATATAGAAAATAATAAAAAAGAAGCGATTATGAAGCTGTTAGATTGTTAGAGAAATCCCAACTGACCAATTTCTCTCTTAGGGGAGGAAACCTCCATCCTTACTTTGTCTAGGCCTGTGTGTAACCGAATGTGGTTGACTTTTAACTGTCCTCAGAAGTGGTCTTATGGGTAGTTGAATCAAACCATGAAGGACAACACTGGTTTAACTCATTCTAAGAGCAACAAGGAATTGTTAGTAAATGCTGTCCTTGCCCCAGTGAGGCCTACATCCCTGATCATGTGGCTTATTTCTGTTTGTGGGATCTTGCTGTGCAAAAGTTGTTTCCTCCATTACAACAGGCCTCAAAAAAGATCTCACCAGTTGGCAATAAGACATTTGGCACACCCCAAGATTATGAAAGGTACCATGGAAATGCAAGTTTTTATTTTTTTTCCCCAATATTTAGCCACGAACATTTGGGTGTTCTCTCAAAATGAAACTGGTCACTTCCACAGTGAAGTGCCCACCTACAATCTACTGAATTTGTATGCACTGATTCCACCTTGTTTGAGTAGAATTATTATCAGGGGACAATTACTACCAAGAACTTTCTTGGAGTTGTCTCTCACATTCATCGCTCTAACCTGGGCATATGTTCACCTGGCAAATATAATCTTACAATTAGAATTAGAAATGGGTTTTGTTATCACGCATACAGAAGTACAGGAGTACAGTGAAAATTTTACAATGTCGTCTCTCATGGCGCCATCTCAGATACAAACTACCTAGGTACAAATCTTAGACACAAAAACACGAGTAAAGAAGTAGTTGCATTACCTGACTCTGATTCATAGTATAAGTTAGAAATAAGACACGGTTAAAAGGACAAACATTACACTCAGAAAAACAGATTATAGATAAACAATATATTGCAGTAGCTCAGCGCAGGGGCTTCCACACATGGTCTGGCTGGCCTTGCAAGCCACTGACCGCTAGCTGGACCCCAGCAACTGTCCAACAACTTCTGCTAGAGTTAACATTGTGGAAGACACGCTGGAGAAATATCAAGTAGCGAAAATGGGAACGTGGCTGGGGTAGAACAATTAGAGTTGTTATGCAATAGTATTGTGTTAGATTCTAGACGGTACCCTTTTTTTTTCCATTTGCTGTTTTTCAGCTGGAGATGCCATTATTTCAGCAGGAACTGCATATCACTGTGGGGAAATTACAAAATTTCTCAAAGAGCATGGTAAGTTCGGTTGTAATTGACTCGTACTAGAAAGCAGAAGTGGCACACGTTTCGGATCTCTTTTTAACTGTATTTTATTTTGTCAAGTTTCATTTTAATTGAGGTGAAACTGATAGGGCTGGTTCAATACTGACTATCACCATGGTATATAATTCCATGGAATAGCTCTACAGAATATCTCTATATCAGCCTGAGTCACACGCCAGAGAATGGAGTACAAAGTCCAGGCTAACTCTCGCAGTGCATTATTCAAGGAGTGTTGGTCTGTAGGAAATACTGTGTTTCAGGTGAGATGTTAATTCAACACTCTGTCTGCCTTCTCAGTTTTATGTAAAATACCCAGTGGCACTATGAAGAAGGCAAAGGATGATCCATGATATTTTGGCCAATATTAATCCTTCTAACAAAATCACTAACAGATTGTCTAGTCATTTTGGTATTCTGTTTGTGGGATCCTGCTGTGCACAAACTGACTGATAAGTTTACTACATCCAACTGCTACACTTTAAAAATTATGTAATTGTCTAAAACATGTTGCGACATCATGTGATTGTGAAAGGTGCGGTATGAAGGAACCCTTTCTTCTTTTTACTCTATATTTCAATTCACAAAAAGTCCCAAATATTTGTCTTCCCCAAAGCTAGACAGTTCAATTTAAATTGCAGTCATACCATTGTCCTCCTTCTTTACTAGAAGGAATAATGCAGGCTGCAATGCTTCTGTCATTATAAACATTGAAAAAGGCAACTTGCAGTGGGAGATGCCAGTAAAGTGCATAAAAGAAGCTGTAAAGTTAGTCACTATCCCAGGATTCTACCAGTGACAAATTAAAAGAGCAGGATGAGGGCAGTGCAGGATCCAATTCAGGCTGTTAGAATCTTTGAGGCTCTTCTTACAAGAACCAACTACGGTGAGATAGGTCATCCATTCATTTGCCCATTCCTGCCTCAGCTAGCTCTTCAGCTTCTTCAAGACTGGAAATATTGTGTAGCCAAAGTGGGAATGTTGTGAGGTGGTGGAACAATTAGAGTTGGTGGGGGTCAAGTAATGAAGCTTCTTGGAATACATCCAAGCTGAGTACAGTAGTGTAGTGATTGTGTTAGTGGGCTAGGAATTCAAAATCTTGGACTCTAGAGAACACGAGTTCAAATTTGATCATTGCATTTTGAGAATTGAATTATATTTAAATAAAGAAACTGGTATTAGTAAAAGTGAAGTCATACTGTTCTAATAGCTCAAATATACATTATTGTCCTTGCTGGAAGAACATGTTGTCATCTTATCAATTCTAGGCTTATATATTGTGCCTCTTAATTGCCCTGTGAAATGACCTAGAGAGACACTCAATTGTACCAAATCATTACCAATGCTTTTAGAAGAAGGGCCATCACCAGCTTCACAGGGTTAGTCAGCAAAGTCCACACCTGAGAATGTGTCACCAAAAATCAGCAACTTTAGACTGGACAGCATAAGGGAGATTTACTTGGTATCAAGCCCATGCTCTACCAGACCTTGCAGTGTTTGACAAAGAAGATATGCTTTATCCAATCAAACCTGCGTCTTTGAAATAGGAAAACTCATCATTGCTCAATGTTAATGAGTGCACACCTTAATGAGCTCAAACATCATCACTTAATGATACAACTGTCAACAGCTACTCAGTGCACATGACATGAATACGCATGGGCAGAAACACACCAACCTGAGTGGACATCTACCTCTGACTGGGAGGCTGCTGCCATTCCAAAGACGTGCATATTAATACATGGCAATTTATTATCCTATAGATGGACCCAGTTAAAACTGAACTGAACAAAGAGGCAGCAAGCCTGAATGACTTGAACAGCTGGATCCAGACCAACATGGTGCCAAACATTGTAAGTTTTAACTTGGATGTGTTCACATATTTCATTATAATCACAGCATCATAATGATAGTTCAACACTTCAGCAATAAAGATGGGAAACTTGTAAAGGTCTGAAATGTCAGGGAGAAAGAAAACAAACCCAATTAAGCTCAAGAAACTAATCCATTGATGCTGTACCCACCATACTGACTTCCTCACTGTATTCTCAGTCTCTCTTTCTGGAAACTGTGAAGCCAGTTTCACAATGTAGGCCTGACTATTCCAATGCTCTCCTGGCCAGTCTCCCATTTTCTGTGCTACCTGAACTTGAGTTCATCCAAAATTCTGCTGGCAATGTTTACCCCATATCCTCGTGCTCATTGACTTAATGTTGGCCTCCAGCATACAATGTCTAGCATTTAAAATTCTCATCCTTACCTACAAATCTTCCCTAACCTCACTACTCTCTATCTGTGTCACTTACTCCTGCTCCATAAAATGCCAATTCTGGCCTCTTATTTTAAAGTCTCCCCTACAGGAAGCCATGTCCTCAATTGTTGAGGACCTAAGTTCTGTAAATCCATAAACCTCACAGTTTGTTTACTTCTCTCTGTTCTTTTAAGTCATTTCCTAAAATCCACCACTTGGACTGAGATTTTGGTCATTTGACTTACGTCTCCTCGTTTGATTCAGTGTCAGCTTTTAACTGGTATTATTCCTGTAAAGCACCTTGGGGTTATTTTCTTTGCTAAAGGTGCTATGTAAAAGCAGATTGTTGTCATAAAAGGGTTAAAGTTATTCCACTGTATTGTAAAAGACCTATTAAGTATTCCTTTGACACTGTAAAGTGCTATTGGGTCACCAGGGATTGCAAGAAGATAGCTTCCTATATCTCATCTCCACTGAGCCTTGAACAACAGTAGCCAAAGTGACGAGAGGAAAGCCTCTCATGTGAGCAAATCGTTGCACTTTAAACAGAAACAGAGAATACTAGAAATGTTCAGCAAGTCAATTAGGAGTTGCAGAAAGCCGAGGAGACAATCCATCCAACTCACATTAATTGCAAATGATAATAGTGGGAGAGATTCCTGATCAGTCATGTGAGGGAAAAGATGTTGGAACCTCTGCCATCACTATCCATAGCACCAGACTACAGCATACTGATAAAGATGTATGTTACCAAAGTAACTCAGGCTCCCTGAGTGAACTATAACACATCACCATCAATCTTTCAGTACACCCAAACCATTAACTCCTCTAGTCTTCTTACAGGTGGTTAATTCCCTGCTGAGTATTTCTAGCACATTCTGTTTTTGTTTCTGATTTTTAATGCTTGCATTATGCCAGATTCTGTTTATAAAAGGGCTACATTTGCCATTTGAACCTATTTATCTCAAATTAGATGGAAACTGCAGAGTCTCTGAAGCATGTTCTCGGCATCAAATTGAAGGTTGAGTGAAAGTGTACTTACCTTTTGTCGAATTCCAAACGGACAGGATTATGTAAAGCAAGACCAATTGTTTTGGCTTGTCCAGAACAATAGATCCAGAGGAACAGTCTGCATGTCAAACAGGGGTGAACTCAGAACTAATCTAAAGATTGGGTGGAACCTTACCGGCCCTTCACTGAAAGCTAGCATGTACGTGCAGCAAGCTATTAGGAAGGCTAATTGAATGTGATACTTTATTGCAAGAGGGTTTGAAAACAGGAATGGTGAAGATTTGCTTCAATTGTTTAGAAGCTTAGTTAGATTGCACCTGGAGTACTGTGTAGAACTTTGGTCTACTCATCTCAGGAAAAGTATTATTGCTAAATAGGGAGTGTAACAAAGGTTTAGCAGACTTGTTCCTGGTATGGCAGGAGTGTCTTACAAGGAGAGATTGGGCAAACTGGTCCTTGTATTCTCCAGAATTTTTAAGAATGAGAGCTGATCTCGTTGAAACATAGAAAGTACTTATAGGGATAGACAGGGGTAAAACGCTTTCCTGGTTGCGGAGTCTAGAACTGCGTGGCACAATTTAAAGATAAGGGGGATGGCACTTAGGTCTGAGAAATACTTTTACTCACAGGGTTGTGAGCCATTGGAATTCTCTGCACAGAGGACTTTGGAAGCTCAATCACTGAATATGTTTTAAGGTAGAAATTGATAGATTTTTGATTACTAAAGGTATTGAAGTGTTCCATCAACCATGATCGTATTCAATGGCATGGCAGGATTGATGGACTGAATGGCCTAATCCTGTTCCTATCTTCTTATGTTCCTGTGCCAACAATGCCCACCTTCCATGAATGAATTTTAAATGGTCTACAGATGTGGCTCTTGACCGAGGCAATGTAAGCAGATATAATTATTTGATTCAGATGTAAATTAGATTGCTTTCATAAAATAGCATGTTGGATTTTCAGAATCCAAAGACTTTGAGAAATGATGTGTGGTGGGTGCAACAAAATTTGGAGGAATAGTTAATTTTGGATCTATAGCTCCCAAATCTCTTAGCAACTTGAGGGTTTTCCTCACCTCATGTCTGGATTTGTTGTAGGTTGCTCGCTTGTTTTGAATAATTCCATTATTGTCTGTTGGAATGATGGACTATGAACCAGATAAGTCTTAGACTTTCTTTCATGCAGTAATTCCTGTGTTCCTATGGTTTAGGAAGTGGGAGGTCAGCCAAAGATCAAATTCCTGTGGATCATTATCCAGTAACCCCTGCTAAATTGAACATGTTTATGGATATTGGATTAGGAGAGGATTGGACTTTCTGCAACCTCATACCCTTTCACTGTCTAGATTCACACCTGAAGAGTAGACATAAGGAGGAGCTATTGAAGAGATTCTGAAACAACTCCAATATTGAGTCAGTGCCTTGAATGATGGAAAACTCAGTTTAAAAAAAAGGGTAGAAATTTGGTCTCGTATGTTAGAAAATGAATGATGATGTGATGGGTTTTTTTGACTGTGTT
The DNA here is from genome assembly GCA_024137785.1 of Ginglymostoma cirratum. NCBI lineage: Eukaryota > Metazoa > Chordata > Chondrichthyes > Orectolobiformes > Ginglymostomatidae > Ginglymostoma > Ginglymostoma cirratum. The sequence goes on along the minus strand of JAHRHZ010000139.1, from coordinate 10,201,411 downwards.
TGGTGTCTGGTTTAATAGGAAACATTGAAAGAAAACATTGAACATCTTCAGAGAAACACTTCACACATTGAGGTAAACCATATTTTGAAGCTGTTTTGTTGCAGTTTCCAGGTGTTTTTTTTGATCTAGCTCCTACTCTCCCTTACTCTTTATCTTTAGTGCTGCTGCCATTCCCACCCTCCACTAGCCGAGAATTGTCCAAGTTGGGCTGATGTATTGCTTGACATTTGTATGTGATGCTCAGCTATTAGCTGAAGACCTTTTCAAAGGTAATTAGGGATGGGCAATACATGCTCACTTGGCAAGCAACATCTACATCCCCTGAACTATTAAAGAGAAATGTCTAGCTGAGTCATGAAGCTGCATCATCAGATGGGTAATCAAGGCTTCATTCCTGAATACCTTAAATATGATGAAATTGTTAAGTTCATTGATCACAAAATGTTTAAGGAAGTCTCAACCCATCTTAATTCACCAATCCAGACAGTCCACACTTCCTGGCATTTTAATAGGCTTGTTAAATGACTCCAGGGTTTTTGCATCCTAAATCCTTCTATGCATTGATCAATATTTACATCACGAGAAATGTCCTCATTAAAATTTCTAATTTTTCCTCATTCCCATATGGCAGTATGCAGTAATTTCCCAAATTTATCTTTTACATGATATATATGTATACTCTGACAGGCTACCTTACTCAAAACTTTTCAAGACTGAAAAATTCAATTTTCTGCCGTATGTCCTCATAACACAGCTTGACAGGGGATCACTTCTTGTAGCACTTCCCTGCACTGCCTCCAATGTTGGAATCCCTGGCAAATCATCTGAACCGGACAGAGCATGCAAGTAATCGTCTGACCAGACCATTGGATAATTGGAATTCATTTCCTTATTGTTAGAAATAACAGAATTCTGAGTCATTTGAGATTACTCAGTTACTGTTGGGATATTACAGTAGTGACTATGTTTCATAATTACTTCATTGGCTTTAAAACTCTTTGAGTTGGCCACTGGCCATGAAAAGTTATATATAAATGTAAATTTCCCATTCCTTTTTAACAATCAAATCCCTATTTTCAGATAATTACAACAAATACTGCAGGGTCTTGAAGCATTGACGGCAGGCTTTCACTAGTACACTTTCACTAGCGCTAGGATAGTCCTTCCTTCATTTTCCATTGTGTTCTGTCCAGAGAGATTCATAGAGACTTAGGACACTGGGACTGTGCGTTTTGAACTGAAGGTGATCAGGACTTAACTCTTAATTGTTCCTATGCCCATTATTATCTGATTATGCTCTGTGAAGTGTCTTGGAATTTTTATCAAATTGAAACATGTGACAAATGCAAGTTATTGTATATATATTGACTTTCTGATAATATATTGTCCATGTGTGCGGAAGTACATAATGTTTTGTATACAGACTTCATTATTTATTCATACTTAAGGTCTACTACATGTACTGTATTGTTTGTAGACTGCATTATGACTATTCTATCCAGTGATTATTATGTGTAACTGCATTGATTTGTGTGCATTTCTTGTTACATAGCTGTGCACTGATTGTGTTATATGCTGTGACTATTTTCCATATACTGACTATAATTTGACATGTTAATTCAGGTAATTGTAAATATCACCTTATTGAGGATAGATTCTGCACAGACTATGATCCACACAAAAGCCTCAGACATTGTTAAAAATGTGAGTATCAAAAAATCATTTGTATAGGATTCCAGAACAAAAGTGTTCAATTATATGTGTCTATGGAATGCTGTAAATTAGGGTTGAATTAATTTGAAATATTTGTGAATGGATGGTATGGTCATTGCATAGTCAAACAGACTGGCCTCACACAAGGTCTTCCCACACAAGCTCTTAAGTAAACTGGAAGTCTTGAGTTTGTCTTTGTGGCTGGATTGATACCTACAGGTGAAAATACTCTGACTCACTGCACCGTCCAGCATCGCTCCATTACAGAGAGAAAGTTCTTTGTTTCTTTGGTTTGCACATCGAGCCAAGAGGTGAAGAGGTAGTGTTGAGACAGACCACCATTAATCTCAATGTTTGAGCTTGGTTCTTTATCAGAGGACACTGAACATTGTCAAACCTGCTGCTCCATAGAGAAGAGTCTGAATAATGGGAAGAAACTTTTACATCAGGGAGTCATTTTGTTGAAATTGTTTGGATCTTTTAAAACATGCTAGATACCTAAGTTCCCAGAGTCCAGATTTCACAACAGTGCATCTGCACAAGGCAGTAAATGAATGACAGATCACAGGAATGATAATCTGACCTGTTGTTTAAGGGATTGGTTCTAATGCATTATACGTGCACAGCAAAATAGAAGCTTTTCGCCTCCAGAGCAGAGGAATGTCCTGCTGCACATTTTCATCCCTATGTTAATTAAGACTTGTTTCTTTACTACTACATATTTCCAAATGTCTTGAAGATGATGGACAAGCTTTGGGGAGTCGAGATGAGTTACTCAGTGCAGAATTCCCAGTTTCAGACCTGCTGTTTAATTACATTACTGGGGAGTTGGTCAATGGTGACCCCCCAGGATGTTGATATTAGGAGATTTAGGGATGGTAATGTCATTAAATGTCAAGGGGGACATGGTTAGACACGTTGATATTTATCACAACTTGTAGCTGGTGGAATGGCTTTGGATAGTCAGGAGGTGAACCCATTAAGGTCATTGTCTCAATGAAGAGCATCACACCCACTGAACACCTATGCACACATATCCTGAAATGTAGCTCTGGCATCGGAAACTAGAGTGTTAAAGGCCAAAATCTACCTCTTAGTACAAGCCTGAGATCCTGATTTGGCCACTTTGCCATTCCCTGGGTAGGAGATTGTGAGGCGAACTAGGGTTCTGCCTTGGAAGAGTTAACTTAGCATGGAAAGCAGGACGATTTCTGGTCAGCCTGGTTCAAGGATGTTTAATCATTGATGTAAAGAATTTGCAGCTCTACCTGACATGGTCAGCACAACAAATATCTATCCTAATGAGAAAGAAGGATTCTATAAGGGGATAAACCGACTGTCATTAACCAGGGATGTTAATGATAGCACCAAATTGAAATTAAAACATTCAATGTGGCAAAGATTAGTGGTAAGCCAGGGAATTGGGAAAGTTGTAAAAATCAACAACAAATGGCCAAGAAATAGTTCATGTAATATATTTGGAATTCTAGAACATATTTGGAAAGGTAGCATACATTTGACTGTGTGATAAGACAGGATCCATGGTGTCAGATATAGTATTAGCATAGATAGATAGAGGGTTGGCTAACTAATAGAAGACAGAATTCAGATAAGAGGGCATTTTCAGGATAGCAAATTATAACTAGCCAAGTGCCACAAGGAGCAGTGCTGGGGCCACAATTGTTTACAATGTATTTTAATAACTTCTTACGAGAAAAGGCGAATGTACTACAGTCCCAGTTTGTGCATGACCTTAAATAGATGGGAAGCTAAGTGGTAAGGAAGACACAGTTATCAGCAGAGGGATATAGACAGGTCAGATAGAATATGATGTGGGAAAATGTGACATTATGCACTTTGGCAGGAAGCTTAGAGGAGCTGAATATTATTTAGATAGAGATAAACTGCAAACAACTGCAATGTGGATCTATGGACTTTTTTTGTGCCGTAGATGGTTGTTGAAGTTGAATTGTTAAGTATGTTTAAGGCTGAGATAGATAAGTAAAATAATCAAGTATTATGAGGTAAAGGCAAGAAAGCAGAGTTGAGATTATCATATCAGTTATGATTTCACTGAATGGCAGAGCAGACTTGATGGGCCAAATAGTCTACTTCTGCTCCCATATCTTATGGTCACACAATGCAATGGATTGACCCTCCAAGCTATACACTGACTTTTAAAACCTGCACCACTGCAGTTATTAATCCTATGACCTTAAGATTGTGACTTCCTTAGTACGACAGGACATTTTAAGACAAATCAAGTTCCTGTCTCCAACTAACCAGCTCCTGGGCTGAAGAGGCTGATGAATTAATCTTTTTTCAAGTAGAAACTAAAATATTCTTCTTTTCAACAAAAATCAATATGCAACTACCATACTTTTCATCATGACAGGAATCCAAGATTTTTCTGGATTGTCAGCTTGAATATTTCAGCGACTATGTGAATTGGACCAAGACAATGGTAAGGCCCACACTATCAGCAAACAAATCTTTGAGGTCAGAAATACATACCACACCGGCACTGCGTGGCTAACTGTACTCTGATAAGAGGCAGTAGAAACCTGGGAGAAAGAAAGAATGTGGATGCTTGTGAATCAAACTGAGAGATGAATTTCACCTAGTGTTGGGTGTTTGGGACAAAAACAGAAGTTGCTGGAAAAGGTCAGCAGGTCTGGCAGCATCTGTGAAGAGAAAACAGAGTTAACATTTTAGCTCCAGTGATTCTTCCTCAGACCCAAAACGTTAACTCTGATTTCTCTTCACAGATGCTGGAACATCTGCTGAGCTTTTCCAGCAACTTCTGTTTTTGTTTCTGATTTACAGCATCCACAGTTCTTTCAGTTTTGATGGGTGTTTGAGTGAGTTATGTTAAATGTCTGGGAGTGAATTACACCAAGTAATGCGTGTCTGGGAGTAAGTTACACCTAGTGATGTGTGCCTGAGGGTGGCTTACACAGTGTGATGGGTGTGTGGGAGTGAACTATACCAAATGATGTGTGTCTGGGAGTGGGTTACACAGTGTGATAAATGTCTGGAAGCACGTTACACGGAGTGATGGGTGTTTGTGAGAGAATTACCTAGAAATTATGTGAAATTCGTTACATTGTTGATTTTACTCGTAGAGGATTGGTTGCTGAGAATGATCCAGACTCTGAAAAATTCTTTCTTTCACAGAGGAATTTTGTTTTTAACAGATTACACAGAATATGGCTCAGTGCAGACCTCTAGCAGATGTCCTGGATTCTGCAGCAATAATTGCTTGTTCATACCTTTTGGATTCATTGGTAATATAATAGTAGTGAAAAAAGAGGAAGGGGCATGATAAGGAGATTGGGCAAGATAAAGTTGAGGCCTGAATTGATCTCAGTTTCCCTGGAAGCAACATGAGATTAAATCTCAGGCACTGAGACAGAAACCCTAAAATATAACAAAGAACTGTGGATGTTGGAAATCTAAAAGAAAAACAAAAATTGCTGTAGAAATTCAACAGATCTGGCAGCATCTGAGGAGAGAAAGCAGAACCAAAAATTTCTGGCTCAGTGAGTGTCACTCCACCCAAAATGTTAACTCTGCTTTCTCTCCACAGATACTGTACAGACCAGCAATTTCTACTTTTGTTACAGATTAAAAACCCCTTTATTTGGAACAAGTCTTGACACTTTATACTATGCTTACTTTGCCTGTATCTATCATTGTGCTCCACTTGTGCTGGAAATGTTTGATGGGGACAGTGTGTAGTGAATTTTACCTTGATCTAACCCTGTGCTGTACCTATCCTGGGAGTGATTGATGGGGAGTGTGTATAGGGAGCTTCGCTCTGTCTAACTCCAGGCTGTACACATCTTGGAATTGTTGATGGGGACAGTGTATATGGAGCTTTACTCTGTATGTAGCGCTATGCTGACCTTGCCCTGGGAGTGTTTGATGGGGACAATGTATAGGGAGCTTTACTCTATACCTAACCCATGCTGTACCCATCTTGGGAGTGTTTGACGGGGAGTGTATAGGGAGCTTTACTCTGTATGTAATCTTGTACTGTACTCGTCCTGGGAGTGTTTGATGAGGACAGTGTAAAGGGTGTGGAAAATGGTGGTGCAGATTTTGAAGCCGAGGAGTTCAGTTGAGAATTTCACATGAGAGTAAGGGCTCTGCAGCTGAGTTCAGGAGGAACAAAAGAAAATTCACAGATTTTCTGTCAGTAATAGAATTGATATGGAATTGAGAACAAATGATTTCTAACTGTCTTTCATAGAACGCTTTCTGGTTTTGTATGGGCTGGAGCACTATATTCCTGGTTCCAAGCATCATTTTTGCAGTCAAGCTGGCCAAATTCTATCGTCGCATGACAACTTCAGATGTGTTCGAGTAAGTAAAGATGTACCAGTAGGTAGAAAGAAAGAACTTGCATTAATACAAAACCTTTCCCTGTGTCCTAAATCTCTTTATAGCCCGTTACATATTCTTGCAGGCGGTGGTTTAGTAAGATTCTCCATGGTATGCTCACTGATATAATAAGAACATATGAGGTAAGAGCAGGAGTAGGCCATTCACCATCTCAAGCCTACATCACAATTCAGAAAGCACATGGTTGATCTTCTACCTCAACTCTACCTCCCCTCTCTGTTCTCAAATTCCTTCGTTTTGTTAGAGTGATCTATGTCTTGAATATATTTAATACTCGATCATTCACAGCTCTCTGGGAGAATTCCAACCTCTGAGTGAAAAAGTTTCTTTTTATTGCAGTCATGGGTGGCAATTCTCAATTCTGAAGACCTGGGTGTGAAAGCAAGACCAGTAGCAAACTTTGGGTTTTAGGCTGGTAGGTCAATGTGGGTCCATATCAGTGTGTCTGGCCAGATGAGGTTAAATAATGGAGATGGTCACCCACTCAGTTTGAACTCTTCCACCATCTGCTTCATTTCAGCCAGATGCTTTTCAACTTCATTCACCCTGACTTGATGCCTGTGCTGTTTACTTCTGCTGACTATGCCAGAAATGCAAATGTGATTTGAACACATGGAAGGTCCGAAGATCATGAAGCAGGGTATTCTGATATTAGGTCATTACGAACAGGAAGAGAAGTTAAGGTTGAACAAGAAACTATTTACAGTATGCACATGGAACAATGCCACTGGATTACAATGGACTAAGAATTGCTTGGCTAATTTGCTCCCCTTTCCCATAATTCCTCCATCCAACAAAGACACCTTTTTTTCCCCCCTGGGTAATGTGTATTCAACTGTTCCAGTTGCTCTCCCTCACCATCTCATCACCTACTGGTGGAGATCCCATAACACAATATTGATTAGTTGTGAGGAACATGTACAACTCCACCAGGATATACCTGACATCAGACAGTCCAATGGGCCCTTGGAGGTAGCCTTTCAGTGGTCATATGGGTGGCTATCAGGTGACACCGCTGACAGGGCAGCATTCCCTCCGTACTGTCAGATCAAAGAACCCCAGGTGAGGAGGCAGGGCCCAAGTCTACCTCAGGCAGGCTGGGAATTGAATCTGATTGTTCTGTGTGTCATGTACCATACTCACTCATTTCTTTTCCTATTCTTTCAGGAATGGCGACTGTCACATGGAAATGTAAGTAGAACAGATCATTGATTGAATACTGACTGCCCTTGAACATTCTAGAGCATTATCAACTTTATTGTACCTGGTGGGGCTAAAATTTGACAGAACGGAGGAATGGATAAGGTTATTCAGCCCTTTTGATCCTGTTCTGTCATTCAACTGGTTGATTGAATTCTATTTGCTCAGGTTTGCTCCATGCCCCACTGATACCTTTTCCTCAAAAGAACATCAATTAATCATAGCAGGTCTGGAGCATCTCCTCCACAGATGCTGCCAGACCTCCTGAGCTTTTCCAGCAACTTTGTTTTTAAGAGTCTAATGATGACCATGAATCCATTGCCAAATATCAGAAAAACCCATCTGGTTCACTAATGTCCTTTAGGGAAGGAAATCTGCCATCCTTACCTCGTTTGGCCTACATGTGACTCCAGACATACAGTAATGCAGTTGACTCTTAACTGCCCTCTGGGCAATTAGGGATAGGCAATAAATGCTGGCCTAGCCAGTGATGTCCTCATCCTGTGAATGAATTAAAAAAAGACCATTCCCGCCCTGTTCCCGGATTTCTACCCCAATTTTTGTGAAGCATTGTATCTAATTTCACTCCTGATGATCTAGTTCTAATTTTAAAATTATGCTCAGTCCCTATTTTTGATCAGTTTAAATCTGGTTTAACCCTTTTAGGGTGTATCAGTGTGGAAGGGGCAGGAGATAGGAGGTTGGTTGGGTTAACTAGATCCGCTGCCTACTTCTGTTTGCTTCTGAAGGAAGAGAAAGAGACAAAGCTCTCAGGAGTTCACTATTGGGTGGAATTCTGTCAGTTCCACCTCCGCTTGCAGACTCCCATACTGATAGTTCTTTCTCTTAGCTGGAACCAGGTTCCAGTTGGTCCAGCAGCTGTCCATTAGAATTGATCTCTTCACTCTCTATCCCTAGATGTACCAATGGAATGTGTTTTCATGCAATCTGACAGCTTCATAATCACTTTACTCATGCCATGAAGTGATTTGAATATGCTTCTTGTTAAGTGCTATACCTGGGATGGGTACAGATATCCGTTAAATGAAAAAAAGTTACAACCTCTGGGCAGGAAGGTTGAAAAAAAGAGGAAGATAAATTATCTCTGTTAACATTATCTCTGTTTTTGATTTAGGGGACCACTGCATAAATAATTCAGCCTTTCTGAAACCAGACTTTGAGATTTTATTGAGACACTAAAGATCACGGCTGTTGCTGACTGTCCAGTGTGGGGGAAAATATGGATCAACCAATGACACTAGTGGAGTCTCTCCGAAATTCAATATTGCCAACATCTACTTAATTGAAATTCCAACATATGTGGTTTGAATGCAGTTTTATAGAAATGTACAGCACAGGTTTTGATTGTGCTGTTGTTCCCCAAATATCACTTTCTGGAACTACAAGTCTGAATTTTTCCAGTTGGAGTTCCCTTGCGCTGTAGCACATAATCAGCTCTTATCAACATCACAATGTTGCTATGTAATTGCAACAAAGATAACTTTTCACTCTTTATCCTTCTGCAGGTCTTGATGTAGTTGACCATGTCATCCTGCTAAACATCTCAAGTGAGTGGGACTGCACTCATTTGGCCCCATTCCTATCTAAGCAGTTGCAATCTCTTCCTGCTACAGCAATGTTAAGGGGAAATTTGGGTGTGACGTGAATTAATCTGTAAATCGACATGAAGTCGCAGCTAGGATTAAATGAGATAGTTTTAGTTAACTTCATAAGCAATAATAATACAAATCATTTAAGATTGATTTTCATTTATTCGATTCAATAAAATTAGTTAAATTACATAAACAGCAGACAAAGTTTCTTTGGTTCAGCCACATTGCATGTTCAGCACCTTATTTGGGAATGGAATGTGAGAATGAGACCGTACCACATCGAGAGAGACAAAGGAATTGAGTTTAGTCAAGGAACAAAGCACAGGCTTCAGAAAAGAAGATAGGATGGCACCTGGGAAGATAGGGTGTGGTGAGACCAGGGGTAACAGGAGCCTGGCAATTTTTGGAATGTGTGAAAAACAAGGTGTTTGTCTAAAACACACCATTTGAAATTCGAGTGATGTATTGTCTATGTGACTCAGTGCACAAATATCTGATGAACCCTGGTTGATCTTTTCTGGGCTAGACTCCCCCAATAAAAACTGAAAGAACTGCCAATGCTGTGAATCAGGAACAAAAACAAAGTTGCTGAACTCTCCCAATGTTGACTCAAGAAACGATCATTGATCTTGAGGCACGTGAGATTATTTCTTAAAATAATCTACTACAACAGTGGCAATATCTTTTGGTATCCCTGAAGGATCTATCCTTCTTTTCAGATATGTTGCCCCCAGCAACATAATCCAAAAATACAATATTAGGTCCCACTGCATGCTGATGACACATAGCACTACCTTAGTGGCAGGCAACTGGAAACTTGGGGTCAGTTTTGCAGTCAGAACATAGGTGTTCTGCAAAGCAGTCATCCAGTCTGTGTTTCATCTCCCCAGTGTAAAGGAGACCACATTGTGAGCAGAGAATGTAGTCGACTGTATTGAGTGAAGTACAGGTAAATTGGTACTTCAACGAGAAGGAGTGTCTGGTACCATGGATAGTGGGCAGAGAGGAGGTAAATGGGTACGTGATGCACCTTCTGTGATTGGGAAGGTGGCACAGCGAATTGGGAAGTTTTGGATTCCAGGAGGAGTGGACCAGGGTATCACAGAGAGAAGTGTCCCTGTGGAATGCTGACAAGGGAGGGGAGGGAATATGTGTCTGGTGGCAGAAATGGCAGCTTATCATCGAGTGGAAAGTGAAGAGCAGGAATCCCTATCATTGCTAGCGGAGAGAAGAGAAGGGGTGAGGGCAGAAGTGTGGGAGTTGGGTCAGACATGGCTTAGGGCCTTTTCAGCCACGGTAGTGAGGAATCCTTGGTTGAGGAAAGAGGTTTCTGAGGCCCCTCCCCACTCCCCCACAGTAGGTGACATCATCAGAACATATGCGACGGAGACAGAGAAACTGCAAGAATGCCTCTGCATCCCCTTGACTATACATCCTCATAGGCTGCTTCGTGTAAGCATTCCAGATCATTCTCCCAGTTTCTCTGCTTCCAGTTACATGCCACTTCAATACACCACTATGTTCCATGCCAACATTTCAGTCTCAGGTCTGCTGCAGTGCTCCAGTGAGACTCAACACAAGCTGGAAGAACAACACATCATCTTCTGCTTGGGGACCTTACAATCTTCAGGACTCAACATCAAGTTTAAAAATTTTAGAGCAGGAACATCTCTTCTTTGTCTAGCGTCTACCTCTACAATCCCAGGACCTGTCATGAAATGCATCGCTTTCACTACAGCCAACCCATTTTCAACTACTCATAGCCCCATTAATATCTATCTAGTTTCTCCTTTATTATCAATAATCTCTTTGTCTGTCTACCCTTTTTTTCTTTCATTCTCTGAGCTCTGTTTCCACATATCCACTCACTCCTTATCCCTGCCACCGCCAACGCCTCCACTCAAACCCTCTTTCATCAGCATTAATATCAACATTTCTTTGCTGCAATCTGTTCTGAAGAAGGGTCACTGGACTTGAAATGTTGACTCTCTTTTCTCTTCTTTTTAATTATTCTGATCCAGCGGCTGTGATTTCAGCTGCCTGGGTGCCAAGTACTACGATTCCCTTCTTAAATCTCTCTCACCACTCTCTCCTCTCTTTAAGACCTTTTGAAAACTGATCAAGCTTTTGGTCTTCTGTCCTGATGTTGCAGCCAATTTTTTTTTGATAATGGTTCTGTGAAGCTGTTTGAGATGTTTTGTTCTGCTAAGTATGTGACATAAATATAAACTATTTATTATTTTAGTTCATGTAATAAAATATCTGATACCAATGACACAAAATAAAAATGTATACAAATTAAATTGTACTTTTTGTTACAATATCTATTTTATTTACTTTGAAAAAATGGTTGTTTCTTTTATTTTTGCCGAAGCATTGGTATTGCCATGGTAATGTGTTTTGCAAGTTCTTTCCCAGTATTTATAAACTAGGGTTATTTTATGAGGCAGTGCCAGTCATATTGTATAACCTGTCTAGAATTACTCAGTTTCAGTGAGCAAATGAATTTCCTGATGCAGATCTCTCCAGGAAAGGCCCCTCTATCTCTCTTCATAACGTCAATCCTGCCTTGGGATGTCACTGAATTCACCAATCACAAGTGGTATTGTAGTGGTGAGGTTGACTTGTAATTGGCCTCAGAAACTGTGGGTGAGGACACAGAAAATTCATCTGATATTTCCCTCTCCACAGCAATGTGGCATTGCTCTAGCTGAGAGATGCCTGGAAACAGGATGCCAGTGAGAATACTTTGACTGTGATGCCTTGCTTGGTCAAATAGCTTGTTGGCACTGCCTTGATCATCAAGAGAGGCCACTGAAATGAAGGATTGGACAGAGCCCATCAATGCGCACCCCTAGTAAGTGTCAGTGCCAAAGGGGGAGGCAAGAAAACAAGGGGCAGAATTGTGTGTTTTGCCTGACCAGTAATGGTGTGTGGTGTCTTAAAGGCCCAAACCTGAAGACAGACGGATTCCTATCTCGAGGAACCCCGGCTGGAGTCAGAGTAAACACATTCTGGATTGGATCCTGATGAGGTAAGATTGGGTCAGGGTTATTGACAAGATGATAGTCCACGGTCAGGTAAATGACCATCGACAATGTTTATTGAGTATAACACAAGACACAACAGAAGATAGGAAAGGACATATCTGAGACCCCATTAGTTTAGTTCTGTTTCCATCCGGTCTCACATCATCATGCCTAGTGGCAGTCCACTATTTTTATAGATCACAGTGCGGTATGGCACATGCTCTTCCCAAGACTGCAAGAAATTACAGAGAGTCGTGAACACAATCCAATCCATCACTCAACTGAGTCTTCCATCCATTGACTCCATCTATACTTCCCGCTGCCTTGGGAAAGCAACCAACATAATCAAAGACCCCTCAACACCCCAGTTTACACTTTTCTACTCCCCTTCCATCAGGCAGAAGATATAAAAATTTGAATACACGTACAAACAGATTCAAGAACAGCTTCTTTCCTGCTGCTATCAAACTTTTGAATGGATGTCTCAGATGTTAATTCTGATCTCTCTCTCTCTGCACCTTCTCTGTTGCTGTAACATTGCGTTCTGCACTCTGTTCTGCTACCCTGATGCATTTTGTATGCGAAGAAAATTAGTTTGCAACAGTTGTCTTTGAGTTAGGGTAAGCATTCTTGGCATCATGCCTTTATTTGGGAAGCTTGACTCGATCGATCCTGCCCTCGAAGACTGGGCCTGGTATGTGGAAAGAATACAATATTTTTTTCCAGGCAAATGACATTGCGGCAGATGAAAAACAACGAGTAATCCTCCTGACTGCTTGAGGGCCTGCAGCTTTTTCAATCACTGGGGGCTGACTTTGAGCTGGCTGGTCACACCTAGTGTACTGTGCACATGTAAATAAAGGGTGACTTGATGATGGGTACCAGCCTCTGCGCAATTATTTCAGTATGGTATGATCTGCTCATACAGCATGTGAAACAATACTTTTTACTGTATCTCAGTATATGTAACAACAATAAATCAAACAAATCAAATAAACTGATTACCATGGTCTGTATTATCCAATTATACTACACCGGAGGCTTCAGAAAGCACCAAAACTAAAGCATGATGCGGGATAGCTATCCCACCTGTCACTTTGACACCTCCCATGCTTTGAGTTATGTGAGGCTCCAAACAAGTATTGTTTCCTGGTGAAAAGAGCAAGAAGCCAGACTCTCAGCCCAAACATGCCTGGCTGGAAGTAGCAGGTACAGTCAGCAGCAGGAATGTGACCCCTCAAAACTGGATTCAGTGTCAGAGAAGTTCAATTAATGCATAAAGAAGGGAAAGTTTCCGTCAGCTGCCAAGCCCCAGACTCTGACCTCCCCCAACATCTTCCTGCACAGCACTCCTCAGACCAACACACCGTGCATGCTGCTCCACTCATTCCTCTACCTCCAATAGCCACCTCACATCCCCATTAGAACAGGCAAAACACAAACTTATCCCAATCTCATTGCCATCTAAAAACAACCCTCACCAAAACACTGCACAAGTTTTCATTTTATCCTCTTCACAAATTCCACTTCTTACCCTCTTTTGGCTTTCTCTTAGGACAATACCCTCAGGCAGGAACAATCTTTTTCGCACTCCCTTACTGCATCATTACAGAACTGAATTCTGAAGAAGAGTCACACCAGACTCGACACATTAACTCTCCCCAGATGCTGCCACTTCTGCAGCATTTCTCCAGCCTTCTCTGTGTGAGTTACATTTGGTATTTTCAACTCAAATGGATCCTTCCCAAATCTAGGGAAGTTAGAATGAATGTATCAACTGTCTCACCAGCAACTCACTTTAAGACCCTCGATGATGTCCTTCAGGAGCTGGGGACTTGTTAGCCTATATGTTTACCCTAGTAATTTAAATTTTCTTAGGTTGTCCCTTCCTTTTATTTGCCAATTTACAGTCTCTTAAAAAAAGGGGATGTGGGTGTTGCTGGATGGACTAGCATTTATTGCCCATCCCTTTTTTAATTCTGAATTCAAATCCACTTTCTGCCATATCAGGACTTGAGCCCAAGTTCCCAAATCACTATCTGGATCTCTGGATTAATAAGATCTAGTGATAATACCACTAGGCCATTGCCTCCCCTCAAAGTGATTTCATGGATGTTACTTGAATCTTCTATAATGATTACTGATACAAAATGCCTGTTAAATTCAACTATCATCTCCTTATTTTATTTTACCATCTTCTTATTAATTTTCCACTCTTTCTATAGAACCAACATTCACTTTATTAAATGTTTTCTTCTTTGAATATCCATAGAAACTATATTAATTTTCTCATTTCTGATCAGCTTTTTCTCATATATTAATTATTTCCTCCTTATTAACATTTTAGTCATTGTTTTCTATCCTTTATATTCCGTCCGAAATTCTGATCTACCAACCATCTTGGTATAACTGTATGCTTTTTCTTTAAGTTTTATATAATCTTTAACTTTTTTAGCTAACCACACATATGGTACATCCTTCCCGTTGAAGTTTTATTTCCCATTGGAATGTATCTCTCCCATGTTTTCTGAAATACCCCCTTAAATGTCTGCCCCCGCATTATTATTGGCTTATCTCTGAATCTATCACCATGGCTAACTCTGCTTTCTTGTCCTCTTAATTACCTCTACGATTAAGATACTAGTCTATCATCCACTCCTCCCCCTCAAACAGAATGTAAAATTAAATTATATTATGATCACTGTGATCTTGGGGAGCAATCACTATCCAGATACGGTGTGCCATATCATCCTAGTGCGCTGTGATCAACAAAATTGGAGTGGGCAATGAGGCAATGTGCTGGATACTGAGGAACTGGGGAATGGGAATAGTCTCCTGAGGATGAGGCCCTGGGGAGAAGGAAGTCCTTTTTGTGCATTATAGAGCTCAGCTGCTTCCAGCACTACAAGCCAAACAGAACCTGGGTTGATACTTGGTTCCAGTTGATGAGCGCTGGGTAGCATGCAATCCTAGCTGTAAAACAGTTGTTTGTCCTTATTTCAGCATTTGGTTTGCATTGTGGGACCAAATGGCAACATCTACTGGTTTTGTTTGTGTTTGCTTTTGCTGCCTGTAAATAAAAAGCCAACTTTGAAATGGTCTGATTTTTTTTTTGTCTAATGTTCCCCTTCTGGACAATGGCAAAATGCAGATCCTCAGTGGGCACTGGGGATAGAGTAACAGTAACTTAGACAGTGTGTGGCTCAGAACAGATAAAACGCGTGGCCTGGTAAAGCAGTGACTAGGGTGAGAGGATAGAGTTGTATGTGTGAGGAGGTGTCAGCTACGATGGCTATGTGCTGTGAGCTGCTTAGGTTTGTTGTTGTTGTGTCATTATATTGCTGATGATGGGTAATGGATTGCCAACGCTTATCCAGGTGCAATGAGACCTTTTAAAAATAGCACGGTTGCCAGAGGAACTGATTTTTTTGGCAGACGAGTGACACGTTCTTCCAGTAGAGTCAGGTTGTAGAATGGGGCTTGAATCAGGAAAGAGGAGTGTTGTAGGGGGCAGGGTAGGTAGTTAATGAGGTGACTTTAGTGAGGTATGGTTGAGAGATCTTGCTAGGCCTCATGGTGAGAAGCTATCCATGAAACTGAATGAAACTGACACTTGGCCAAAAAAATGTAAGATTCATCCCATTATGCTGACACAATCTCAACAGATCTGTGGGATTTTCAGCTGGTTAATGTGAACTGTTCACCATTTGAGAATCCAGAAGCTTCACAAACAACAGAGGGATGTTAATTAGAACTAGTATATATTCTAGCTGACACCCTTCTTGAGGATGCATGTCATGCCCAATATTATCGGGTGCACTGAGCTCAGTCCAAATGATCTCTCTAGTAGACTGAAGACTAATAACTTCAGTTCCACAACAAACTCCGAGTGAAAACGAGGGACCAGTGAACATACTGGTGAAAAGCTGCATTATATATTTAGGTGTACAATTCACTCAGTTTTGTGACAATATCATTCTCCGCCCACTGTAAAATATCCCATCACACTATTTCAGAGAAGAGCAGAAGGTCACTGGTGTCCAGGTCAATATTTATCTCTCAATCTACATCTCAAAAACAGATTATCTAGTGTTTCTTTCATGGCTGTTTGTACGAGTTTTCTGCATGTAAATTATATCTACAGTCTATTGTTGCTTGACTGTGTGGTGGAGGCAGGTTCAATTTAAATGTTCAAAGTGGGATTCGACTCTAGTCTAAAAAGGTAGAATATGCAAAGTTATGGGGAGAATGGCACTAAGTCAATTGCTCATTAAGGGAGCTGGCACAGATTCAATAGGTCAAATGGCACAGTAACAAGCCTGTGTTTCCATGATGCATTTCCCTGCAATACAATGGTGGCTACACTGTAAAAAGCACTTAATTGGCTGTAAAATGCATTTGAAAACATTGAGGTCACGAAATGTGTTGTACATTACAGAATCCAAAATTTGTAATTGATATTTCTGTTTGATGTTTTTACTTTCACATACGCTGTAAAATAAAGTCTTAATATTAACATTTTGGGTGCAGATGAACAGTATCCACCAAAATACTAAAGGTGGTTTTTAAATTCATTTAGCAGGTACTAACTGAGCTGATGTATATTTCAATTAGTTCTGTTTGTTTTTTAAGTTAGAAATATAGGACATTTGTGGGACAGAAGGAAGTAGTTGGCCAATCATGCCCAAAAAATGAAACATACAATCGAATCCCACTTTCCAGTTCTTGATCCATAGCCCTACAGGCTACAGTGCTCCATGTATTTTTAGCAAAGGATGAACATGTTTGCTTCTACTGCCTTTCAAACTGAGTTCCAGGTGCGCTGCACTACTATCTAGGTGAAAAAAAACTATCTTCAACACCCCTTAATTTTCTGCCAATTACTTTAAATATGTGCCTCTGGGTTATTGACCTCACTGCTAAGTGGAATGGGCCCTCCCTGTTCAATCTGTTTAGGCCTCTCATCATTTTAACTTAATTAAATCTCCCATCAGTCTCCTGAGGCTGAGCAAACAACTCTTGCCTGTTCTAACATTCCTCATTGCTAAAATTCTCCCATGGTAACATTGTTACATGCTTTTAGGTGATTATTTACTTTGGTTAAACAAACTAATGTCAATAATTGCACCATTTAACTACCAATTACCTTAACAAACTGATTATCAAACAGTTAAGAGTTGCAACAAGAATATTTTTTTCGACTGACTGATTTTTAAAATGTCAATAATTAGTAAATAGTCAGGGATAAGTGGGGCTGTCCTCACACTCCTTCTCATTCCTGCATTACTGTAACAGTTCACAGTAACATCCAGGATAGAAGGAATTTATTGTAGATTGCAGGAATTCTCTTGAATTCCTTGTAATGCCCCTGTAGAGATGCTGTACATAAATTCTTTGAGTTATCATTGCAAGAATATATACTTGCTTATGTTAGAAAATGTATGGTTTATGGATGTTGCCATTCTAATATGTTCTGATATTTGAGTTGGGGATGGGGATGTGGATGTGGTGAGGGGAGAGTAGTAAAGGTCACATGTATGGAGCTGGTCAAAAAGACTGGTTTGCTTGCTGACCTGACTGATATTCCTCTCTCAGACAAAAGCAGTAAAAATAGGCTAAGTGTGTGACGAAAGCTGAAAAAGTTATAAACACTGAGTGCCTGCCATGACAGAAATTAATGTGGACTCTTTGTCAATAGTCTGGCATAGCACAGATGTGCACCATCCATAAAAATAAGACAAAGGCAGGAGGGTAGGAAAAAGCAGACTGGAGGTGGTCTAATTACCTGTAAAATCCTTAATTTGAGGTGGTTAGAAGGACATGTATTTTAGGTGGCTGGCAGAGGACAGGGATGCCGGGGTGACCATACTCAGGGATTTGCCACCCAGGTATCTGTTAGTGTCCAGCATGCAACCAATACCATCCTGAGCCTTAAAGTAGTGGTGCTTTGTCCCAAGGGTGCTCAGGGTGTTCAGACAATTCAACGTTTGGTGGGCTATTGTTTGAACTGACCCTCGTTCGGACAGCATTTCATGCTGGCCCCAGGTGCTGAAATCTCCCTCGGGGACCTGCACCCCATACTTTGAGCCATCTTGAGGATGTTTCTTTTCCAGTCAGCATGAAGTGGTTCCCGATATGAGTTGCTGCATCACATTCCTTACTTCCTTACCTTAATCACTGTTTGGACACACCCCGGTGTTTCATTTCGCTATCCCAGCAGTGGTTGAGGACCCCAGGGGAGGGCTCTCTGTGTGGTAATATTCACATTTTCCATTGGCGGTCAGGGCTGGAGGATGTGGCATGCAGCAATCCCTCGCAATCGTGGTTCAATAGATTCATGGATTCCCAGGCTGCAGCTCTGGGGATTCCTTGGGTCACATTTATGCAGGTTGTTCTGGGCTTCAGACCCTATTGTTTTAGAAGTGGTGACTAGCAAACCTTTGCTTGTGCTTCAGCCCCATGCTCCTGATCTTTGGGCACCAGTGCAGACAGGGGCAGGCAAATCAAAGGACACACTTCTGGGCCTGGACAATGTGGCCATTAACAGATCCAGGCAATGAGCTATGGATGGGATCGTTGCACCTGCCTATGTTCCATGGCCACATCTTCTCTTGGGTGCCCTTGCAGATGGAGCAATCGCAGTCCAGTAGAATAGGATGCTGCATATCTTCTGTGACTGGTGGGCACAGTGAGGGCTGGGGTGTACTATCACCCTCCAAACTGATAATTTAAATATATAAGTTTCCTTTGTGATTTCATGTTTGTCACAGTGCTCCAAGGGGCTGTCAGCTCTTTTGTTTAAATTGTTCATTGTAAAATAGTAGGAAGTCAAGTACAAAATACTTCACTTTTCCCAAGTACAGATAAATTCTCTCCAGTTCCTGGAATGGGGTTTTCCACTGAATCAGCATCACGAATATATTAAAAATAGATGATCATATTGCTATTTGTGGCATTTTGCTGTTTGTAAATTAACTGCCATGTTTACTGTAGAGATTGTAACAAGGTCAGCCAGCTGGACCTCATAGAAAGTGAGTTCCCTGATTGGAGCTGTTAATCTGGTCCAATCAGGGAGCCCTGGCTGACAGATAAGAACAGGATTGTCTTTGCACATGGTGTTTTTACTGACTCTTGCACTTGCACACGCACTGCGTACGTGCGGTGAGTAAAATACATATTACTGCTGTACGGCAGTAGTGTAGGATGGGGGGAAAAGAAATATAACCAGGAGATAGAACCGCTTCAGTGGAGTACTGACTACTAGCTGGTTGTAAAAAGAAAAAGAAACAAGAAACAACAGGAGTGTCAGAGGTTCTGCTCACTCTGAAAAGTTGCTTTAAGGGAACGGAGTCAGTGTCAAGGACTCTCCACATGTAAATAAAGGGTGACTTGGTGTTAGGATACCGGCCTCTCTGGAGTTATTTCATTCACTACTTTACAACACATCTAAAGTTCCTTCATTGATTGCAAAGTGTTTTTGAATTGTAGTACTGGACTTAATAAAGCTCAGGTGGTGCCCAGGCTGAAAGATCAGGGCAGAGGTAGCCCACACATGATTCCAACACATTGTCCACAGAACTTTAATGCTGGAAGCAGCATACCAGTCAAAGAATAAAAGCAAGGTGCTGTGGATGCTGGAGGTCAAAAACAAAAATAGAAAGTGCTAGAGGAACTCAACAGGTCTGGAAGCATCAGTGGAGAGAGAAACAGAGTTAATGCTTCAGATCCGATGTGGCTCTTTTGAACTTGCAAAGCGGAGTCATATTCGACTTGAAACATTCACTCTGCTTCTCTCCACAGATGCTGCCAAAACTGCTGAGTTTCTCTAGCACTTTCTGTTTTTATTATTGGTCTTCAGAGAAGAAGGGTCACTGGACTCAAAACATTAACTGTTTTCTCTCCACAGATTCTGCCAGACTTGTTAAATCTCTCCATGAGATATAGGAGCAGAATTAGGCCATTCAGCCCCTCTCCCACGGCTGAAGTTTCTCCGAGATAACAAGCATGGGGCTGGATGAACACAGCAGGTCAAGCAGCATCATAGGAGCAGGAAAACTTGACGTTTCGGGCCTAAACCCTTCCTGCCTTCTCCTTATAACCTTTGATCTCCTTACTAATCACGAATTTATCTATCTCTGGCTTAAATAAATTCAATGACTTGGCCTCCACCACTTTCTGTGGTGATGAGATGCACAACCCTCTGGCTAAAGAAATTCTTCCTCATCTCAATTCTAAAGAGCTGTCCCTTCAGGTCCTAGTCTCTCCAACTAATGGAAACATCCCCACACCCACTCACTCCAAGCCTCCCAGTATTCTACAAGTTTCAATGAGATCCTCCCTCATCCTTCTAAACTCTGAGTACACACCCAGCGTCCTTAACCACTCATCATATGACAAGACCTTCCACGCAGGATCATCCTTGTAAACTTCTTCCGAATCCTCTCAAAGTCCAGCACGTCCTTCCTTACATATCTGCGGCAATACGTGTTTCAGATTTCCAGCACCTGCAGTTCTTTGTTTTATTTTAGGGGTGTTCGGGGCTGTGAAGCTGGTTTCAGATGACTAATCTGAGTTTCTGTTGGTGTGCTACAGTAACAAGCAAAGGCTTTTTTTACCATGACATTTATTTTCTATGCATGCCAGCCTTGTGGTCTGAGTGAGGTTACCAATTAGCAGCCAATTATATGTTGTGAATTTGCACCAATAACATGAATTTGTATCCACAGCATTGTGGTCAAATTGCCAAAGATACTGGATCAGTTGCAACACAAGCAATACAAACTTCTGTCTACTTTATAGTCAAATGGCTGCTCCTCATCCATTCATACCCAACTAAATGCTTCTTTTATTTATCACCCTTCATTTTGTGTTTTGCTATTTGAATTTCTCCCACCTTCCACCCTATCACAAACCCCTCCTTTTGTTTTCTGCCAAGTGAAAATAGCACTTACTCAAAACATTTTGGATTTGCCTACTTCTGCAGAAATGTGAGACTTGAAATGTGAATCGGCCGAGCATTTTCTGCATGCTTTGTCTTTATTCACATCTGCCACTCTCTTACTTGTTTCAGGATGTTCTGAAGATGCGAAAGAGAGTATATAAATGCAAATATGTTCTTTATTACTATGTCACTCGAACAACAGACATCGGATAGTTTATAAAATACGATCAAACCATATGCAGATTTCAACATTGTCAGATTAATTTTTAATCTGCGTTCGGATATTCAAAATCAAAGATGGTAACTTCTTTCCAACAATATAAAAGGGATGTTCTTAGTCACAGATTAGATTCACAGAGTAATGCAGCATGGAAACAGGATCTTTGGCCCAAACTGGTCCATGCTGACTGTGGTGCCCACTCAGCTAGTTCCAGTTGCTCACATTTGGTCCATATCCCTCTGAACCCTTCCCATTCATGTACCTTTCAAGACAATTGAGACTTGGTACATCTTCATTGAGATACTGTGTTACTAAAATTGATGCATTTGACACTTTGTAAATGGAACATAATCAGAAAAAACTTTCAAGGGCACAACACATTGTATTGACCATGGTGTGTAACTGCACGATGCCTGCACTGTGACAGATTTCCATTCTTCCAATTTTAAAATTCTTGTAATTGTTTTAAGAATTCCTCTTGGCTGTGCCCCTCTATATCTCTCTAACCTGTTCTAGACTTAAGGTCTCTGAAATGTCAGTTTATTCAATTCCAGCCTTTTCACCATTTCCAATTTTAATCATTTGTATCCAAGCCTTCTGTTGCCTGGACCAAGGCTCCAGAATTCCCTCCCTACACCAATTTGCTTTTCTCTATTAAAAAAAAATAAGAACTGCGAATGTTTTAAATCAGAGACAAAAACAGAAATTGCGGGGAAAGCTCAGCAGGTCTGGCAGCATTTATGAAGAGAAATCAGAGTTAATGTTTCAGGTCCAGTGACCCTTCCTCAGACTGATGATAGCTAGGAAAATGTCAGCTTATCTGCAGTAGATAAGGTGGGGGATGGGGTAAGGAGTAAATGATAGGTGGGGATAGAGCCCAAAGAGAGAGAAGAGCAGATGGACAGACAAAGAAGTGGACAACAGTCTGTCTAGGAGGGTGAGTTGCTATTAATGGCTAACAATGGGTTGCGTGTAATAGCAGGCTATGTGATAACAAAGCCTGGTGTGTGGGGACTGGGGTAAGGACATGGGAGAGGTTAAGCGCTAAAGTTATTGAACTTGATACGGCGTCCAGAAGGCTGCAAGGTTCCCAAGCAGAGAATGAGATGCCTACCTCTATTGATGCTGTTTGTAGACACACTTCTTCCTTCTGTACCATTACAATTCTACGAATCTGCATATTAGGCTTTGTGTTGTTGTTGCTTGTAAAATTCACCATTTGACTCTAAATATTAAAATTTACCGTTTGATTGTGACTCCCGCTGTAAGTTCCACACAATTTCATCCCATATTCGTTGACTGGTATACTAATGTTCATAGCTATCCCACCAATTTACTGTCACAAATCTTGTGATACTGCAACTCCCTAGTATTTGTGCCTGCATGTAATTGCAGCAAAAGGGCACCAGGTAGTGACATGGAGTAGCTCAAGCAAAAAACTGCAGAATTCTTCAGCAGCATGCAGGAAACATGGAAGAAAGTCCCTGGACACTGGGTCGCCCATTATTACAGATGGTGAGGCTATTGTCCGTAGAGGAGAGGGATGTTTGGTCAGAGTAAATAGGGAGGAAACATTGCCACTTGTGAAAGGATTGAGAACAATTGGGTAGGTTTAAAACCATTATTAAAAGAAGTGAAAGTGAGATGAGGAAAGAACTATTTCTCTCAGCTAGTGGTTTTGGTCTGGAATTGTACTGACCGAG
Source organism: Ginglymostoma cirratum (assembly GCA_024137785.1). Classification (NCBI taxonomy): domain Eukaryota; kingdom Metazoa; phylum Chordata; class Chondrichthyes; order Orectolobiformes; family Ginglymostomatidae; genus Ginglymostoma; species Ginglymostoma cirratum. Next base: position 10,178,585 of record JAHRHZ010000139.1, on the reverse strand, counting down.
TGTGGTGGAGGCAGGTTCAAATGAGACATTCAAAAGGGAATTAATGGTTATTTGAAAAAGACACTGTGCAGGTTTATGGAGAGAAGACAGGAAAATGGCACTAAATGACACGCTCATTTGATATCCAGACATGATGGGGAATCATTACACAAAGAATTTTTTGACATGTAGTTCCAGTTACAGTGTAGGAAATACAGCAGTCAATTGGGTACAGCAAGCTCCCACAAATACCAACATAATTACAGATCACCACAAAGCAGCAGCCTTTTCCACTATTCTCCAAGAACAGAATCACCTTCTAATATCTAACTGCAATCACGCCGGCAGTATGACACTTGTGAAATACAACCCGAGTTCTTCCCAACCTGTGTGGGAGGTTGACATAAGCATGTGATCCCTTCATTATTTTCTAAACATCAATTATCCGATTCTAAGCTTTTTCCAATGTAAATGCTCATAGCTCATTGAGATTACATCTGGGTAACTAAACAGACTGATCACTGTCCCTGATTTCGGAGATTGTGCTATCCTGTTTCTGGGCCAGGCTTTCCTTCCCGTGTTTTATCCCAGATTTTCTCTGCTTCTGCAGTCTGAATATCTGTGCATTCTTCAGAACTGGCAGGCTAGAGTTATGGGCCTGTCCAGTGGGTTCCTGGAATCAGGGTTAATTGTGTGGCTGTAGTAATTTCACTTGAGTCAAGGACTGAGGCCAATTCCAAAGAAGCTGCACCTAGGTACCTTTGTACCTAAGATGGCTCTGTAAGTGGCAACTTATAAACTTTTCACTGTACTCATTTGAGTACGTGACAATAAAGCTAATTCAATTCCCACCACAACCACGTCATTACCCACACTGTCTCTTCTCTTTAAAACCAGAATCAATCACCATGAGCTGAAACATGTTTTGGCAGCACCACTGTTCTTTCATGAAGGATTTCTCCCAACAAGGCCTCATGACTTTTCTCATGCAATCATCCCAAAATGCCTCATTAACTATCACCCACACCCCTATAGCAACCCTCTCGCCTGACGTGAGCCTAATTCTCCCACTTCCTGGAGGCACGCGTCACTGCTGGTATATAAAATTGGTGGTCTAGAGGACTTCAAAGAGATTTTGATCAATTGGGTCAATGGGCTGAGGAGTGGCAGGTGGAGTTTAATTTGGATAAATGCGAGGTAAAACAAACAAGAGTGGAACTTAGACAATTGATGGTCGGGCCTTGGATAGTGTTGTAGAACTGAGAGAGACCTAGGGATTCAGTTACATAATTCTTTGAAATTTGTGTCACAGGTAGACAGGGTGGTTAAGCACGCTTGCCTTCGTTGCTCAGACCTTCAGGTATCAGAGTCGGGACGTCATGGTGAAGTTGTACAGGATGTCGGGAAGGCCTCTTCCGGAGTACAGAATGCAGTTTTGGTCGCCCTGCTATAGAAAGGATATTATTGAATTGGAGAGGGGTCAGAAAAAATACTTATCAGGATGTTGTCAGAAATGAAGGGCTTGGATTCTAAAAATGGGCTGGAACTTTTTTCACTGGAACATAGGAGGTTGAGGGATGACCTTATAGAATAAAATCACGAGTGACATAGATAAGGTGACTAGCAAAGGTCTTTTCCCTAGGGTAGGGGAGTTCAAAATTGGGTGGCATATTTTTAAGGTGAGAGAAGAACGATTTAAAAGAGACTCGAGGAGCAACTGTTTCTTGCAGGGAGAGTTTCACGTGTGGAATGAACTGCAGAGGAAGAGGTGGATGCAGGGATAGTTACAACATTTAAAGGACATTTGGATAAGTACAACAGGAAAGATTTGGAGGGAAATGGGCCAAACACAGGCATGCGGGACTAGTTTAGTTTGGGAACATGGTCAGTGTGGACTAGTTGGAACAAAGGTCTGTTTCTATGCTGTATGACTCTATGCTGCATTATATGGTCACTGCGATCTTAACCTTAAGACCATAAGACATTGGAGTGGAAGTAAGGCCATTCGGCCCATCGAGTCCACTCCGCCATTTAATCATGGCTGATGGGCATTTCAACTCCACTTACCCGCACTCTCCATGTAGCCCTTGATTCCTTGTGAGATCAAGAATTTATCAATCTCTGCCTTGAAGGCATTCAACATCCCGGCTTCCACTGCGCTCCGTGGCAATGAATTCCACAGGCCCACCACTCTCTGGCTGAAATGTCTCCTCATTTCCGTTCTAAATTGACCCCCTCTAATTCTAAGGCTATGCCCACGGGTCCTAGTATCCCCACCTAACAGAAACAACTTCCCAGCGTCCACCCTTTCTAAGCCATGCATTATCTTGTAAGTTTCTATTAGATCTTCCCTCAACCTTCTAAACTCTGATGAATACAATCACAGGATCCTCAGCCGTTCATCGTATGTTAGGCCTACCATTCCAGGGATCATCCGTGTGAATCTCCGCTGGACACGCTCCAGTGCCAGTATGTCCTTCCTGAGGTGTGGGGCCCAAAATTGGACACAATACTCTAAATGGGGCCTAACTACAGCTTTATAAAGTCTCAGCAGCACATCGCTGCTTTTATATTCCAACCTTCTTGAGATAAATGACAACATTCCATTCACTTTCTTAATCACAGACTCAACCTGCAAGTTAACCTTTAGAGAATCCTGGACTAGCACTCCCAGATCCCTTTGTACTTCGGCTTTATGAATTTTCTCACCGTTCAGAAAATAGTCCATACCTGTATTCTTTTTTCCTAAGTGCAAGACCTCGCATTTGCTCACGTTGAATTTCATCAGCCATTTCCTGGACCACTCTCCTAAACTGTCTAAATCATTCAGCAGCCTCCCCACCTCCTCCGTACTACCTGCCTGTCCACCTAACTTCGTATCATCGGCAAACTTCGCCAGAATGCCCTCAGTCCCTTCATCCAGATCATTAATATATAAAGTGAACAGCTGCGGCCCCAACACTGAACCCTGCGGGACACCACTTGTCACCAGTTGCCATTCCGAAAAAGAGCCTTTTATCCCAACTCTCTGCCTTCTGTCAGACAGCCAATCCTCAATCCATGCCAGTAACTCACCTCGAACACCATGGGCCCTCACCTTACTCAGCAGCCTCCCGTGAGGCACCTTATCAAAGGCCTTTTGGAAGTCTAGATAGATAACATCCACTGGGTTTCCCTGGTCTAACCTACTTGTTACCTCTTCAAAGAATTCTAACAGGTTTGTCAGACACGACCTCCCCTTACTAAATCCATGCTGACTTGTTCTAAGCACTTCCAAGAATTTAGAAATCTCATTCTTAACGACGGATTCTAGAATTTTACCAACAACTGAGGTTAGGCTAATCGGCCTATAATTTTCCATCTTTTGTCTTGATCCTTTCTTAAACAAGGGGGTTACAACAGCGATTTTCCAATCATCTGGGACTTCCCCTGACTCCAGTGACTTTTGAAAGATCACAACCAACGCCTCTGCTATTTCCTCAGCCACCTCCCTCAGAACTCTAGGATGCAGCCCATCGGGGCCAGGAGATTTATCAACTTTTAGACCTTTTAGCTTTTCTAGCACTTTCTCTTTTGTAATGCCTACCATACTCAACTCTGCCCCCTGACTCTCCTTAATTGTTGGGATATTACTCATGTATTCCACTGTGAAGACTGACGCAAAATACTTATTAGGTTCTTCAGCTATTTCCTTATCTCCCATCACTAACCTTCCAGCATCAATTTGGAGCGGCCCAATGTCTACTTTTGCCTCTCGTTTGTTTCTTATGTATTGAAAGAAACTTTTACTATCATTTCTAATATTACTGGCTAGCCTACCTTCATAATTGATCCTCTCCTTCCTTATTTCTCTCTTTGTTATCCTCTGTTTTTTCTTGTACCCTTCCTAATCTTCTGATTTCCCAGTGCTCTTGGCCACTATTTTTAGGAATACTCAGCAGTGTAGTAGGAAAGCCTATGACCTTCTCTCCCGCATCAGGACAAGTATCACTATCTTCTATTATCTCACACTAGCGGAGGATCCTGACTGCCCCAAGTAACCAAACGACTGGATTGGTTTCGAAGCTTGCCCTTGATTTATTGTGCCAGGATCCCAAGTGAATAATATCTCCCTTGATATGACTGGCACTACTCCCTTTAGACTTTGAGACATTGCTATTTGGTTGAAGCATATGCAGTGAGTTTGCACTTATGCAGCTGGCACAAGGTGACTGACATTGCACAGTGCCATATAGCAACATGTCCACCCTCTTGACTGATCACTGCCGACCACATTACAAGCTGCCTGGCTCTGTATCTGTACTAAACTACAAAGCAATGCAGCAGCACTGCAAGCCTTTAAACTCTAGCTGAAGGGGGCAAAGCACAAAAAGACAGAGCAAGCACTGATTCTGTGAGTAGGCACTAAGTGAATGAGTGCTGGGTGTGCAAACAGCCAAAGATGCAACCTCATATACCATCCCAAATGGGCATTTGTCCCCATCTATAGGCCTCTTTCCACTCATGTAAGAATCTCATCTTGACATCTGAAATTCTGCTGTTTCAGACAGCAGGAAAGGCCCTCCTTGTCTTTCTATGCAATTCTCTCAGGTTTCTCACCACAGACCACAATATTCTCATGCCCTGAATGATCTGTCCCATGTAAAACTAAAATGGATGTGAACTAGGAATTGATCCTGCACTTCCTTTCAAAAGTGTCAATAACCTGCTCCATGTGAGTCTCAACACTGCCTAATGAATTCACCCTGATGGGGCCTATTCTTCTTTAACCCAGTCAATACAGTGGCTAATTATGACTCTAACTTCGGATTGGAGGCCATGTGGAACCACATGAGAGCAGTTTGTTACAGTAGTTGGGATCTGGATTGCGCTGCCTGAAAGCAGCGACAGAACAGATTCAGCAGGGACTTTCAAAAATGGAATTGGACAAACATTAGAAAAATGAAAAAACATGTTAGAACAATGGGAAAGAAAAGAATGATTGGGAATGATTGGTTAGCTTTGATCAAAGAGCCAGCATAGGTACATTGGGCTGAATGGCTTCCTTTTGTGCTGTAATATTCCACTCCGAATTTAGTGCTTCTAATGACATGTATAACAAGCCTCTGTTCTACATATTGTGCTAATTCAATTTCTAGAATAGCACAAAATTACCATCATATTTCTCAAATTAAACTTATTCCCTGCCAGAAAATCCTCTATAAATAGTAACATGTGACACTAGAACTACAAAAAAAAAGCCTTGAGATGAATACTGCAGTGTTTAACAAATCTTACTTGCCCTCCAAAAGGCTCTCACAATTTAATGGGTACTTACTCCAATGAAGCTCAACACAAGCTGGAAGAACAGCACCTCATTTTCTGCTTGGGAATTCTATAGCCTTCTGGACTCAATATCAAATGCAACCATTTTAGGCCTTGAGGCACCTTCTCCCATGTCCTTAGCCCAAGTCCCACACACCAGGCCTTGTCATCACATGAGAGAGTAGGAACTGCAGATGCTGGAGAATCTGAGATGACAAGGTGTAGAGCTGGATGAACACAGCAGGCCAAGCAGCA
>JAHRHZ010000139.1:10119066-10172647 GCA_024137785.1 Ginglymostoma cirratum | reverse complement strand
CATTCACCAGGTGTTTCCAGGAGGTGGAATTGGTCCTTGGCCTGGAGATAGCTGGTATTCCTTTCTCTAGTTCCTTTTCTGTACTTTCTCTCGCCGACAAATATTGTTGAAGATTGCCACCACCCATCTCCAACTTCCTGTCTCTTGCCTTTAAATCTATGCCCCTGGGTCACTGATCCCTCTACCAATGAGAAAAGTTTCTTCCTGTCTACCCTGTCTAGGCCCCTGTTAATTTTATATATCTCAATCACGTCCCTTCTCAGTTTCCACTGCCCCAAGGAAACAACGCCCATCTATCCAAGATAATAAGGTGTGGAGCTGGATGAACACATCCAGACCCTTAGGGTCTAGGCCCGAAACGTCAAGCTTTCCTGCTCCTATGATGCTGCTTGGCCTGCTGTGTTTATCCAGCTCTACACCTTGTTATCTCTTGTTATCACATGGCCTGCTATTACACACGACCCATTGTTAGCTATCAATAGTCCTCATTGGTAGCTATTCACTCTCCTAGGCTGATTGTTATCCAATCCTTTGTCTGTCCAATTGTTCCTCTCTCTCTGGATTCTAACACCACCTATCATTTAGGCCTTACACCCGCACTCCCACTTTTGTTCCTAGCTACCATCAGTTCGCAGGGTCACTGGACCCGAAACATTAACTGTTTTCTCTTCACAGATGCTGCTAAATGTGCTGACCTTTTCCAGCAATTTCAGTTTTTGCTTCTGATTGACAGCATCCACAATTCTGTTTTTAATGGCCAGTAATGTGTTTACTGTAAAATCATAATGCTTCAAATCACATGGTCTGGTTTGGATCTCAACAAATTGCTGATGAGGAGAGTTAAATACTAAATTTTACCTGAGTCCTGTGTTGATCAAATCTGCAAAGTACCTGAGAATTTTAGTTTCAATGCCTCGCAGGATGCCAAAGAGTGCTTTCTGATTCAGCAGGACTGTATGAAAGAACATGCAGCGGATGACATTCAAACTGTTTGTGCTGAGGTATCCTAACTCAGACAAAAGTGGCAGTCAGGGATTGCTTTGATTGACATGAGGACTCTTTATTTGATGGTGGGCTAGGCAATATGGTTCAGTATTCCCCATGCTGATTGTTATTCACTGAATCTAGTAGGAAGAATGAGTGGGTTACGAACATTCAAATTGTAAGCAGGAGTAAACCATTCGGCCTCTTAACCTTGCCATGCTATTCAATAAGATCATGGCTGATAAGACAGTAACCTCAAATCTACATTCCTGCTACCCCAATAGTTTTTCAGCTCCTTGCTTAATAAGAATCCATCCACCTCTGTCTTAAAAATTATTCAAGGACTCTGCTGCATCTACCTTTCAGGAAGTAAGTTCCAAAGACCTGAGACTCTGAGATTGCCCTGTACTTTTAATCAGAGAACCCCCACCCTGGTTCTAGATTTTCCCATAAGATGAAACATCCTTTCCACATCTATCTTGTCAGGTCCCCTCAGGATCTGAAATGCATCAAAAAGGTTGCCTCTCACTCTTCCAAACTCCAGCAGATACAAGCCTAGCCTGTCTGACCCTTCATCTACGATTCTACGGCCTCCCGAAAGAATACAAACCGGAAGTACCCCTTAGACCCATAGTCTCCCTACCAGGCACGCCATCACACAGATTAGCCAAGGAACTATGAAGGAGACTCAGGCACCTGGTCCACAAGTCACCCCACTCTATCCACTCAGCCCAAGAATTCCCCAACTCCATCATAAGGATAGATGACAAGGAGACCATGATACTGTTTGATGTCACTGCCCTATTCCCATCAATAGACATACCACTAGCAAGGGAAACAATGACAGCACCACTGGAACAAGAACAAGACCCCAGTGAAACCATCTCCACAGACAACATGCTTAAACTACTGGACCTAGGCCTCACCATCCACTTCACTTTCAACGGCCAAACATATGAACAAATCAACGGGACACCCATGGAATCACCTATCTCCGGACTTATAGCTGAGGCAGTGATGCAAAGACTAGAAAGGACTGCGCTTCCGCTAATCCAACCAAAGCTATGGATATGCTACGTGGACAACACCTTTATCACCATTAAACGGACCAAACTAATGGAGACACACAAACTAATAAACAACACCCTCACCGGTATAAAATTCACCAGAGAGGAGGAGAAGATCAAACAGTTCCCATTCCTGGACGTCATGGTAGAGTGCAAGACAAATGGGGAACTCCAAATGAAAGTACACAGAAAAGCCACACACACGGACCAGGTACTGAACTTCAACAGTAACCACCTAATACACACAAGCGAAGTGGTGTGCGAACACTATTTAAACGGGCAACAACACACTGCAGCAACACAACTACGCCAAGAGGAAGAAAAATATCTCTTCCAGGTTTTCAAAGATAACGGATATCCAAAAAAACTGGGTCAGAAGATGCCTACACGAACAACATCTGGAAGATACTACACGCCCCGACACACTCCTCACTCTACCTTACACATCGGAACTAACCACAAGACTCCTACAACCGTTGGGCAGAGTGGCACACAAACCCACATCAACCCTACGACAACTGCTCACCCGAATCAAAGACTCATTCCCCACTATAGACAGGACCAATGTCATTTATAGGATTCCCTGCAGAGACTGTGAGAAACATTACGTCGGACAAACAGGAAAGAAACTAATAACAAGGGTACACGAACACCAACTAGCTACAAAAAGACATGACCAATACTCACTCATCTCTATCCACATGGATAAGGAGAGCCACCAATTCAACTGGGACAACACCAAAATCCTGGGACAAGCTAAGTAGAGACAGGCACGGGAATTTCTAGAAGCCTGGTACTCCACAAAGAAAGCCATCAATAAACACATAGAACTCAACCCCATATACACTCCACTACGAAGGAAAACGAAGTGAGGCAATCCAGCTCAATGAACTCCAGAGTTTAAAAACCAGGCAGGAAAACACACCGGCGCTTCATCGGAGGCTGCACTGATGGTGTTACCCAGCAGGATAATGAAACGTATGTGGAACAACAAACCAGCTCGGCGAGCCAACCACAACACCCACAACCCTAGCTACAAATCTACTCCAAAACCTTAATGACTCTTCATCATAAGACAACATGCCCATTCCAAGTATCCATTTGGTAAACCTTCTCTAAGCTGCTTCCAATACATTTCTGCAGAATTTTCCATCAGGTTCAACTTGGTAGTCTCCGTAGTTGAGAAGCTCATGGACGTTCATTGTCGATGGTCACACATAAAGAATGGCCACATGGGTAAGGAGGGTACTTGGCTCTGAACAGCCGTGATTCAGTGACCAAAAAAACAAGTCAGTACTTGGAAATTAAGGAAGTGTCACTTGTCATTTCACAGTTAAAAGGCTGTGGTTCAGATCCCAGGTCAGGTTGCACATTCAATCCAAGCTGACACTCTGATGAATGAATGATGGGAAGGTCTGTACTATTGAAAATGCCCTCTTTTAGATAAGGCATTAAAGTGAGCTTGACCTACCCTCTTAGATGAACGTAGAAGACCTTACACAACATCTGGAGGAGGAGCAGGGGAGTTGTCTCAATGTCATGGGCTCAGTATTTATATCTCAACTAGCAGCTAGAAACAGATGACCTGGTCATTTATTAAATTGCTATCTGTGTAATCTTGCTGTGCAAATTTCCTGTGTTACAACAATGACAAGACTTCAAAGATACTTCTCTTTTGGCTCTATTCCTTGCTCAAATGAGTCAGTGTGCATTATATGTTGGGAGAGGCAATAGGGTAGTGATACTGCCACTGAACTGGTAAACCAGAGACCCTGGGGGCCCATTCAGACGTGCTATCTGGGGAGGGTAGGATTTGAACTCAGACCTCCTGGATCAGAGGTTGGGACACTATCAGTGAGCCACAACAGCTAACCACATTATTTATATGATCTGGGGGTCTAGGGTTGAAATCCCACCAGGGCAACATTTTTTTAAAAATCTGGAATTGGAATCATTGTCAATTTTAGTAATAGTCCATCAGATTCACTAATGTCCTTTCTAGAAGAAAATCTACTATCCTGAGCTTGTCTGGCATTCATGTGACTCCAATTTTCTTGCTTCTTTTCCCCATTTTTGAGCCTCTCATGCTTTGACATTTGAATCGCTTATTTAACTATTCCTTAAATTTCCTATGTTACAACAATGACAAGACTGCAAAGATACTTCTCTTTTGGCTCTATTCTTTGCTCAAATGAGTCAGTGTGCCTTATACGTTGGGAGAGGCAATAGGGTAGTGGCACTGCCACTGGACAGTTAAGTGTTGAGGGATCCCACCTCGACTAGCTTTTTAGGCAGAGAGTTTCACTTACGCACCATTCTTTTGAGTGAAAAAGATATTTTCCTCAATTCACCTCTAAACTTCCTGCTCCATACCTTAAAACTCTGTTCTCGGTTATTAATCCCTCTACTAAGAAGAAATATTTCTTTCTATTCACTCTATGACTCTCATAACTTTATACACCTTAATCAGATACCCAACCAACATCCTTGGGTTATTATTGACCAGAAATTGAACTGAATGAGCCATATAAATAATATAGTGAAGTCTTGTAGCACAGGCGTAGTGCCCCAATCTCTGGGCCAGAGGATCCAGGTTCAAGTCCTACCTGCCCCAGATAAGTGCGATAGTATGTCTGAGCAAGTTGATTAAAATAACTACAAATACCACGGCCACAAAAGCAGGTCAAAATTAAGGAATCCTGCAGCAGTTAACTCACCTCCTGACTCTCCAAAGCCTGTCCACCATCTACAGGCACAAGTCATGTGTGTGATGGAATACTCCCCATCTGTCTGGATGGGTGCAGCTCCAACACTCAAGAAGCCTGACACCATCAAGAGAGAAGTGGCCAAGTTGATTGGCACCATGTCCATAAATATTCTTGCTTTTACCTTCAGCACATAGTAGCAGCAGTGTGTACCATCTACAAGATGCACTGCAGAAATTCACCAAGGCTCCTTAGACAGCACCTTTCAAACCCATGACTTTGATCGAGAAGGACAAAGGCACCAACTGCAAGGTCCCCTCCAAGCCATTCATCATCCTGACGTGGAAATAGATCACCATTCCAAGAGTGTCGCTAGACTGTCAAATCCTGACATGCGCTCTCTAACAGCATTATGAGTTTAGCTACAATAAATGGACTACAATGGTTTAAAAAGTCAGCTCACCATTAGCATCTCTAAAGCAATTTGGGATGGTCAATAAATGCTGCCCAGCTAATGACTTCAACATGAATAAAGTAAATTTTCCTAATGTGCAAAATGACCATAAAAGAACGTACACCAACAATATTCTGACAACATTGCATGTGGAGCAAAAATCAGAAGCTACTAGGTCAGAAAGCCTTCAATCAGGAAAAAGAATGGTTCCAACAAATCTTCTGTATCCCTGCAATTTTGTGATCAAAGTTCAAAGAATAACGGATTGTCAGGAAAATCATGATAGTCAGTTCCTTAAGATGGAACTGGCAGGTGTCACGTCATGGATCATACAAGATTCACTTGCATTTATACATCACCTTTAACACAGAAAATATTCCAAGGCACTTCACAGGAAAGTTATCAACCAAATGTGACGCTGAGCCATCTAATTACATAACAGAACAGGAGGAAAAAGCCTGGCCAAAAAGGTAAACTTTAAGAAGGTTCTTAAAGTGAGACAGAGAGGTACTGGGGGAGAATTCAAGACTCAGGACCTTGGTAGCTGAAGGCATGGTCACAAATGGTGGAGAGATTGAGATTAGGGATATACAAGAGGCCATATTTGGATGAATGTGCAGATTTTGGAGAATTATCCACCTGGAGGAGATTACAAAGATAAGCACAGGTGAGAGCAGAGAGAGGTTTGAAAACAAGGGTGCGAATTTTAAACCTTCAGGTTAATATAGGTCATGGGACCAACGATTGTAGTGGAGTTACGGTCTTGGCAGCAGATTTTTGGATGTGAAGCCAATGTAGCATTTAGATAACACCCAGTGCCATATAGCAGGATTGAGCCTTTGAAACAGCAAAATTCAAATCATACTTAACAGCGGGAGAGGGGTTGAAGTCACCTTGTCGTGAGTTAAACATACCAGAAACTAGATTAGCTTGTTTAGAAGGATCAGCACTTTGAGCCTGTCTAAGATCAGGCACATACTTGTTGGGCAGCAATGGCACAATATTTACAGGGGAAGTAGAGCATTGGGTGGGGATTCTGGTTTATTAAGATCTCTGTTGATAACATGATCGTTTTAGAATATCTGTACCTCTTGAAAAAAGAATTCTGTGTCATCTTTGTTATCTGCTTATAACAATATTCAAAATTCAGAAAATACATTTATGTATTTGGGACTGAGGTTGTTTTTTTTGGGGGCGGGGGAGGGTGGCGAGGCGAGATATTGGAAATTAACTTGGCTAATAAAACAATTACATCAAGCATGAATGTCGAAAGTAAAGAGGAAGTTTAAAACTAGTAGCCACAAATATGAGGCATTAATAAATCAAATAAGGAATTCACAGACAACTTCTTTTTTCAGGAATAGTGTTAACGTGGAACTCACTGCCACAGGCGTAATGGAGGTGAGTAATGTAGGGACCTTTATGGGGAAGGTGCATAAACACAAGGAAGGAAAGAAGAGAAGGATCTGCTGAGGGTTAGACCAAAGTAGAATGGGAGGAAACTTGTGTGGAGCAAAAACACCACAGACATGTTGGGCTGAAAGGCTTGTTTTTGTATTATTAAACCAGTAAGTGATGATGAGCTGGCAGTCTGCTGCAGCTGTCTTTTTAATTGCATGGCACTGGGTTTTATTCTATTGCACACCGATATGGAAGAAACACTCCAAACTACAAACTATAATCAGCACCATGTGAAGTTACTTTGCAAAAATTCCAACCCAGGACCAAAGGATCACGAGCACACAATGTCTACAATTTGAAATTAAATGTTATTAGTCACACTCGACTGATAGCTGGCATATTGGTACAACAGATGGAGATTTAGCCTATATCACCCGAGCTGTACACGGAGGTGCTTAATGGGGATGTATAGATAAGGGATCTTGAGGTGCATTGTCAGTGTCCTTACCTCTGAGCCAGTAGGCCCAGGTTCGAGTTCCACCTGCTCCACTGGTGTGTAACAAAATCTCTGAACAAATTGACCAGAAAATAGCTAGAGGGAGCTTCTCTCTGTATATCAATCCCAGCAGTACCCGTTATGGGAATGCTTAATGGGACAGGATAGAGGAATTGAAGGTAGCAACAACAAAATAGTGCTTACAATTTACTTGAAGCTGGAGGAACGCTCTGAACACTGGAATAACATCCTTAACCTTTAAAAGGTGTGCAAAAGCAGCAGGGACTGAAACTTACAATCCATTTAACTGTATTACAGTGACAACAAAACATTCCCAAAGACCATCTTTACTCTCAGCAACTGTGTAACCATCAGCGTGGCCAAAAAGAAAAGAGACGCAAGAATGATTGTTTGGAGATGGGTTATTGTTCAGAAGCAGGAGTGATGGTCTTTTGCTCTTTGCAGGTATGCATGAAACAATTGCAAGAATCAGCCTTTCATCAAGGATGAAAGGCCTGATCTTAGACAGGCTCAAAGTGCTGATCCTTCTAAACAAGCTAAACTAGTTTCTGGTATGTTTAACACATGACCGCTTCCCTTTCATCAATGTCATAAACTCTTGCTGTGCAATGAATCCACAGGACTCATTACCATTCAGCAACTTTTGAGATTTTCAGTTGAGGTGGCAACTCTTGGAAGATTCCCCACTGCATGGTGACTCACAGCAGTCTCCAATTCCATCTTCACAAGACATTCCTACACTTTCACTTAGGGGGTGGAATAGAGGGAAACAGAAATTCATTGACCTTGACCCAGAACAGAAATCCTGGCTACACCCAACCTCCCCCAAAACAGAGATTCTGCAACTGCTGTCCTCAATCAGGATTCATCTACACAGAGGATCCAGCCATGTCAGTCTTATGCACTGAATAATAAATGTAATTTTATATGGTATAGCCTGCTGATCACAAGGCTCTTCTTATTCTGATTATCTCGACTTAAGCCTCCTCCAGTTTAAAAACTGAGAAATAAGGATAGGTTATAAAACTGGACATGGTGAAGCAAAATTTCAAGATTTGATTATGAAGATTAATATTACACAACTGGAAATGCCTCACAAGACAGAACAGCCCAAGACGAATGACTGTCCTAAAGTTTTACATAAACTCTTTGGGAAACTGGAAAAGCAACAATTTCTGTTCTCAATTTTCTCTGACAGAGTTCATCCACTGTGTGAATCATTCTCTGATACAGTTACTGAGTAGATTTAAAAAAAAGCTTAGATGCACTTTGCCCCACTTCACCTCAGGCAACCAGGTCCGAGCAACACTGCCATAGTGAACGTGTGAATATGAGCTCACTGTATTGTGAAAGACACAATGAATACTACACTCAGCCCTTAAACTACCCATTGCACCTGCAAAAAATTGTACGCTGAGGGTAAAGCACTCTGATTACAGGTCTATAACTGGGATTGGCATAAAGTTTCGCACAAGGCAGCACGAGGTCCATCAGTAAAATGTATAACCCTGGTTGTAACACCAGAGAATTAAATCAGGCAAGGAATTTCAGCTCTACCAAATCCTCTGATGATCACCCCTTCTTGCTTTGTCAGACAATGGCCATCTGTCTTATATCCTACCAGCCACATCATATCAACTGTAACCAAGAAAGGCAGAAACAAGGAGGGCAAAACTTTGAGGTTCTAGTCCTGGCTTGCAATCTCTCAAGCCATTTACTTTTTTGGACATCACATTGGGGCTGAATAATGCTCCTCACTGCCACTCTGAGGATCACAGGTAACCAGTGCACATATCACTGTCATACAGGTCCTGCCACAGGGAAATCCTCACGACTGGCTGTGCATGATTTAAGCCACAGATATCTTGTTAACCATAACAACATTATGATGCAACCTTGGTCTATCCCAATAATAAGATAATCCTCATGAGAAAACACAATGGAGAACAAAAACATCAGCAGTAAATACAATTAAGATAAATAACACATTCATTTAATCATTTCTGTACATTACTCAATGTTTCTAACATATGACTCAATGGTGTGCTTCAATCTTCCAAACTCCATTTCTCAATCAAGCCAGGTATTAACCGAATGAAAACAAGGAGGAGGAGGACAGGGCACAAACAAAATCTCCAGGGCAAGCACCAGCAGAACAACTTAAAGCCTGCTTCAAAGGAAAGGTGCCTTGGTCAGAGAACAGAGCAGGAACACTTCTGCGGCTGCTATCCAACCAGCATTGCTTGTCCTGGGACAAATACCACCTCTGGTCTGCCTGCTGCGTTAGCATATCTGAGCAATATTATCAGCAACAGGGGTTGAGTTTATAAAGATTATTGTTCTCACAGTCCCTGATTGGGCATCACCCTCTGTATGTACAGCAATATTATAAAATTTCCACATTTCTAAACAGGATAATATAAATTGCACATCGGGGAAATTTCTGACTTGACCACCAAGCAAAAAGTGCAAACCATTTTGTATTTCAGTGCTTGTACCGTAGTGCTCACAACATCTTGTTTGCCTCCATGCTGGGTTCAATGTTCAGAGGGTTAGGCTGATCAACTGCTTTCTTCTGCCTGGGAGGCGTGGGCGGAGGGAAGGCCAGTGTCTTTGGCCCTTCAGCTATGCCTATCCACTGTCGATCTTCACCTTGTGTCAGCACTTTGGTGAGTAGCGGCCGCAGCAACCCGACGGTCAGCAGGTTACCATCACTCGAGTACGGCCCAGATTCACAGCTTGAGGACACAGATCCCAGGACAATATCCAATATGTCTGCAGCCGTGGTATCCTCAGGGCACAGCTCCCAAATCTCCTTCAGGTAAGGATCCAGAGCTCGGTGCTGGGAGACCTGAACCAGCATGGCAGCAAAGAGCTCCTTTTTTAGCAGAGGCCCTTGTTGTGAGAACCTGCTGGTGGCCTCTACTGCCCTTTGCCACATTCCCCGCTCAATCAGAAGCCGAACCGCTTGGATTATTGCATTTGGCCTCTTGCTGCACAGCAGGAGTTCAATGATTGTTTCGGTGGGATCTCCAGCCCCACCACTGCAGGCAGATGGGATGACTGACAAAGCCCTTTTGTATAGGGGAATGTTCTCCAAGCTCTCACTATTCCCATAGTTCCGGAAAGTGGCCAGGTGCTGCTGTGTCAGCTCAATGAACATTGGCAGCCACTTAGGATGGAACTGGTACAGCAGACGACAGATCAGTTCAAAAACTGGAACTGCTCCATTGGCGGTGGGTAACTGGTCTGGTGGGAGACCTGGGCTCAGTATCACTCTCCATAGGTCAGCTGTAGCTCTGGCAGAGAAGGATCCTTCACTATTCTGGTGCAGGTGCAGTGTCCGTTTAACAGCCTTCCATGCTTCCCTTGGGAACGTGTTGAAAATGGAATTTAAGTAGACCAGAGCTTCTCTGTCAAGCTGGCAATGCAGCAACCTCTGAATCTCCTGTTCAGTTATTTCCTCTACGTAAGCAGCCACCTCAATCTCTGAACCATTTACCAAGCAGGACTTGGCTTCCTCCAAGTTGACATAGCTTTGTATTTCCCCAGCCATGATGCTGTGCAGTTTGATATAGGTTTGCTGGTTATAGTGGCCAGTTTTCCTGAGATAGAATTCATTCTGCAAGATGGTGCAGAGGGTAAGAGGTGCTTGGAACATTGCCTCACTTTTCAGCTTCTGCACTGTTAATCTGCTGCGGCTCAAGCTCCTTTTCTGGTAATACTTGCAGGCTTCCTCCAAGACCAGCTGCTCCAGCATCTCCTGGACCTGGCTGCTTCCTGAACAGAACCCCAACTTGATGTTAGAGTTACTGGGGTGAATACCAAGGGAATAAATGCCGTCCTCTGCCAGCAGTTGGATCTCGCCTGTTTCCCAGTAGGGTATGAGGGCCAGCGGCTGGACTTCCAGAGTTGCCTCCTCCACCAACCTACCTGTCTCAGTGTCAAAATGTTGTAGTGTCCTGCCCTGTGTACAGGCCAGAGTAGTCCCACATAATTCCATCATCAAGCCCTCAGCTGCTAGACTCTGGCTCAGGCAGCACAAGAGCCGAACGGTCCCATCATTTTGGATCAAGCTGACTTCTCCGCTGGACTCAGCCACTAGAAGCCCAGTAGGGCAGGGGCACACCGCCCGGATTTCCAGCAGGGGGAGGGAAGGCAAGATGCCGGCAACATCCGCCACAAGGCTCGTGAAATCAGAGTCCTCGTGGAGAAGCCTCCTGGTGCTGAGGGGTCCTCGGGCCAGGCAAGTGACAGTCAAGGTATCTTCTTGGGGGCTCCAGATCAGGATGAACTTGACCAGGTTTTGCATAGAGCAGTTATTAGGGATGGGGCAATTGCTAGGATTGTTACTATGGATGGAGCTGTTGCTAGGGATGGGGCAGTTGCTGGGACTGTTGCTAGGGATGGGGCAGTTGTTAGGATTGGGCCTGATGCTGGGGAGCAGGTAGACGGCCTCACCGGCCGCATGCAGCCTGTAGGCCGGGCTGTTGTACATGAGGGTGCGGACAGCCCCCAAGGTGAGGCCGGGGCCCAGGCTCCGGCTGCAGATGCAGTGCTGAAGGGGTGCGGAGGGCTGGGGCCTCTCTTCGCACCAGTTGATAGAGTGCCCATCCCAGGCGGCCGACAGCAGCCGAGCCTGGCGACTCGAGCAGAGTTCGGCGGCCAGCAGCAGCTGCCAGCCCTCAGCCTCCCCGTAGCTCCAGAGCTCGGTCCGACCGCGCTGGGTGATAAGGGCGGCGGTGGAGCTCCCCGATCTCTCCAGCTCCAGCACGTCCAGCAGCTGCTCAGGCCCGGGGAAGCTCCTGTCGAGGGGTCTCGGAGCCGGGCCTCTGGCCGGGCTGGGCTCGAAGCTCAGCAGCCGGTTGTCCCGGGGCAGGTGGAGAAAGAGGCGGCGGCGGGAGCAGCAGCGGAGCCGGGCACGGGGCTGGAGCTGAGACTCCTCCCGGGAAGCCGCCCCGGGCCCCGGCCGCAGGAACTCCCGCAGTTGCTGATGCCGAGAGTAGCGGCTGAGACCGGAGAGGCGGCGGAGCCTCATCCCGCCCGGGCCCGGGGGCATGGAGACTCTGCCCGGTGTCGGTTTCTGTCACTCTCAGTCCCTCACTCCGGTGTCTAGATTTCTATCGCTCCTCACTCTCTCGGATCTGAGCAGTTTCCGGGTCAGAAGCTGCATCCAATCAGCCGGCACAGGATGATCCCAGTCAGCCCAGCCCCTTCTGTCTGCACTGACTCTGAAACCACTTCCACAGACTGCTCTGCAATTATTTTCTTCTTCTTTTGGAGTATTTATTAGTCGTGCTTTTAAAGTTTCAAGTGAATCTGTCTCCACCATCTGCCTTTCAGACAACACAGCCCAGATGATCAAATCTCGCTGTGTCCAAACACGAGTTCCCTTTTTGTTCACATGCCGATCACTTGAAACCCCTCCTTTATGACTGGCCCTTGGCCTCAGGACCCTGCAATATTCATTTACTCGACACATTCAGATTGTATTTACTTTATGCAAAATTGTATTTACAGGGAGCCAGTACGGATTTGACGAGCTGAATAGCTTCAAGTGCTGTAACCATTCTGTGATTCTACACACAAAGACATGCATTGAGTAAGCGATTTAAACAATTCAAATATTTTAAAAAAGTGTACACTCCTAAATGTTTACAATGATTTCATGGATTTCACAGTACTGAAATACACCATTCAACCCAGTGGCTCATGCCAGCATATCTCCTTCCGCCCACACTTAGCATATTCATTTATTCCTTTCATTTCCATATTTATCTAGCTTCCCCTTAAATCCAACTCTGCTATTCACATCAACCACTGTTAGTGAGGTCCACATGTTCATTACTCACTGGATAAAGACATTTCTCCTGAATTCCCATAGAAATGTATTTATTACAGACTATCTTTTATTGATGACTGCATGTTTTGGATATTTTCCTCTTTTATTCATATTTCTTTACAGAGTATACAATATTTATATTTTTTAAAAAATCATTTGTGCAATGTGGGCATTACTGGCTGGCCAGCATTTGTTGCCTGTCCCTAACTGTTGATATATAAATAAACACACAAGATCTATTATGAAAATAGGAATGCATTTATAATTACTGTAAATAAACAAATAATCAGCATGTCAAATTGCTGTATGCAAATTATTGTTGATATTTCTTTTATTTTGTTTCAGGTGTGGACTGTGGAAAAATAACATTTATTTCTCATCCCTCATTCCCCTAACAATGGTGAATTCTCCAAGTTACAATTTCCTCTGAAAACATTCACCACATTCACCTGCAAAATAAAAGTTGCAATATTCTAAAATGATTCATTTTTATGCAAAATGCTTTTGAGACATTTCTGAAAGACATATCAAGGCTGATGCTGAAACAACAAAATTCTGTCAAAGAGGAATGGTGGTGCACTTTTGGTTGTTCATGTATTCTTATTTAAAATTTAGTTAATATCCAGCTTGGGAGCAGGTATTTTGTAATCATAATCAGAATCTACACTGAGCTCAGGTCTTTGAGTTAGTCTATTCTTAGGAGAAACTGGTGAAGGCAGAATTAAAATTGAGTCCAAGCAACCACTTCCTAATCATAATACTTCCAATTTATGGGGCAATCATCCATGAACAGGAAATGAGAAACATCATGATTTAGTAGAACTGGTTTAGCCAAATATCAATTTCTTCTTGTCATTTCCTCATTCAATTATATCCAAATTTGCAATATTTCAGCAGCAACTGACTGCTACAATAATTACTTCTGCACAAATTCTATTCACAACTTATTCAATGGAATGATTCCTCATACGGTTTTAATGCAAAATGTATTTTCATATGACTACTTTTTAATATGGTAATACAACACAAGGTACTTAGGATTATTAGCAAACATTGATCTGATCCTCCCCAGTGACTATTTCAGGGGTGAAGCAGAACAGTTTGCACCCTCAGTGATCTATTTGATAAAAAGTTAAGATGATGTCTACATTTCATCACAATCAGCAAAACTAACTATTTCCACCTATGTTATATCTTTTCCCAACCCATTTGTTGCTTAAAGTCTCAGTCTGCAGTCTGTGCCCTCACTGTCCTACGTTGGCACTCAGTCAATAATATGTTTTACATTTTAAATTGTCATTTTTGTTTCAAGTCCTTCTATGGCCTTAGCTCTTCTGATATCTGTAATCTCCTGCAGCTCCATAAATCAATGATCTTCTCTAATAGAAGCCTTGAGTCTTCCAGATTGTAATTGCTTGCCTATTGGTGGCAGTATCCACAGTTATCTCTGTAAAGCTTTCCACTCTTCTAACTAAAATAAATCCTTTAAGATGCTCTGTACAAAACTACCTCATTCAAGAATCTTTGGTCACCTGTCTCATACAGCACTTTTTTGCAAAGACACTCAATGCAGCGGACAATGACTGTCTTCAACACAATGACTTGTGAATCTATTTTAATGAGATACCTACACACTACATAAAAGTTTTAATATGGTTAAGTTGTACATTTGTACATTTCGGGCCCGAAACGTCAAGCTTTCCCGCTCCTATGATGCTGCTTGGCCTGCTGTGTTCTTCCAGCTCTACACCTTGTTACTGTAAATCACGGGGTTTTATCTTGAATGTCCAATTCAAATTTTGAGACCAGCTTCGTCATATCTAAACGTCATTATGAAGAGGAGCTTCATAGTATTACCTCAGTCAACTGCGTCAATGGGACCACAGCAATCACCTACAAGTGGAAACTAACGTGACAGAGCAGCAATTATTTTGTTTGATAATGCTCCCGTGAAACACTTTGGGTTTTTTTATTCATTCGTGGGATATTGGCCGGGCCAGCAGCTGTCGCCCGTCCCTAGTTGCCCCTGTAGTTAATTACCTCCTGCTCCTGAGCTGTTTTAATAAGGCTAGATGATTGAAATTAGTTTTTTGTTCAGGTTGGCATGAGTTTGGGTTCAATCCCGGCAGCCAATAATGACCTGCTGTGTTCATCCAGCCCCATGCTTGTTATCTCGGAGTCTCCAGCATCTGCAGTACCTTTTATCTCTGATACAATTTTAACCCCACTGCGAAGCCTCTTCTAAGGATGCCTACCCTGAAGAAGTTACCCTCCTCCCTCTGGACAAACCTCAAGGAATCTCTCTCCCACTGCAACCCTCTCCCCTATCCGCCTCCCCCTCTCTCCCTATTTATTTCAGAACCCTCTTCCCCTCCCCCATTTCTGATGAAGGGTCTAGGCCCGAAACGTCAAGTTTTCCTGCTCCTATGATGCTGCTTGACCTGCTGTGTTCATCCAGCCCCATGCTTGTTATCTCGGATTCTCCAGCATCTGCAGTACCTTTTGTCTCTGGGCCAATAATAACCCTTCACCCATGTAGAGTTTCTCCAGCAATTTATGTTTATGATCCTTCATCTACATTCCTCTATTTCTGGTTGCTGAAATTTAAGAAAAAACTGACGAAATCAAAAATCATCACAAATCAAACTATCCACAGAAGATCAAAAAAATCCATTGAAGGATCCTGCCTCAAATAAGACCTCCCGACCAGTATCCCAGAATTCCGGGTTGAATCAATCTATTCAGATCGCATTCAGAAATCCATTTATTAGCTGAAGTGTGAGGACGTTAGATATTAACAGATACACTGAGCAGTCATTTTGCGATGTTGTTGGGAATAAAGAGGAGGATAAAATCTCGAACACAGACTGTCTGGGATGATTGCCTTCTGAAAGAATTGTGGGATACTGGCAGACCGAGTTTGGAGGAGCGCTTCATTGTAGTGCCTTGCCGGGCATTGTGGGATACTGGAGGAGAAGCCTGTAGGAGCGGCGGTGTTGAGAATGGCAGTCTGTGAACGGAGGTCAGTTTGGTGACTGGTATGGGTGTGACAGGTAAGAGTTGCCAGGATCAGGGTTCGGGGAGTTGTTCCCCATTTCCTCTCCGGTAACACATTCAGCCCCTCAGCCAGGCTTCTACTGTAGAGAGGGGTCAGGGTGAGCAGAAAAGGCAAGAGATTGGGATCAACAGGCCGCATTTTGCACTGAGAGCAAACAATGACAGTCCTTCAACACACATACTTGTTAAAAAATTTAAATGAAATAGTTATAATCTGCATACAAGTTTTAGTGAAACTGCCCCATAAATGTGAACAGAACAGCTTTCAGCTTCGAGCATCATGTGGTTTTATCCCGATTGTCCAATTATAAATCAAACTTTGAAACCGATTGTGTTCATCCAGCCCCATGCTTGTTATTCTCAGATATAGTAGGAACTGCCGATGCTGAAGAATTTGAGATAACACGTGTAGAGCTGGATGAGCACAGCAGGCCAAGCAGCATCAGAGGATCAGGAAAGCTGATGTTTCGGGTCTGGACCCAATTTTCTGAGGAAGGGTCCAGACCCGAAACGTCAGCTTTTCTGCTCATCTGATGCTGCCTGGCCTGCTGTGTTCATTCAGCTCTACACCTTGTTTTGTCAAACGTTGAAACCGTATCTGAATAACATTATGGGATTGAGCGGGGAAATCTGCACTGCATAACCTCAAACTAGTTTACTATGTATCACCTCTCTGTCAACCACCTTTCTGTAGAACCATGACAATTGTGTCAAGTGGAAATTACTCCGACAATGTAGCAATCCAAAAGGCCACAACTTTGGCGTAATGTGAGCTATTGGGAGCGGTGCACAGAGGTAGCTGTTGTCAGCCATGGCAATGGCTGAGTTGGCATACTTGAACCCATGGATCTTGTCCAACTTACCTTTTTAAAATTCATTCATAGGATGTTGGTTTCATGGCTGAGTCAGTATTTATTGCCCATGCCAAATTGCTCTGGAAAAGGCAGTGATGAGCTGCCTACTTGAACTGCTGCAGTCCATGTCGTGTAGGGGCATCCATAATGCTATGAGGAAGAGATTTCCAGGACTTGGACCTAGCACCACTGAAGAAGTGGTAATATATTTCCAAGTCAGGATGGTATGTGATTTATAGGAGAACTTGCAGGTGGTTGTGTCCCATGTATCTCTTACCTTTGTACTTCTAAGTTGCAGAGGCCATGAGTTTGGAAGGCCCACCCTCGGGAGCCTCAGTGATTTTATGCAGTGCATCTTATAGATTATGCTGTCAGATATTCTGCTGCTACTGTATATTTGTGGTGGAAAGGAGTGAATGTGCAAATAATAAATGGATTGCTAATCAAACAAGCCACTCCGTCTTGGAGCTTCATGTTGGAGGTGCACCCGTTCAATCAAGTGGAGATTATTCTATCATGCTCTCGAACTGGGACTTGTAGATTGCATAACATGCTGAGAAGTCAGGAGGTGTGTTACTTGCTGCAGAATTCACCTTTGACCTTGGCTCGTAGCCATCACATTTCTATGGCCTGGTCCAGTTCTGTTTCTCATACAGCCATAGAACGTCAGGGAGCAATAGTTAGGTGTCCTTTTGGAGATTGTCATTGACTGGTAATGTGTGATACTAACGTGGATAAATACTTAAAGGGGAAATGTTACTGATGGAAGAGCACATGATTGGGACAAATTGGTCAGGTTTTCTTGTCCATTCTTTCTTGAGATATGAACGTTAATGGCTGGGCTAGTATTTATTGCCCATCCATAATTGCCATGGACGAGATGGTGGTGAGCTGCTGCCTTGAACTGCTACAGTCCTTGGGGTGTAGGGGCACCAACAGTACTGTTGGGAAGGGACCAGAAGTCTGGTTAAGGACGCAGGCTTTAAGAGTGTGGCGAGGTTTAGTGAGGGAATTTTGGAGCTTTGGATATGGAATGTTACCATGAAGAAGTCAGGGACGTGCAGGGAGCTTAAAGTGGATGGGTATAGACATCTCTGAAAGTTGTAAGGCTGGAGAAGATTAGAGAGGTGAGAAGGACACCGGTGTCTATGCTTGGTGTTTAATTGGTTTGGATTATGAGATATCTGCCTGGCGAACTTACTGTCTAGAGCTGAGGAATCAGTGGTGAGTTGAATCCACACATTGAGCCATTTCTTCTGTCGTCCGGGCATCTCTTTCTTTTATTGGAAGAATATTTCAGGCTGGAGAGTTTTGATATTGCTAGGTGCCAGACTTTGTCCAGTCTGTGACAGTTACAAAGTAAAGCTCTCTGAAACAATTGTCCTAATCAAACACTCCCAGGTCAGCTACAGTGCGGTGTTAGATATAGAATAAAGTGATAAATACCCAGCCTTGAGCCCATCCTTACTGCACAGTTTTGGGATGGAATTCAGTTTCCTTTGCTGGCTGACCCATAGAGAAGTTTTGTAAAGTTGCCATTGGGAGCAAATTTGTATGGTGCATTAAAATGTTGAATCCCTGGTGTAATACTTCAAGAGATGAGGATATTTTGATGCATTTGTCACAATTATTGATGTTCTATATCACAAACCAGCCATCCAGCCTACTGCCCTGTGATAGGAGAGTGGAGATGATGGCAAAGCTGTTAGCTATGGATTGAACATTACTCATCTGTTTCACCTTTAACCAGTGACTCTTGGCAGGAAGTCAATGGTGATGTACCTGAACTGGGTATCTCACCAAGGTGAATTTTACCCTCATTAGTCTGTATGTGCTTATAACCTCTGGTGATCAGAATTGAAAGTTTGAATGTGTGACCTTTTTCTTTTAAACAGGTCATTGGAAATGTGGCATTGCAAGGACCCTAATTTTTGATTTGGGGCAGCCTGGACCAACAATTAATTTTAAATTGAACCGGGCAAAGATCTCTTGGTCCATAAAAGAAATGATTGGTCCAGTCACCGGCTAGCAACATGACAAATACAGTCAGAAAGAGTGGTTTGTAAAGTTATATGACACAGGTTGCCCAGAGCATATTTTAAATATCAAAATGTCACACCCCTCATTACACTTCACTGTAAATCTGGTTTAACATTGTAGACAACATGGGAGTGATTAGGCAGTTATTTACACAGAAAGGGGAGAAGGAACTTCTGGTGACCAGTGACATTGGCTTGATCTTTTGATTAATCAGAGCATCGTGCAAGCCTAATTTTAGGCCATTTTAAGCTTATATCAGTGCATATGAGGAATACCAACCCTAAGTAGCAAATTCTACATTATTGTTGCTGGCACTACAGTGAAGTGTATTGGAGCTCTTGTAAGCCTTCATCTTTTTTAAATTTAATCTGCAGAAAGTATACCCACCCAGAAGCATAATTATAGATTATGTAACCGATTTGGGAAAGAGCCATTTGCACTTGTGACATGCTGATGAAGTACACTTGGTTATGGATCTGTATTGCAAATGTGAGAGCATAATAGTGAGATTATAGTTTGAATTGGTAAGATGACATTGAAGTGCATTGCACAATGTGAATGCAGGATGGTGCTAAGTGTGATCTCTCCTTGATGAAAAGATAAGAATGAACTATAAATATCTAAGTGACAGTGCTGCATGCTGCCTGTTTCCTAATGGTCGACATCTTTGTTACAGAATCCATGCAATGGCGCAGGTAGAGAAAAAGGGAGGCCTTCTCCGCAAAGCATCATCTACCAAGAAACCTTTGAAAGAGAAGGTGGTTTTGATGTACGATGAAATCTTCAAGGTATGTGCTGTAAAATCTGAATTATTACTGATCAGGCTGCGTGTTATCACGAAAAGAGTTGGGTTGGTTTGATTGATAGTCCTGTACCTTTGCAATGTGGAAAAGCATGTTGGTTCTTTTGGACAGATTTGCATGCAATGCTGTCAATAGGAAATCTCATATCTAATGAGACTGAGATTTATAGAGTGAAATGGTTACGGTGCAGAAAGAGGCCATTCAGTTCTTTGTGTTTGTTCCAGCTTGCTGCAAGAGCAAATCAGCTTGTTCCACTCCCCAGCCATTCGCTTTGATTTGCTGTTGATTTAGACATGAGTTTTTAATTGTGTTAAGTTTTTCCATTTCCATTCCATTTTGTAGATTATGTAACCAATTTGGGAAAGAGCCATCTGCACTTGCGACACTCTGCTGAAGTATGGTCATGGATTTGTGAGAGCATTATAGTGAGCTTATAGTTAGAGTTGGTAGGATAACATTAAAGCACGTTGCACAGGATGAGTGCAGGCTTTATTCAAAGTCCCTCACCTATTTTGATAAAAAATTCTGAAGCCCACATTTGAAAGGAAATTGTGCTTCAATTGAGGGATAAGGATGTTATATTAATGTGACACCTTCATTCAGACATTTCCATCATGATGTGGACATGGGAATTTATAATGTAAAAACATTACAGCAACTCCACGCAAGTATTTAACACATTACTAGTCAGTCTCCAGTGCTATTTCACGATGGAAATTCAAGTCAAGCAGAGTCAAGTGTATCAGGGTTAAAGGCTAGAAATATATCAACTAGCATGTGTAAATGTAATCCATACATTGCCTTTATTTTAATACTTCAGTTATAAAATCACATATGTACATTTACAATGGAACCTATCTAATTAATGAAATGCAAGCATTTCTAAAGCATCACTGTCATACTCACGATAGTCTTTAGTGCTTTTCAGACAATGAAGTCAGTTGAAATGTGTTGCTGCCGCAAGACAGACTGTTTGGACACAGCAAGCTCCAAGAAACAGCAATTTAAAAGAAAAATTGTTCATGGGATGTTGGGATCACTGGTTATAAGGCTATGAACATTTATTGCTCTTATCTAACTTGTCCAAAAGGCAATTAAGAGTCAATCGTACTCCTGTGGGTTTAGAGTCATTTGCAGGCTAATAATGGCAAATTTTGTTCCCTAAAGAATATTAATGAGGCAGATGTGTTTTTACATAATCAGCCGTGGTTATGTGGTCACCGTTAGGCTATTTAAAAAAAAGTCCATATGTCTTTTGCGTTCAAATTTCACTATCTTCAATGGTGGGATTTGAACGTATAACTTCACAAGATGAGTCTGAGGTTCTGGATTATGAATCTAATAATATTGCCACTATGCTACTGCCTCCCCAGAATGTGAAAATAACCATAATTTACTTGGTCCTTTATGTTATTGTCACCACGGTTGTGAATTAAGGTAATATACGAACAGTGTGATCCTGATACACCATAAATTACACATTCCCACCATTGATGACTCCACTGTCGAGAAGAAAAGGGGGAGTCTGGTGGGTAGAATGGATGGTGGATGGGGAGTGAGAAAGGTTTGGAAAAAGGTGTGCCTAAGAGCAGAAGATGGGGTCAACAGACAAAGAAGGAAGTCGAGCTAAAGGATGGAAAATGTGTAGAACTGGGGGTAAAGGAGGAGTGACACAGAGGAATCTTTGACAGTTATTGTTGGAGAAGTGTAGAGATTCAAGTGTGTTTTAGCAGAGGATTCAAAATTGACAAAAAACCTATTGAGTCTTAAGTAATGTCATAATTCCATTTCTGTCTCAGAATGAAGACCCAACCAAGAACTGCCCTCGATTCTGGGAGGAACTTTTCCTGATGAAGGTTAGTTGATGTATTTTTGTTGTTCTTTCTTTCAATGTCAGGTTTTATTATCTAATGTTTGAGTATTTTGTGGCTAAGGTCTCTGGCTGCTACAGTGGGAGGATATTAGAGTACAGAGAGTGGAGTTCAGGGTTTCATTGTGTAGCTGTTAAACTGAATGGATATTCTGGAGTTTTGTTTTGAGAATCAGGTAGTAGTAACACAAACTTTAATTTGGGAGATTAAATAGGCGGTTAGTGTTCATAATAGTGTAAAATGCAGATTGACTGTGGGAAGGGATTGACCGAGAAGAATGTGTATAATTGGAATGTACTTAGCATGCGGTTTGGAATTATGTGGGTGGAATAGAGACTATGGTGGAGTAATTGCTCATTGGATTTAGAAGTAAATTAAATGTGGGGAATGGTTTGCAACTTTGGTGTCACACTTAGCTCAGAAATTAGTTTCTGTATGCCTGTACCATTGATAAAACTTTGCACCAACATCCCTGTCTTTCTTCATGTCCTACTGAAATCCTTGTGTGTCTTTGCATCAAGATTTGACTTTTCTAACGGATTCCTTGTCAATCTGTCATATTCTACCCTTGGTAAACCTGAAGTCATCTAAAACTCGACCATATCACAAACAAATATGTTTGTTCACAGGATGTGGCCATATGACTTATTCCTAATTACCCTTGAGAAAGACACTTAAGTTCTGCCCATCTACTGCTCTTTGCCTTATATTTGCGCTGGTTGAGCAATGATTAATTTTAAAAATCTGAGTCCACATTGAGATCCCTCCATGGTCTCCCCGATCCTAAACCTTTCCACTTCTCCTTCTTGCTTCTTAAAACCTACCTTTTTGATCAAGCTTTTGGTCATCTGCCCAGCATTAAGTGACTCAGCGTCAAGTTTTGTTTTCTTTTAATGCTGTGAAATGTCTTATGAAAGACACTTTTTTTGTAAATACAAGTTGTTGTCAGGAGTAGAGCCTGTCCACAAGGAGGTTTGTTGAATCATTGGGTGTAGCTCATACTGTGTATTCTCTGTTTTATAGTTTGCCTGTTCAACTCAACCAAAAATGTTTTGGGTTTGTGGATAAAATCTCCATCTATTCTGCTTGGCACAAAAATAAGAGTTTCCCCAGTTGCCAATGGGCGAAGACATCTTTCCAGCATCATTGAGTTGGTTCAATCCCTAATCTCTGTTAGTGTTCATTGACCTCAGCCAGTGCTCTCATAGGATTGTACACCTTATCCCATTTACGGAGTTGGGGTTAGATAGAATTGGCTCTGATCTCCTAGTATCTCTTGCTGGAGTGGGAGCATCAGACAAGACACAGTTTGCATGATCAGATTGGAAGCAGAGTTGAGTGTGCGTGATAGTGATTGCTTCCACTCTGGCTTATTGCGTCAACATGATCAGCACTAATCTTCTAGTTCTCTAACTGCACTACCCCAGATTTCACCTTGTTCATGTTCTCTCAAAGTTTTTTCACTCCCATCATCACCAACCTCTTCAGGCCTTCTTTTGTATCTCCAAGACATCGCATTCTCCACCAGTCCATCCTTGTGTGTTTCTTTTGTACTCACTTTGCCTGGTGTCTGCAACTCTCTCCCTCCTTGTGGTCAACCATCATTGGGCCAGTGCGCTGAGGAGTGGCAGATGGAGTTTAATTTGGATAAATGTGAAAAATTGTATTTTGGTAAAACAAACAAAGGCAGGACTTACACAGTTAATGGTAGGACCTTGGGTAGTGTTGCTCAACAGAGAGGGGTTCAAGTACGTAGTTCTTGGAAGTTGTGTCGCAGCTAGACAGGATGGTTAAGAAGATATTAAGCATGCTTGCCTTCATTGCTCAGAGCACTGAATAAAAGAGTTGGGTTGTCATGTTACGGCTGCACAGGCTGTTGGTGAGGCCACTTTAGGAGTACTGTGTATGGTTCTGGTCGCTCTGCAATAGGAAAGATGTTATTAAATTGGAGAGGGTTCTGAAAAGACGTACCAGGATATTGCTGGGACTGGAGGGTTTGTGTTATAAGGAGAGGCTAAATAGGCTGGGACTTGTTTCACTGAAGTATAGGAGGTTCAGCGGTGACCTTTATGGAGGTTTATAAAATCATAAGGCATATAGATGAAGTGGGGGAATAGGAAAGATCTTTTCCATAGGGTGGGGGAGCTCAAAAGTAGGGGTCATATTTTTAAGATGAGAAGAGAAAGATTTAAAACCTGAGGGGCAACTTTTTCACATGGAGGGCAGTTTATCTGCAGAATAAACTGCCAGAGGAAGTGGTAGATGCAGGTACAGTTACAACGTTTAAACGATATTTGGGTAGTTATATGAATAGGAAGGCATTAGAGGGATATGGGCCAAATGCAGGCAAGTGGGTCTAGTTTAGTTTAGGAGACTTAGTCAGTGTGGATAAATTGGACTGAGGAGTGTGTTTCTGTGCTATATGGCTCCATAACTCTGTCATCTTCCTTTTGAAATACTTTTCTACTTGGCCCTTTCTCCTGTTCACTGTCTTCGTGGAATATTTGAGAATCCTCATCCTCGAGTGAGTACCTTAAGGCAAAAATGGTTGTTGACCTTTCATCTTACTCCCTTCAGGTGAACCTAGAGTACCTGGAGGCAAAGCTAGAATCCATGGATGGGGATGAGCTGATGAAGTTAAAGGATAACATTAACAGCCTGTTCCAGCACTGCATAG
The DNA here is from genome assembly GCA_024137785.1 of Ginglymostoma cirratum. Taxonomy (NCBI): domain Eukaryota; kingdom Metazoa; phylum Chordata; class Chondrichthyes; order Orectolobiformes; family Ginglymostomatidae; genus Ginglymostoma; species Ginglymostoma cirratum. The sequence goes on along the minus strand of JAHRHZ010000139.1, from coordinate 10,148,375 downwards.
TGTCCTTAAATGAGGAGCATCAGATTAAAGTGGTGAATGCGTTACAGGTAAGGCCCTAGAACTTATACAAGTGAGTATATAGTTTCTTTGCATGTGTTTCGCCCCATCTCAACATCCCTACCACTTACTTGACTATTGCAATACTGTTCCAAAACTCTGACCTCATTGCTCTGTGCCTGGAATAACACTTTGACCAGACCAGGTAAATCAAATGGATATTCATGATAGTCTGAGATTCATAATCATTGTTCTTGAGTCCAGATTGATTATTCTGATTTATCAATGAGTTGACATGGTGGGCTTTGAATTGACATTCCAGACCATCTGTGGGGATTGCTAGTCCATTATCTTTTCTACAGTGCAACTGTCCCCCTTTTCTCTGCCATCACCATCTATGTCTTAAGCCCTTTGGAGCGTGAAATCCTCTCCCTGATCTTTTCTGTTACTATAGCTGCTGTCTTCTTACTGCCTTTGTATTGGTCTGCTTCGCCAAGGTAAGGTTTGTACTGTTAATTCCCCTGGGGTTATATTTTCTGTTTTTTTTTGCTTCCAGACACTGTGTGCCCTGATTCGTGGTGTTCATCAGAAAAACAAACCGACCTCTGGCTTTGACATTATCAACATGTTGATGGGATTTGATAAAGCTGAGCTCCGGATGAAAGTGAGTGTTGGAGGCAGACGTGAGCAATAATCTTCTCAGTTAAACAGTTAGCAACATGCTAGGGCACTGCTGGAGCCAAAGTGCCCTTGGGTCTGTACTGGCCCTGGCTGCACAAGCAGCAGAAAACAAGTCTGTCTTATATTTACATAGGGCTGTTAGCATGGTACAAAGTCTCAAATGCTTCACAGGAGCGGAAATTGGACAATCTTTCATATTGAATCAAAGAAGGAAGTATTAGGATAAATGACTTTCTCATAATAGACAGATTGTAAGGAGCATCTTAAAACAAAAAGGGAATAATGTTAGAAAGGCCTCGCTAGCTTAGGACCCAGGCAGCTGAAGGCATGGTTGCTAATGTTGGAGCAATTAAAATTAAGCGTACTTAAGAGACCAGAATTAAAGGTGTGGCTGATATTTTGGAGAGGTTATGGGCTAGAGAACATTACAGAGATTGGGAGGAGCGAGAACATGGAGAGATTTGAAAACAATGAAGAGAATTTAAAATTTTGACAGAAGATGCGTTGCTTTACTGAGAACCGGTTTAGAGCAGCAAGCATTGGGCTGATGAGCAAATTGGATTTGGATTTGAATACAGGCAGCAGACGATTTGAGCTGAAGGTTTTCGTGGGTGGAATATGGGAGACAGCCCAAGAGACATTGGAATAATCCTGTCTGAAAGTAACAAAATTACCAATGATTACAATAGCAGTTGAGCTGAGACAAGGACAGAGATGGGTGATATTGTAGAAGTGGTGTTGAGGAGGATTTGGGGTTGGAAACTTGACTGTGGACCACATTAAACATTGAGGTTGCAACTGGACTAACTCAGCCTGAGACAGTGGCCAAGGTCATGACCAGGAATGCCTGGAGAACAATGGTGATGAGCAAGCAAAGATAATCAGCTTCAGTCTTTACAATGTTCAATTGGAGGAAATTTAAATTCGTTCAGGACTGGATGTCATATGAACTGAGTGACAATATGGAAGGTGAGACCTTTGGGCGCCTTAAACAATGGGTGAACTTTAACTTGATGGCACTTACTAATCATAACATTGATGTATTTACCAGTCATAATGTTAAAGATGACTTATCAATGCCCAATATAGTTGGAGAATCTAGACTCAGTGTCAGCTGCAGCACTTGCCTCAACAAATCAGCAGGTTGAGAGTTCAAGACCCACAGCATCAAGGTTGATATAATACAGTACCGAGGGAATGTTCAATTGTTAGAGATGCTATCTTTTGGATAAGACATCGTACTAAGTTTTTTGTGTGCCCTTTCTGGGTAGATATGTTTTTTCAAAGATGAGCAGGGGAGTTATTCCTGGTGTCCAGGATAATCAATATTTATCCTTCAATCAATATCAAAAAGCATTATATGATCACTTTTGTTGTTGCTAGTTGCGGGAGTTTGCTGTGCACGAATTGGGTTCTGTTTCTCCTGTGTTACAGCAGCCACTACACCGTAACAATACTTCATCAGTTGTAAAGTGTTTTTGGATGTGCTGTGGTGATGAAAGGGTCCATTATAGTCCAAGTCTTTTTTTTTCCCCCTTTTATATCTTGTTCACCAGGGCGAGAGTGCCTGTTCATGTTACACATAGCTTTGTGTACATGCACTGCACGTTTAGCAATTTGGTGAAAGGTTCTGTATGATAATCTTTCTCTCTTTAATTCACAGAACCTGATGGAGAGTTTGGACACTTTGTTGTGTGGTGATGGCTCAGAGAGTTTGAAGAGTCTTTGCTTAAAGCTATTGCTCTGTTTGGTCACAGTGAGTAAATCTTCTATCAGTTTCTGGTGCTGGCCCCATTTCTATCCTGTCCTGTCCTGCCCTGCCTTGCATATCTCTGTCTCCTGGCACCCCCTCTCTTCTAGTTCTAGACCCACCTCACCCCTCCGAAAGCACAGTGAGTGTCGTAATTGCAGGTAAGAGAGAGAAACTACTTATTAAAGCAGTCTTCCCAGTCTCCCTGCTGTCATCATCAATTTGTTTCTTGTTGACAGGTTACGGATAATATCAGCCAGAACACTATCCTGGAATATGTGATGATAAACAGTATTTTTGAAGCTATTCTTCAGGTAAGTGCCTATCCATGAATTGTTATAAAATATTGATTTTGAGGTGCCCTGTAACCATCTAATTGCTGGTTAAATGGTAACTGCCTTTTCTCAAAGATGATTGGTCTGGGTAATGTTAATCCCTCAACCAACACTAGTAAATAAGATTACCCAATCATTATAACATTGCCATACGTGTCTTACTTTGGACAAATTGGCCATCTGTATCACAGCAGTTACTTAAAATGATTTTTCATTGTCTGTAACATATTTTGCAACATCCTGTGGTCCTGAATGGTGCACTATGTATGTCTTTCTTTCCCTCCTGTGACATTTGTTAGCATTGTTCCTTCAGTTGTTCAGAAGCCAGACTTTTCTGATCTATGTTTTAATGTAACACAACAGGTAGAATAGTTGTTCTCATTTCCCCTTTGCGAGGATATCTTTAACATGGGGCTTACTGTGCGACTGCAGTGTGTGTGCTATTTGAGTGATGCCACAGTTTGCCACCTTGTATTCCATGCCTTTGCACTATTGGAATCTAATGACCAGAGAAGGCATTTCATCTGTCATTGCCTGCACTGACACATTGAAAGGACTGTACATCAGTCCCACTCACCAGCTTCTTGTTCTATAATCCTCTAAAATAGCTTGCACGGATTCTTAGAAGTCTGTGAGTGCTCCGTGCCTTTGTGTATTTAACAGAGATTCTGTTTAATCCACATCCAACTAATCTAATATTGAAAGATGAAAGCAACCAGGAATGAAATCTGTTGAAGTCTGTTACATTTTTAAGACAGTTTATAGAACCAAACCATGATTAAGATAAGTCCAAGTCATTTCTGAATTTTAGCTGAAGTTGGCAAAGCTACAATAAGAAAAATACTTCGGTCTGGGTAGATGGGGTTGGGGGGGTCTGGGGTAGCAGTGGGAGGCAAACACCATCCTGATTTTTGACACAAGCTTTTCTCTGGATTGGCAATCACTTTAGACCCCTCTATGGTTTTAAATAAATCTGGTAAATCTATGGTTTTGCTGTGTAGTGCACCTTTGCTTACGTGGTGGAATGTGTTATTCGTCTCATGCCAACAAGCTTGAACTTTTAGCAGCTCATTACTGCTGACTAGCTCCATTTTAAGGGGAAGCTGGATAAGTACATAAGAGAAACATAATTGCAAGCTATTCATTGAGGGCGAGATGAAGGAGAATGGTGGGAGGAGGCTTGTATAGAGCATGACTTGTTAGGCTTATTTCTGCATTTGACATTACAGGTGGCCTGTGCCACCTTTCTGAGAAAAATCCCTTTCTGACACACACGTGCACATAGACACATGTATGCATAGCACACACACCTTGGATTTGGACCCCAGGACCTTCTGGTGTTTGGAGCTTTCATCTGTTTTAATAAATTTGGATCAGGTCTCCAGCTGTTTCTTCAAACGGTAGTTACTGACAATATATACAAGAGGATCTTACAGGAAGCATCTCTGCCCTAAGCTGATGGAGTTCCAACCTTCTGACATGACTACTGGGTTCATAGTTACATCACAGGAAATCTCAGGATGTTTTTGTTTATCCATTAAACTCTTCCAATTATGTTGGTACCAAACCATATTAACTCGTGGACTTAAGATGGTGATCAGCCACAATCTAATTGAAATGCAAAATGAGCTCAATAGGTTTAATGGTCACCTCCTAGTCCCTTCTGTGTTTTCTACCCAGACATGTCTCTGTGTCAGTATGGCCTTGCACTCTTATTTTGTATTCTTGTTTTGCAGTCCCTACTGTCTTGTTAAGTCAATTTCTAGTAATGACTTGTGTAGAAAGAAATCTTCTAAAGAGTGAGACTCGGTTGAGCTTTGCAGAGCCTCAGGGACTCCAAAACAAGGCAGTCTGTCAAACTTCACTGCTCTCAGCATTCACTCTCCTTATCTGACCAAGCAAGGGAGTTGGAGGATAATTTCACTGTTCTGCTTCTATCCCTCTTCTGTTGGTTAAGTGAATAGCATAAATGCATTTAAGGGGAAGGTAAATAAACATGAATGAAAAATATAGGAGCATATGCAGATAGGATGAGAGAAGAGTCGTGGGAAAGAGTCAGAACCATTGTCATAGAGTGGATGGGTTGAATGACCAGTTTCTGTTGTTACAGCTGAGGCTAGAGAAGTGCACTGGTCACGCTAGTCTCACTGCACCATAGATCAGAGTACAAAATAAAAGTACTTCGTCCAGTTATCAACTTGTCTAATTAAGCACCTTATCTATATCCAGTTTCAACCGACAGGTTTAATAAACAGTTCCTTTAAAAAAAACTACAATTTTGTTTATTAAAAATCAAAACAGAACTTGACCAATTATTCCATCTTTATTGAATAACATAGTCTATGAAACAAAAACATGTTGGCCTATTTCTATAAATATTCCTAAAAGGTGCACACACTTTTTAGGAAAAGAGAAACAAAAACATTTCTCTGCAGACATTGGCAGAAGTTTTTTTTTGTTCTTCAGAGCAGTTTGGCTGCAGATCCCTTCTTCAGGGGTCACCCTGATCTGATGTAGAGTTTTCTTTTCAGAAGCAGGAGAGGTCAGCTGAGCAGCAGCTTCATAAGACAGCCCTTTCTTCCTCCAACTCAGCTTGTTCTGAGCAGGTTTCCCTCGAATTCAGATAAGATAAGAACATCTTCAAGAGAGTCATTATTCAAAACAACCCTCACCATAGTTTATAGCAAAGCAAGCAGTTATCGCCAATCCTGAAGCCTATGAAGTTGATTGCCAATCGTGAAGTCTATTGTATTATTTCTTTTCACAATCCCTCAAAGTCAAAGATCTCCTCAACAATATTGAATATGAACGTTCTATGTAACACTACTTGGTAATCTCTTTGTAAGTCTGTGTAGATTTAGAGTAGATTCTGATTGGAGATGGTGAGTTTGCCTCTCTCTAAACACCCAGCATGGACCAAGCTGCTGTTCATGGGCCACAGTACAGCTGTCTCGATTTTTCTGCTTGGATATATCCATCTGCAAGTACAGCCACCAGGTGGCACCATGTTTCACAGAATGTCCTGGTTTTCTCAAGAATTTTGTTTGTAAAAGCATTAGTTCTGCAGATTGATGCTCTATCCATTCCCCTTTAATAGTGGTTTAGGAACATTAGGTGCCACAATGGAATTGACCTAACCTTTTCTTCACATAGCAGAATGAGTAGGTGCTGCATGATATTAGTCAAGATCAGAGTGGACTGTTTCATTCCCTGAAGGGGATCTGAATGGAATTTTTGCACTTTTCCTGAAATTGTTGTAATCCCCAAGTTATGACCTGTGATGCACTGCTTGAAAGAATAATTTGAGAAGGTATATCCATACCTGGTGTTAAACCCTCAGGTGACATTACCATTTGGTTAAGATAATCAGGAAATATGAATGCAGTCAAATACTTAAGGATATTCATATTCTTCACTGAGGTTGTGACCTGCACATTAAGAATTTCCCCGTAGCTTCTGATTCTATAACTTGAGCTCTCAGCCCTTTTCCTTCCCATTTTGTTTTCAGATTCTGTCTGTGGCATCCAGCAGGGGGCAGCATGGCTATGATACTGTGGTTCTCTTGGCACTGTTGGTTAATTACAGAAAGTACGAGGTAAGTTGTTACCATTGGAAGGGATCAGTGATTCTCTCCTTGTTTTCCATTAAATGCTGTTGCAGTGATTCCTAGCCAAAATGGATACACTCAGGTTGCATAGTGAGCACATTTTTGTGTTCTCTTGAATATAAATGTTTAAGTGTTGCTATAATCAAGGTGTTAAAGCTAAATAAAGGATTTGATAAGGTAAGTGGAGAGAAATGATTTTGTCTGATGGGGAGAGTTCAGAATGTGGAGGCAGATCTTTAAAATTGGAGCCAAACTGAATCAGGGGTTATGTGAGGAAATGTTCTTACAAAAGGGGCTGAAAATCTGGAAGGCTGTCCCCCAAAATGGTGTTGAGTTTGTGGGTTAAATGAACATTTTAAAATTGAGATTGATAACTTCAGCTCACAAAAATCTGTCAGAAATTATAAGGGGAGTGAATGGAGTTTATAGATCAGCCATCGCATTAATGAATGGTAGAACATGCATTACGTCCTTGTGTTACTACTGCAAGTTTCAGTAAACCTGTGTTAAAAATAACCTCACTATTTTTAGGAGACAGCATTTTTTTGATCTAAAATAATGCTGTGTTTATGTGAGAAACATGTTCTACCTATCTATTTATAACCTCTGTCTAACATGTTTCCCACAATTCATTGCACTGTCACAGATACAAATAAATATTAAAGAATACTTTTTATTGTTTGGAAGTTCTTACTCCACTATTCAGGGCAAAAATTACATTGAGTTTACAATCACCACATACCTGGAGGACAGCGAGATTCCAAGATTCTGCACACCAGATGTATATTCCCATTACATTTCTGTGTAGTAGTTTTGACCTTGTTGTAATTTTTCCTGTCTAGAAAAATGCAATATCGTGGGACTGTACTTAGTTTGCTCCCCATTCTTGTACACAGAAATCCAGTGTGGGGAACTGAGAAACTCCTTTAATTCCTTGTTAACTATCACCCAGGTTACAGCAGGGCTAAAATTAGTGCCCTTCTTGGTCTAAAAGGCAGGTGACAACGCTAAACATAGGAACAGGAGTTGGCCATTTGATCTTTCGGGTTTACTCCACCATTTACTATGATCGTGGCTGATCATTCAAGTCCATGTCTTGTTTCTGCTTTCTCCCCATACCTTTTGATCCATTTCTCCCTAATAACTATATCTAACTCCTTGAAAACATTCAGTGTTTTGGCCTCAACCACTTTCTGTGACATAGGATTTCACAGGCTCACCACATATTAGTAAAGAAATTTCTCCTTATCTCAGTCCTAAATGATCCACCCGGTATCCTTTGTCTGTGACCCCTGGTTCTGACTCATTGGTCATTGGGAACACCCTTCCTGTGTTTCCCCTGTCTAGTTCTGTTAGAATTTTACAGGTTTTTATGAGATCCCCTCATTCTTTTAAACTCCATTGAATATAGTTCCAACTGATCGAGTCACTCTTCATATGTCAGCCATGCCATCTCTGAAATCATTCTAGTAAACCTTTATTGCACACACTCTCATAGCTAGAACATCCTTCCTCCAATAAAGAGATCAAAACTGCACACGTACTCCAAATGTGGTCTCACCAAGGCCCTGTATAATTGCAGCAAGACATCCTGCATTTAAATTTAAATTCTCTTGCTATGAAGGCCGAAATACAATTTGACTTCTTCACTGCCTGCTGCACCTGAATGTCTGCTTTCAGCAACTGGTGTACGAATAGTGGAGACGCATGGGTCTTGTTGCGCCTCCCCCTTTCCCAATCCATCACCATTCAGATAATCTGTTTTCCTGTTTTTGCTATGAAAGTGGATAACCTCACATTTATGCAAATTACACTTCATCTGTCATGCATTCACCCACTCACTCAACTGGTCCGTATCACACTTTAGCATCTCTGTATCTTCCTCACAGTTTACCTTCCCACCCAGCTTTGTGTCATCTGTGCACTTGGTGAGTTTAGTTCCCTCATCCAAATCTTTAACATATTAATGCGAATGGCTGGGGTCTAAATCCTGATTCCTGTGGTATCTCACTAGTCACTGGCTTCCACTAGGAAAATTACCTTTTATTCCTAATCTTTGTTTCCTGTCTGCCAACCAGTTCATTATCCATGTCAATACACTACCCCCCCATTGCATGTGTTTTAATTTTACATGTTAATCTCTTTTGTGGTACCTTATCCACAGCATTCTGAAAGTTCAAATAAACCATATCTACCGCCTCTCCCTTTTTAATGTTACTAATTGCATCCTCCAAAAATTCCAGCAGATCTGTGAAACATTATTTCCTTTTCTTAAATCCTTGCTGACTCTGTCCATTCTTGTCACTGTTTTCCAAACTTTTTATAGTGGACTGCAGCATTTCCTTTTTACTGATGTCAGGCTAACCGGTCTAAAATTCCATGTTTTCTCTCCATCACCTTTTTTTTAAAAAAATATATTTAAATAGTAAACAGCGTATTTGCTGTCTGCATGACAGAGACAGAAAAAGTTAATCTTTAAAGGCAGTAGTTAAACAATCAGACATTTTGAAGAAAAAAAATGCATCAGTAATATTTTTCTTAATCGAAAATATAATTAATTGGTAGTGGAGATTTGAAGTGTAGTTAATCTTATTATGCAAGCAAACTTGGTGTACAATTTGCTCTTTAGCATGATGGTCCAATAAACATAATGGAAAAGAACAATTGAGGCATAAATGGTGGAGAAGCCATCCTCTGTTAAATAGCACTATAGAATTTTGAGTTCCACTGAGAACAGTTAACCTGGATTTGACAGCATTTCTCGACAGTGCAACACACTCTAAATTTGAACTGATAAGTCTATATTTTGTATGCTCCAGTCCAACAATCAAGCTTGACTTTCTAAATGTATTTGGAAAGACAAGGACTGATTAGGGATAGTAAACATGGCTTTGTGCGTGGGAAATCGTATCTCACTAACTTGATTGAGTTTTTTGAGCAAGTGATGAAGAAGATTGATGAGGGCAGAGCGGTGAATGTGATCTAAGGCAGTAGGGCATTGAACAAGGTTCCTCATGGCAAACTGGTTAGCAAGGTTAGATCACATGGAATATAGGGAGAACCAGCAATTTGAATACAGAACTGGCTCGAAAGTAAAAGACATTGGGTGGTGCTGGAAGATTGTTTTCAGGCTGGAGGCCTGTGAACAGCAGTGTACCACAAGGATTGGTGCTGGGTTCACTGCTTTTTGTCAGTTATGTAAATGATTTGGATGTGAATGTAGGAGGTTTGGTTGGTACGTTTGCAGTTAACATCAAAATTGGAGACATAATGGGCTGTGAAGAAGGTTACCTCAGCGTACAACAGGACCTTGATCAGATAGGCCAAATGGCCGAGGAATGGCAGATGGAGTTTAATTTAGATAAATGTGAGGTGCTGCATTATGGAAAGGCAATTCAGGGCAGGACTTATACACTTAATGGTAAGGTCCTGGGGAGTGTTGCTGAACAAAGAGACCTTGAAGTCAATACGATGTGGAGCTGGAGGAACACAGCAGGTCAGGCAGCTTCAGAGGAGCAGGAGAGTCGACGTTTTGGGTTTACACCCTTCATCAGGATGGGAAGGGGGAAGGGAACTGGGAAATAAATAGAGGAAAGAGGGGTGGGGCTGGAGGAAGGTAGGTGGGATGGTGATAGGTGGATGCAGGTTGGGGTAGTGGGGATTGGTCATTGAAAGAGTAGGGCAGGTGGGGGGTAAGAAGATGGACAGGTTGTGTCAGGTCAAGGAGGCGATGATAAGAGGGAGGTTGGACATGGAATGAGGCCGGGGGTGGGGGAGATTTCAAAACTGGTGAAGTCTATGTTGAAGCCATCGGGCTGTAGGCTCCCGAGGTGGAATATGAGGTGATGTTCCTCCAGTTTGCGTGTGGCATCATTATACTGGAGGAGGCCCAGGATGGACATGTCACTCAGGGAGTGGGAGGGGGAGTTAAAATGGTTGGCAAACAGAAGGTGGTGTTAATTATAGCGTTCAGAGCACAGATGCTCCGTGAATCGGTCACCGAGTCTGCGCTTGGTCTCACTGTAGAGGAGGCCACATTGGGAGCAAAAGATACAGTAGACCAGGTTGGAGGACATACATGTGAATCCCTGTCGGATTTGGAAAGTGTGTCTGGGGCCTTGGGCGGAAGCGAGAGGGGAGGTGTAGGGGCAGTTGTAGCACTTCCTGCAGTTGCAGGGAAAGGTGCTGGGTGTGGTGGGGTTGGTGGGTAGTGTGGAGCAGATGAAGGAGTCACAGAGTGAACGGTCCATACAAAAGTCACATAGGGGTGGGGAGGGAAATATATCTGTGGTTGTGGGGTCAGATTGTAGGTGGCAGAGGATGATGCTCTGGATGCGGAATTTGGTGGGGTGGTATATGAGGACCAGGGGGACTCTGTCCTTATTTTTTTTGTCTGGGGCAGTGGTTTTGAGGGCAGAAGTGCAGGAGATGCAGTAGAGGGTAATGTCCTCCCACTTCAAGGACCGCAACTCTTCTACATCCCTCACCACCGTTGATCCACAATGCCCTCAACCACATCTCCTGCATTTCCCACACTTCTGCCCTCCACAGCCCTGATGGAGTGTGTAAACCCGAAACGTCAACTTTCCTGCTCCTCTGACATTGTCTGATTTGCTGTGTTCCTCCAACTCCACACTGTGTTGACTCTGACTCCAGCATCTGCAGTTCTTACTGTCTCAAAGAGACTTTGGTTTGCAAGTTCATAGTTCCTTTAAAGTGGAGTCACAGATAGACAGGATAGTGAAGAAGGTATTTGGTATGCTTGCCTTTTGAGTATAGAAGTTGGGAGGTCATGTTGTGACTGAACAGGACGTTGGTTATATTCCACTTTTGGAATACTGTGTGCAATTCTGGTCTCCCTACTATGGGAAGGATGTTGTGAAACTTGAAAGGGTTCAGAAAAGATTACAAGAATGTTGCCTGGGTTGGAGGGTTTTAGCCATAGGGAGAGGCTGAATAGGTGGAGGCTATTTTCCCTGGAGCGTCAGCGGCTGAGGGGTGACCTTATAGAAGTTTATAAAATCATGAAGGGTATGGATAAGGTGAATAGCAAGGTCTTTTCCCTCAGGTGAGGGAGTTCAAAACTAGAGGGCAAAGTTTAAAGTGACAGGAGAAAGGTTCCTTTTAAATCTAAGGGCAACTTTTTCATGCAGAGGGTGGTGCGTGTATGGAATGAGTCACCAGGGGAAGTGGTGGAGGCTGGTACAATTACAACATTTAAAAGGCATCTGGATGGGTCTATGAATAGGAAGGGTTTAGAAGGATTATGGGCCAAATGGTGGCAAATGGAACTATATTAATTTAGGATGTCTGGTTGGAGTGAACGAGTTGGACTGAAGGGCCTGTTTCCATGCTATACAGCTTAAGACTCTCTGACCATTAGAAACTGAGTCAAGTATCGCTTTGGGATTGTGATCTGAAGACTATCCCTAATTGGTCCATGCCTTTCAAAATACACCATCCAACTTGTATTTGCCCAACACCTTTTAACAGAGTAAAATGCCCCAATGAATTTTGAAGTGGTATTACCAAATGAAGTTTGATACCAATCCACTGAATGGCTATCAGGATAGGCAATCACAAACTTCGTTAAAGAGGTCAATTGTAAGGAGTATCTTAAAGGAAGAGAGAGGTTTAGAGAGGCAGCTCCTGATGGAATTTCAGGCCAAGCAACTGAAGGCATGGCCAGTGGTGGTTCAATTAAAATTGGGAATGAGGGAAATGTTCAAGTGAATGGAACTGGGGGAAACAAAGAGATCTCAGAAGGTTGTAGGTCTGGATGAGGTTACAGAGATGAAATAGGATAAGGCCATGGAAGCATTTGAACACAAGGTTGAGAACTTTCAGTTATCTGGATTCCCAAAACTTGTGACTTTAAGAGCCAGCATGGCAGCTAATGTACAGCGGTAATAATGAGGAGAAACTGTTTGCATTGGAAAGTACGTCTTTAAAAAGATGGGTCAGATTTAATGAAATTTGTGAAAGAATTAGAAGGGGAATTCAGAGTTTTACTGCAAAGTAAAGTGTCACTGAATTAGCTCCTGAGATTTGTGTTAAGGAGGTTTTGGGTATTTCCTGGAGTTTAGGGTTGATCCTCGGGAAGATCCAATAATCCCTGAGAATTCAAGATCCAAGGGACGATGATAAATGAGGAATTGAAGGCATTAGTATTCAAAAGAAAGTTGTGTTGGAGAAATTTAATGTGATGGGTTAAATTCCCAGATCCTAATAACTACCTGTTTCAATACTTAGGGAGACAGAGTATACAGAAAATGGATATGTCAGTGAACATCTGCCACAATGTTATAGATTCTGAAATGGTTCCTGTAAGTTGAAATACAGCAAATGCCTCCTCATTCCTTAAAAAAGGATGAAGGGAGAAAATGGGGAACTACAGATCTGCTAACATTGCATTAGCAGTAGGGAACATATTAGAATCTGTTGTAAAGTGTGTGATAAATGGACACTCGGATAATAATGACCTGCTTCGGAAGAGAAGATATGGATTTGTGAAATCATGTTGGGGGTCAGTCAGCTGGATGGTTGGTTTGCGATGCAGTGTGATGCCAACAGCACAGGTTCAATTCATGCGTGGTGCCGCCACATGAGGCATGGTGACCCTCCAGTTAAACCCACCACCAGTTGTCCCTAACGAGAAACCAGTTCTTTGTCCTTTCAGATTATAGCAACTTCATTTTTACTTTATTGAATGATCGAACAGATAGATGGGCTGATTGACCTATTCCTCGTCCTGTGTTGCTATTCTCCTACTTACCTATGATCTTGAAGGTAGAATTTCAGCCATGATTGAATGGAAGATCAGTTTACAGGGGCTGCTGTTCTACTCTCGCTGTTTTTTTTTTATTTACTTTTATGGGATGCCAATAGAGTAAATTCAACCATTGAATATCATGGGAAATGCTTAGATTCTCCTTTTGTTGGAGGTCATCATTCCCTGGCTCTTGTATGTTGTGAATATTACTTGCTGCTTAATGGCTCAAACATGAAATGTCCTGGTTTTGCTACGTTTGGCAATGAACTGCTTCAATATATATGGGATTGCAATGATACTGAACACTTGTGATCTGGAATACACTGCCTGAAAGCAGTGGAATCAAAACAAAAATTGGTTACGTGATTGAAAGGGAAACTCTGAAGAGGTAATGAGAAGGGCCAGGAAGTGAAATTAATTGTTTAGCTCGTTTCATAGAGTTGGCATGGACGTGATGGGTGAAAGGCCTTTTTCCTCAATGCACAGTTCTATGATGCAACAAAACCCAAACTGCCTGAGAGGAACTCCAAAGATGGAGAAGAATAAGCATTTTAACACTAGCCAATCTTCTATAGCATTGTTTGTAATAAATTGTCTCTTTTCTGTTTTGTGGTTAACCAATATCCGGTGTATTATTTGACATCAGTGGAGCTTGAGTACGCTGGAATGTCCCTTCAAGTTTAAGTTTCAGGGTCAGGCAGATGGGATCAAGAAATGGTTTAGCTTGAAGATTTCTTGTTAATTTTTAAGTCAGAATGAAATAACCTGAAATGATTGGTTTGTTTCTTTTTTAATAGCTGGTTTGGATATATAAAGGCAAGTTGTTGTATGGTTTGTTTTTGCCCAGCATGATGTCTGTTAGAATGCCAGTCAAAATCCTTTAAACCTATTCTGTGTTGCAGATCAGCTGTCATTGCTTTTTCATTATAAATCAGTTTATATATTGGGTCTGTACCACAATCCAATTAACAATTGTGTACTTTGTTACAGTCTGTGAACCCATATATTGTGAAGTTGTCCATTGTCGATGATGAGACTACACTAAATGTGAGTATGCATTTCTGCTGACCTGCAGACAGTTGGTTATTGGGCAGAATGGGATGCAGGAGAGATTGGATTGCAAAGTCTTACAGCACTCCCCGCGTAGTTGTTCTTATGGAGATCCTCAAATGTGGGGAAAGCTGGAGATGGATTTGTAAAGTGGCAACACATTAGAGCAGTGGGGAGCAAGGATACCTTTTATTGGTTGAGTGAAATGATAATGGTACTCTGAATGAATGGAACAAGGGGACAGTTTCTAACATATGCTTGCATGGGTGCCAGGAGGAAAATTGTGGTGGGCAACAGTTCAGGAGGAAAGGGTTTGTCGCAGCAGGAATTGTCTCTCGTGATGATCTGAGATGCGGTAGAATTAAGGAACAACTGTGTTTCAGGTCTGAAATAAAGGAAATTTTAAGGATAGGTGGTGATGGAAATGAGAGGTGGGAACGGAATAGGCAGCCATAATATTAACCACAAAAACATGCATGAGCTTTTTGCTATAATGGAAATTAAGATTGTAGGGAGTGGGTAATAGACCTCAAAGGAGGAGTGTCTCAGTGAAGGAAAGGATGATTCTTGAGAAGTGGCTTGACTTGCCTGAGGAGAATGAGACTCACTGATGCATGATGTCCAGTCAGATCTAGCGTGGGATTATGTAACAGATACGTTCAAGTCTGCATTTCTCTCCACTCAAGGAAGTGAAGATAGGAAAAGCAGTGGAATGGGAGGGAGAGTGCAAGGGATTCACTTCCTTCTGATGTGCACTCAAATAAACTGTATAATGTCAGTTGCAGTGGGAAATGAGTAAATAGAAGAGATTAACTCCTGTGTGTGTGTGTGTGTGTGTGTGAGAGAGAGAGAGAACATCTGATGTTGTCCATGCTGTGTTAGCATGTAAGTTAAGTAGAGTAGGCAGAAAAACCTTTTCATTGAACTTTTCAATTAATATATGATCCTACCTTGTCTTTCTGTTACAGGGTATGGGTCTGGTCATATCACAAGCCCTGACTGAATATAACAGGTTTGTATTAACTTGTACAGTTAAAGGAGGTGTGTGTTAGCTGCTGTCATAGAGGCCCACAGTTTGTAGTTCTGAGCTGGCTTGTGACTGGGGGTGATGTTTTAAAATGTTGAAAGGCCAGCTGAATAAATAAGTGTAAGTGGAGGTTACGACATGAGCATTTCGACAAATTCTGCTGTGATTCATATTGAATCAGAAGCATGTTGGTTTAAGTCTTTTGTAAGTTTACTTGACTTATTCAGTCTGTGTGAAGCCAGAGTGGAGGACATGGGGTGGCATGCAAGGAAGCAGGGCACACATTGGACAGTGAGATACTGGGTACAGAGCAGGCAGTAAGGTTGTGGTGTGTGAGTGAGCGCTGAGAGAATTGGAGATAGAGTTGGCAATAAGGGTTTAGGACATAGAGCAGGCAATAAGGATGTGAAATTCAGAGTGGGTGGTAAGGCTTGTCTTACTAGTACCGCATCTGTTCCTTCATCTCAATGTTACAGGCACTAGTCTCTAGTCCAAGTTGACTCTATTCCCTCCCATTGCATGCATGTTAAACAAAATCGCTCTTTTAAACACCTTGTGACAGTAAGGAAGAAGAGTAGTAGAATGTTTGTGTCTTTGCCAATGTTCCTTCTGAACAAACTCTACCAACAGCACAAATTTATAGGCCACTCCTTTTGTTGCTGTTTTGGACTGCCAGACTGCCCTTCCCAAATAAAGTAGTTGCCTGAGGCAGTTAGAACTGTTAAAAGTGTGACAGTATACCTCCATATAATAGCACCAACTCCATATTCCCCTCCCCGACTGTTGTTTGTGATATATAAATGATCTGGAGGAAGGTATAGATGGTCTGATTAGCAAGTTTGCAGACGACACTAAGATAGAGAAGGCGACTGTTGGAGAATGCAGCAGAATATAGATAGATTGGAGAGTTAGGCGGAGAAATGGCAGATAGAGTTCAATCCAGGCAAATGCGAGGTGATGCATTTTGGAAGATCCAATTCAAGAGCGAACTATACAGTAAATGGAAAAGCCCTCAGGAAAATTGATGCACAAAGAGATCTGGGTGTTCGGGTCCATTGTACCCTGAAGGTGGTAACGCAGGTCGATAGAGTGGTCAAGAAGGCATACGGCATGCTTTCATTCGTCGGACAGGGTATTGAGTACAAGAGTTGGCAGGTCATGTTGCAGTTGTATAGGACTTTGGTTAGACCACATTTTGAATACTGCGTATGGTTCTGGTCGCCACATTACCAAAAGGATGTGGATGCTTTGGAGAGGGTTCAGAGGAGATTCACCGGGATGTTGCCTGGTATGGAGGGCGCTAGCTATGAAGAGAGGTTGAGGAGATTAGGATTATTTACATTAGAAAGACGGAGGTTGAGGGGGGACCTGACTGAGGTCTACAAAATCATGAGAGGTATAGACAGGGTGGATAGCAAGAAGCTTTTTCCCAGAGTGGGGGATTCAATTACTAGGGGTCACGATTTCAAAGTGAGAGGGGAAAAGTTTAAGGGAGATATGTGTGGAAAGTTCTTTACGCAGAGGGTGGTGGATGCCTGGAATGCGTTACCAGCAGAGGTGGGTACGATAGCGTCATTTAAGATGTGTCTGGACAGATGCATGAATGGACAGGGAGCAGAGGGATATAGATCCTTGGAAAATAGGTAACAGGATTAGATAGAGGATCTGGATCGGCGCAGGCTAGGAGGGCCGAAGGGCCTGTTACCGCGCTGGAATTTTCTTTGTTCTTGGTTCTTGATTCAGGCTTCTTGGGCATCCCTGCTATTAATCGCTCCACTGTTGCTAACTGTGCCTTTGGTTTCCTGGCCTTACGCTCTGGAATTCTCTCCTTATACCTCTTTGTCTCACCACTTCACTTTCCTCTTTTAAGATGGTCCTTAAAACTTACCTCTTTGATCAAGCTTTTGGTCACCTGATTCAATGGTCCAGAAATTCCAATCAGGATAGAAAGCCCTGGTGGATAAAACAAATGACCTTTTACAAATTACGTATTTACATTAGGATGATTTCTACTCTGGAAATTCCTAGGCAGGACTCTCTTGTTACAAAAGTAGGGTGACCAGTCCAGAAACATCAGAAGCAGCAGAGAAAATCATCTTCAAAGCCATGACCTCTCTGACTTAGCAATGAGTGCCGTAATTTTTGGTTAAATGTTTAACAGCTACTTGGAAAGAGTCGGTGTGGGAATAGGGTGGCACATGCGTGAGGGGATAGTAGGGTGCCAGGTGGGTGACGTGCTCAGGGGCTTAGGACATCAGGTGGATGAGGGGATAGGCTGCCAAGGGGGTCCAACACTGTTGAGTGTCAGGAGGTGCTCAGTTTAATAGTAATCTAGGAGTTAGAATTGGTTTTTAATACTCTAACTTCTCCTGGGTTTTGAACTTGAGTTAAAACCCTCTAAAATATCACTGAGGCATATTCTTGGAGGGATCCACACATAGGGTAACTGCTCATTGAATTTTCAATTTCCTAGGCAGTTACCTTGGAGTCAGCTGCGTCGGGATACCTATGCTGTCCTGACCCACAATTCTAGTCTACGATCCTCCAAAAACTATCTGGCCATTGAAATTTCTGGCCAGTCTCTCTGTTTAGGTGGCATGATGCCAAGTTTGTTTATTGTGCTTCTGTGAGGTGCCTTTGGTGATTTTTATTAGATTAAAAGCCATAGGCCAATATCAGCTTTATTGGACAGTGGTGTTATTCAGAAGTTGACTGCCCTAGCATACTGTGCATACTGTATTAGCCAACAACATTGCAGATTAGTGCACTGAACCAGAAGGGAACTGGGGATATCACCTTATGTAGAGTCTCTCCTTTGCTCCCTCAAGTTCCCCTCACATGGTAGTCTGTACCTTTCCCACATTGACATCTTGGACAGTTAGGATGTTGACAATTTGCCCTTGCACAATGCAGAAGGGGTAATATCCTAATTAATTTTGTGACTCTATTTCTCCTGTACCTTTGCTTCCCCACTCTTCACCCCTTCAGCTCCTCAACCCCTTTCTCAAGTGCAGTAAAGCAAGGACAATAAATGCTGGTCAATGACACCGATATTCCAGCAACGAATAAAGAAAGGCCCTGGCTTCATTCCCAGCACGTGTGCACCTGTATTGTCGTGTTGAGTCTATTTGATTGCAAGAGGATCATAGATCAGCTTGGCCACTTTCTAACCCACAATCCACGAATGTGTTTGATCAAGTGAGATCTCATTGGGGTGACTTATGGTATCGGGAGCATGAGCAGATTTGCTGCTTCTTAACTATGGACTAAGCTTTGTAGCTATGACATCCCTGAGCCAAGGGAGCAAGTCTGCAACCTTTCCACCTGAACAGAATCGAACGGTTTATTTGATTCGTAGTATCATTTCCAGTCATAACGTATTAATGTGAAAGAAAACTATGTCATGTTATTGTGTGAAATAATTGCAATTAAAACTCATTTGTCAATTTACACACATACAATGGGAAAGTTACTTTTCTTTTACTTTACTCTGGCAGGCAGTACAAGGACAAAGAAGAGGAGAACCAGGGAGGATTCTTATCTGCTATAACCAACATGGTATGCACGATCATGAGCTTGAAAGCCAGTCTTGCGTGATGTGAGCATGTAGAAAGCCACTTCAAAACCTTTTCGTTTAAACCTAAAATTAAAGCCAGTTCATAATGAGTAAAACAGAGAGGAAATTGTTTCCGCTGACAATATACTCTGTAAGCAGATGATGCAGTTAAAATCACTGACAAAAAAAAAGCGATGGAAATTGGGAATGTTTTGACCCAGAGAGTTGTTGTGATCTGGAACACGCTCTCTGAAAGGGCAGTGAAAGCAGATTCAGTAAGAAGTTTCAGAGGGAACTTGGAGAAATGATTGAAAAGAATAATTGCAAGGTTGTTTTGGAGGAGCCGGGGTGGGACTAATTAGAGAGCTCTCTCAAAGAGGTAGCACGGTCTTAAAATAGGGATGGCCCTTTCAGGACAGTGATGAGGAGAGTTTTTTTACGAAGGTTGTATGACCTTGGAACTCTGTCTCAGAAGGTGGTGGAGGCTAGGCTATTAAATAGTTTTAAGGCAGGGATACATAGATCCTTGTTAGACAAAGAAATGCAACCATATTAGCAATGCTTTTATTGCGAACTGGCTGGGGATGGGGGGGAGGGGTGTGCCAAATCACCTGTTTCTACCCCTACATATAATTTTGTATGATCAGACTCACACACATTCTTTACTCCCTGCCTTGTCTTTATCTTTCGTTCCCTCCTACAGTTTTACTTTCTACCGCCCTCTCTGTTTTATCTCATTGTAGTATCTTTTTCCAGCTTTGATCGAGCTGGAGTTGCCTCTCCTTTGACTTTGTGAATTTTGATTCATAATCTCCCCTGTGAAGTGTTTCAGACTGTTTTACATCAATTGTGCTTTATATCTACAAGTTGTCCCAAATTTTCACTGCCACTCTCGTTGCATCACTTCCCTACTTGGTTTCTTCTTTTGTTTTGCTGGTCATCAATGTTTCAGCAGATTAACTTTTCTTCTGTTATCCTTCATCCTTGCTTTTTCAGTGTTCACCCTTAGGTATTTGGGTTCACACTGTAAATCAGTATCGCCTTGCTCACACATTGAATCTCCTTTTCATAAGCCTTTTTCCCATCATGCATGTTTCCAGCCTGCTTCTCCTTGTTCCTTCAGGCTAAATACTAACAGCTGTTCCCTCTCTACATACAGGTGGGCAACATGTTCATAGCAGATGCTGATGAGAAGATTTCAGTCCAGTAAGTACCATTCTGCAAAATATTCACAGTTTCCTTCTGTCTGTCCTTCCACTTTTTTTATTTGAATGTTCTGTACTTGCATCTACATCCCTGCCAAATCACCAATTGCCAGAAGGATTTGGCAGCAATTTAAGCTGTCAGTAATGGCTCTGTGGATCGCACTCTCATATCTGAGTCAGAATGTTGTGAGTTCTAGCCTCGTTCCAGAGGATTAAGCAAAAAATCCAGGCTGACACTCTCTGGTGCACTATTGTGATGTGGGAAGCGTTGTCTTTTGGATACAACGTTTAAAATGAAGACCCATTTGTGCTGTCAGGTGAAAATCAAAATCACTATCTAAAGAAGAGCAAGGGAATCTTTGTCCAACAAACAACACGGTAGTGATTGGGACCAGGTGAACCTCATTGACTAAAAGGTCCTTGACTGGGGTGTTAACCTGCACCAATCAGGAAAACCCTGGCTGACCAATATAACCAGGAGATTAGAATCTCCTCAGTTGAGGACTGACTCTGAGCTGGCTGGCTACAGCCAGTGTACTGTACACTAGTAAATGCAAGGTGACTTGATGACAGGACACCGGCCTCTGTGCAGTTATTTCAAACACTGAATACAGAAGAATTGATCGTTTAACTCATTGCTGTTTGTAGGAGCTTGCTATACTCAAATTGGCTTCTTAGCACTGCTTTAGAAGCATTCTTAACAGCAATATAGCTCTATGGGATAATCTAAGGTTGTAAAAGACATTGTTGGATTTTTTTTTAAAATTCACTTTACCGTTGTGGAGAAGAATGAGGGAAAATTTGCCTCTTTACAAATAGCAGGTGCGGTGTCAGTGAGGTGGCTGTTTCCAGTGGATTCTCTTCCATTCAGCCCACATACTTTCACATTCTTTCATGTCTTCTAGTGTCTTCCCCCGCCCCGTTTTTCATTCTATACCTGGTTGAGGCTGTAGGCAGAAGGCTTACTTCCAAAATTTCAAAGCTTTGGTTTATTGCCACCTGTTCTGATGGTCTCCTTCCTTAGCACCATCATATTTTCTACCTTTGCTCCACCTTGATGGTTAGCACCAGTGGAATAAAGTTGTGACAGTGTTGACAATGACATAATTTACAGACAACAAGATCCCAAAATTAGCGGTAGTGATAACCAGAAATTTTGTTTAAATGATGTTGATTGATGGCTGAGCATTGGCAGGACACTTGGAAGACATCTTTGAAGTGGTGGCCATTTGACGACTTATGTCATCTAAACATGCAGTCTATTTAGTTGGATACTGCAGTCCACTGGGAATGCTGGTCTGAGATTAGTGCTCTGAAACCAGTCTTGACTCCAGAGATGAGTGTGCTTTTCATAGTGCCCATGGCTGACTGAGAATTGAATAACATCAGAGAAATTAGTGAAGTACTGTAAAATGGAGGCATACAGAATACTTGCAGCATTATTGACTGTTCTGAACTTAATAGCTCTGACTATGACATATAATAAATCACCTCACTGTGTTCCGTCTCCACCGTCAGTACCATAGATGGATATTTAATTAAAGCATGGAACTGTCGATTCTTTTCTTCCCTTTTTTTCTAACAGCCTAACCAGAAATAAAATCAAAATCCTGGTTTATTGTGTTAATCACACTTTGAACAACCTGGAGATGGTACAGTAATTGAGAGGAAAGTTCAGAGCTCATCAAACTCTGCAACAGAGCCCCAAGACAGCGAAAGTAATGTCTTCAGAAACAGTCATATGTTTTAATTGGGCTCCAGGCAAGGACTAGAGGTTCCTGAATTGAAGTTGAAGATTAAACAGAGCTCTCATTCCTTCAGAGCAGTGGCTGTTGAATAGACCTTAAGTAACAACAGCTGAGACCGAGATGACTAACTCTTGGTATTGGATAATAGTCTGGTTGGGAATGGAGAGAATGGGATTGTAGATGGACGATACATTTTCAAGCTGGGATTTGTCACCTCTTGGTCAATGTCTTAACAGCGATTAGAGACGAGCATTTAATTCAAATCTTGCCAATGAGGCTCAGGTGCTATGAAAGAATTAAGCCAAACATCCTTTAAAGGAGGAAATCTTCTCTCCTTTCTTGATCTGACATAAATGTGGTTAACTCATAATAATTGTCTGCAGTGATCCAGCAAGATACACAATTGGGTCAGAAAACAAATGGTCTTAGCAATTGTTCTCAGGAAAATAATTGCAAAGACCAAATCTTTGTATTTTACTGTATTTTTGCCTGTGAACTGAAATGGGAAAAAAAGACTGTTTTGAGAAACCAGGATTGTTGAGGGATTGCTGCACTTTTTTTTGAAGTAAGTAACTTGACAATCCTTGAAGGTGCTGTTTACCACAGTTGCTGGTTCAAGCAGTAGTAGATGGTTTCCAGATAAACTGGAGCCAAGATCTGTGTAAAAATGGAGACTTAACTGGCAACAAATAACCAATTAGTATGTAGACTAGTGACTAGTTATCAGTGCCACAGGCCTTCTGTCTGCCAGCAACTATGTAATTGGTTCCCAAATGGCTGAACAGCTTGAGGCAGTGAACAAGATAGGATGAAGCCATCCGGTCTCCAGAAGTTCAAGAGCTGTCTACGTTCTCTGCAGTAAAAAACAGTTTAGAATTAGAATTAGAATTAGCTTTAGCCCAATATTTGCTCAAATGAATCCAATGAAAAGTTTTCAAGTGGCCACTTATAGCACCATCTTAGGTACAAAGGTACCTAGGTACAGATTCTTTAGTACAAATTCTTAGGAAAAAAATATCATGGAAATAAAAAGTCCAGCTTTACAGATCATAGGGATAAATTAGAGAATGAAAAGTTCAGAATAACAGTCATTCCAACCCAAAGCATGCTGGCACCTTGACTCCAGACAATGCCAGGCTTCCCCTTGAGGCTACGGCACTGTTCCGGAATCAGCTTGAGGCTGGACGTCCATGCTGAATCTACGCCAGGTCGGGAGACAGCCATGCTGGGCCACGTGCCTGGAGGAAATTGCTGCATTCTTCAGCAATTGCTCTAAGCTGTGACTTTTAAGAGGACTTCTTTTAAGTGTGAATCAGTCATCGTGTGTCCTCCACAAACAAGTTAAAATAGCCAGAGAAGGAAGAATGAGGCACTTCTGATCACACAAATCACTTAAGTAAATTCTGTGAATTGATACCATCAAACTACTTTCCCAGTCTTTACTTCTGCCCATAACACTCCTGTTTATTTTCCAATCTGTGTATACGGCAGGGGAGTTTAATAAGGGGGATGGAGTTTTAATTTGTAAAGTTAAATGCTGATGGTTCATAATTACTTACCTGTAGCCACAGTCCATTTATTTGTAATAAATAGTAATTCTTGTTAAGTACAAAAATCTGGTCCATGTTTTCTATCAACCTTAGCCTGAAAGTGAAATGCAATTGGGAGTTCTGTGTATTTTTAAAAATCTTTAAAGTTTGTGACAATGACGTGAATAGTGTGGCACAATGGTATGCCTGAATTACTCAATACTAAGAGCCTGAAGGTAGTTCTGAGGAGCTGAGATTTGATTCTTCCACAGCTAGTTACAGACCAGATTAGCAACCAAGAGCCAGCAGAATGGTTAACATTCTCATTTTTCAGGATAATGGAAAGCATTCCTCTGAATTACAGGCCTGTGAATCCAACAGCACTGGCGTCCCAGCAAAACTGAGCACCAATGGGACTCTATCCAGCGGATTCAATTCCACAGCATTTGATGAGAGCACAAGCAATAATTACAATCTAAAATGGGTTTATAAGTAGAAGCTCATCCACATCAGTTTTTATGCCCCAGTTACCTTGTTGCACAGGACTCAACAAGAGTGACAGCAAATCAAAGTGAATATAGAGGTACTTTACAAAGCCAGGCTATTGCTTCTGTGTCAAAGCTGGAGTTGTATGTTTAATATGAGCTTCAGGAAATGAAATGAGATCTGAGCCTTTACCTCTCTTTCCTTTTTAAAGTCAGTTCTTTAAAAACTACTGCTCTGATCAACTTTGTTTTTTTAAAAAAAATGTTCATGTGGGTTTTATTACCTAGCTTTAGTTGCTCTTGATAAAATCGTGGTGCTGAGTTGTCTTCTTGAACCTCTGAAATCTGTATGGTATAAGGACACCACAGTGCTGTCGGGTAGGGAGCTCCAGGATTTTGACCCAATGGCAGTGAAAGGACAGTTATATATTTCCAAGTCAGTATGGTGTGAGACTTAGAGGAAAAATTGCAGGTGGAGTTTTTCCATGTATCTGCTGCCAGGTGGTAGAGGTCACAGGTTTGGAATGTTCCGTTAAAGGTGAGCATTATTGTTACCTGCTATATTATCTCAAAGCAGCTCTGTAAAACTTTGATAATGCTGCTGTGCTGCACTGTCCCTCTTCACTGCATTGGGAATATTGGCCTAGGCTGTGTGCTGAAATCTCCAGATTAGAACTTGAACCTGTGATCTTCACGCTCTGAGATAGGGTAGTGCCAGGCAGGGAATTTCTGGAGTTTGACCAATGAATTGTAGACAACTTTGACGCAACAAGATTCCACAAATAGTAATGAGATTAGCCAGTGCATTTTTTTTGTTGGTCACATTGCAGAAAGAGTATTGGCCAAGACACTGGGAAAACACTTGCATCTCTTCCAGTGGGGACACTATAGAAATGGATTAAGATTTAGTGCCCATGTAGGCAACAGTGTAAACAGAGGCAATTTTGATTTGGAGAAAAAGACTGATAGAAAATCTTTTACCATCAAGACCAATTACTTTACCAGGGCCTTTCCACTCCCACAATCCATTCTCTTAGGGTATATGGAAAACCTGAATTGCGTCAGTAAAGCACTCAACAAGGTTCAATATTGTAGACTGGTTCGTAAGGTTAGATCACATGGGATCCAGGGGGAGCTGACCAATTGAAGGTAGGAGACAGAGAGTGGTAGTAGAGGCCTGTGACCAGTGGTGTGCCACAAGGATTGGTGCTGGGTCTGTTGCTTTTTGTCATTTATCTAAGTGATTTGGATGTGAATGTAGTAGGAATGGTTAGTAAGTTTGCAGATGAAATCAAAATAGGTGGCGTAGTGGTCAGCGAAGAAGGTTATCTAAGAGTACAATGGAACATTGATCAAATGGGCCAATGGGCTGAGGAATGGCAGATAGAGTTTAATTTAGGTAAAAATTACAAAATTAGTGGTAGGCCCTGGGGAGTGTTGCTGAACAAAGAGACCACAGATGCAGGTGCATAGTTTCTAGAATGTGGAGTCCCGGGTAGACTGGGTGGTGAAGAAGGTGTTTGACATGCTTGCCCTCATTGGTCAGAATGCTGAGTTGGGACGTTATGATGTGGTTGTACAAGACATTGGTTAAGCTACTTTTAGAACATTGTGTACAGTTCTGGTCGCCCTTCTGTAGGAAGGGAGTTGTTAAACTTGAGAGGGTGTAGTAAAGATTTACCAGGATGTTGCTTGGACTGGCTGGTTTGAATTAGGTGGTGAGGGTGAATAGTCTAGAGCTTTTTTTCCCTGGAGCATCATAGGCTAAGGGCTGACCTTTACAGCGGTTTATAAATCATAAGGGGCATGGAAAGGATAAATAGCCATGGTCTTTTCCTTAGGGTGGAGGAGCCCAAAATTAGAGGGAATAGGTTTAACGTGAGATGGAAAAGATTTTAAAAGGACGTGAAGGGTAACTTTTTCACACAGAAGGTGGTGCACATATGGAATGAACTGCCAGAAGAAGTGGAGGTTGGTACAATTACAACATTTAAAAGGCACCTGGATGGGTATATGAATAAGAAGGATTTAGAGGGATATGGGCTAAATGCTGGCAAATAGGCTGGATCAGATTAGGATGTCTGATCACTGTGGATGAGTTGGACCGAAGGGTCTGTTTTTGTGTTGTATAACTCTGTGACCATGTTCAAGTTATGTGGATTAGCCATGATAAATGCAGGGTTATAGGGTAAGTGGGGTGGATCTGGGTGGGATGCTCTTTGAAGAGTCGATATGGACTCGATGGGTCAAATGGCCTACTTCCACACTGTAGAGATTCTGTGATTCTAGTTTTGTTTGATTCGCACATCAGTTTTGCATTTGTATCTTACGGGTGCCAAGCAATTAGGAATTTCATGTGTTTCACAAACATTATAAAGCAAAATTTACCACAGAAACAGAGATTTTAGAACATGTTTGAAAGCTCATTTAAAAGGTAAGTTTTAAGGGTCATCTTAAAACAGGGACGAGAGGCATGGGGATTTCAGGACAAAATTTTGTTGTTTAACTTCTCGGCACTTGGATACATAGTTACCCACTGTGGAATTAAGGTAATTGGGTCCTGTAACAGTCAGAAAGTTGAGGTCTTGACTTGGGAGTGAACCACAATTAATGTGATTGCGCACAGATGAAGGACAGAATAGGCTGAATGGTGCTTTTGGAATTTGTGTTCACAGGGTCCTCAGGCACTTTTGTAATTTCTCTGTAAAGCAGCTGTACAGTATTTCTAAAGAATTATTGGAATTACTGAGGTCATTCACAAGAGACTTGAGGCTAAGAATCTTTTGGAAGGAGAAAAAGTAGACATCGTAAATTAGTTAATAAATCCTCAAAGTAATAGGATAACTAAGTTGTGATTGATGCTTATTGCATCGGAGAGTAGTGTCACAAGCCAAGTCTCCCTCTGGGGCTTTGTCCTTTTCACTATATTAATAAGTGATGATCTTAAAGTTATTGCAAATAAAATATCTTAAACATGCACATTAAAAATAGAAAAACATTGCATTAGTGGAATACTTTGCCTGGTCTCAAATGACTGGAAGTAATTAACTTTTTCATGTTAACATATGTGGCTGCCATTCTAAGGTACAGCAGGATCCCATGCATTAGATGATTGGCTGATTTGTTTGTTGACTGGGAGTGTCATGTTGAATTGACGCTATGTTCTATGGGAAAATAGGATGTTCTAAAAGAGAGATTTGAAGCCAGAACCATTTGAGCAGAGGTATCAAAAACGAAATTTAACATTGAGAAGCCAAAGTACGTTTGGATTGAAAACTGTAAAGGAATTACAAAATAGAGTATTATTTAAGCTCGGTTTGGGGAAAGATGAGGAATAGCCTCACATTTTTTCTGATTTTCTACAGTTCTTCCAAACCTTTGAAAACTCTTTCAATTCTGGATTCTTGTGAATCTCTCAATTTTCATTGCAACACTATTTGGAGCCATGTCTTCAGCTGCCTGAGCCCTAAACTCTGGAATTCCCTCCCTCAACCTCTCTTTATGTCTCTCCCCATTTCTCTCCCTCCCACCCTTGATATGTTTTACCACAACAAATATTGTAAATCCAAATAGTTACCCTTGAATAGTTTTTGACTAACTGCTGATTTGTGATTTTCTTCTAATCTAGGACCAATGAAGCTATCCTGCTGGCACTGTACGAAGCTGTTCACTTAAACAGAAACTTCATTACAGTATTAGCGCAGGTGAGTGTGCTAATCTTGCTCTGTACCCAACCTGACACACTTTTTAAAGCGCAGCAAGGTAGCTTTCCCAGTAAAGTTGATGTCACTGTTATGGAACTGTACCAAGTTAAATGTCCTGATGTGCTGATCAAGTAAGGTTTGGTCAGGGTGGCAGCAGTGGTGCTTTGATAGAACCCACTGGCATATGGCTAAGAAATGGCAAATGAAATCATCCAGGGCACCTGTGCTTGAACACTATCCTAAAGTGACTGCAAGCCTCTTCCTTGATGTTTCAAAGTTTTAAATAGCTTTCATGAGCTGTTTTAGGCCCTCAACAGATTGTGAAATCATCTGGTGGAAGAGCCACTTGTCACATATGAAGAATAGCCACTTGGATGAAATAACTGGGCATCTGTGAACATACCACCACAGTCTGAGTCAGTTCTTTCACAATAGGAGCAATGAAGGTTTTTGACAGGAGTGCATAGGTTTAAATCCTGGTGAAGCACTGAATATTTGGTTTGCATGGTCAGTGAAGATAAGAGTTGCCCTATTCCCACCTTCACAGCTGAATAACCTGCAGCACTCAGTCAATAATCTCATGTATGTAGACAAATAACCTGGGTGAGGTATTAGAGGAAAACCTGGGCTCATGGAGGCTCCCATCTTCCACATTCCATAAACCTCAACTCATTTGTGAAACTCTGTTGTCTGTGTCTTAACTCACACTGTTCATTTTGTCACCCCTGTACTTATTAACCTCATTAGCTGTAGATTCTGACAATTCCTTGATTTAAACATTCTCATCCATGTAGTTGTGGCCTCACCCCTCTTCATGTCTGAAATCTCCTCTGGCTCGGTAACTCTCTGAGATCATTGTACTCTTTCAGTTCTGGCTTCTTGCTCCACATTCTTCACGCCAATTCCTTTAGCTGTCAAACTCCAAACATTGGAATTCCTTCTTGAAACCTCTTTACAGTTCTCTCTCGTCCTTTCAGGCATTCCTTAAAACCTATCTATTTGACCCTATCGTAACATCTCCTCCTCTTGTGTTCTATTGTGTTGTGAAGAAAGTTGATGTCTGTAGTATCACCACATGGAAATGAGCCTTGGATCTGTCCAACAGAGGAGTTGAACAATCTTTATGATTCTCTTGCCTCAGTGCTGCCGAGGTTTACTAATTCTCTCGCACCATGGGACTTGGCAGATGGACCCTGGTAGAACAGTTAAGTTGTTGTTTTTGACTGGCACAGACTTGATGGGCCAGAGGGCCTTTTTCTGTGCTGCTGAGCACTATGACTAAGCCTGCGCTTGGCTTTGTTTAACATTGTAATCATGGGATAACATCATTGTCTATGCTATCTTGATGGGTTGTCGGTTAGATGTCGATGGCATGTCAAGCCATGATGACTGGGGCAATCTTGCTGCTGCAGCTTCCTTCTGCCTTCTTAGTTGGTGAGACAATCAGTTTTGCTGTGCCCTGGAGGACTTTTGGACCACAAATGTTTGGCATCTCCTGCAAAATGGCATCATTCAAGGGAACAAAGGAGAGCATCCAATGCTTCAAGGTAGCGATCAACAGGGGGATTATCCCACATGTTGATAGGATGTGTGTCTGTGTCTGTGATTTCCCCCACTCAGTGAAAGGATGTGGGTCTAAGTCTCTACCCATTCAGATGGTAATGGGATCAGCTCTGTGATTTCTTCACATGATTGTTATAAAGCAGAGGTTGAAAATGACAGATCTTTTTAAAAACAAATTTTGTTAATATTCTTCGTGATAACAAGCATGGGGCTGGATGAACACAGCAGGTCAAGCAGCATCATAGGAGCAGGAAAACTTGACGTTTCGGGCCTAAACCCTTCATCAGAAACCCTTCATCT
>JAHRHZ010000139.1:10062455-10118666 GCA_024137785.1 Ginglymostoma cirratum | reverse complement strand
GATGAAGGGTTTAGGCCCGAAACGTCAAGTTTTCCTGCTCCTATGATGCTGCTTGACCTGCTGTGTTCATCCAGCCCCATGCTTGTTATCTCGGATTCTCCAGCATCTGCAGTACCTTTTATCTCTAATATTCTTCGTGTTTGGGTTAACGTCTCTAACTGCCAATGTCATTTCATTAAATTCAGAGCCACCCAGAAATGGGATTGGTTAGTATTCCAACGACACCGACACTGCCTACAACTCCAACCACACCTTTGGGAAACCTCTCTCCTACGTCAGACGGTAAGTCTTCCTGAAATTATTTGCCTCCTGTTCTGCCAGCTGCACTTATTCGTTCCTAAAGAGGTTGACTCCAGCCCAGGCTCTGGATTCCTAACACACCTCATTCTGTGTGTGTTCTTTAGGTGTAAGCCCAAGCAGTGCTATTGAGCTGGGGTCAGTTAGTGAGTGCAAGGATTCGATGCGGGAAGTTTAATCCAATCCTCAGCTCCTTTGTCATACATGCTTTACAGTGAGGGTTGACTGGATACTGATGTGGACTGGGATCAACTGCTGTTCCTCGACCCCCACTATCCGACTTGTCAGTTTTAGCACTGGCCAGTCAGATGCAGTGTAAAACCCTGGGATTGTCAGTGACCCACCAGAGGAGAAGGAACAGCAGTGCAGAATTGTTTTAATAAGGTATTGGGGCCTGGCTTTATTTCCTGATACAGACTGGGAGCTGCCATGTTGTATTGAGTACTGATTCCACCACATAGTTGAAAAGCACAGAGGCTATGGTGTCACAAGAATAGCAACTCTACACCTAATAACTTCTCTTGAAACCTCCTACCAGTAGTTTGAAGATTTAGACACATTAAAGGAAATGCTGTAGAAGATAGGCCAAGTTTTCGTTCAGACTCTCTGTTCAGTTACGTTCTACACAAGTCTGAAGGGAAAGTAATATAAGTTTTTACCCAGTCATAGCCCTCATGTTACAGTGCCAGTTTAGTAAATCTCCAGATTACCTATTGAGTTATTTATGACTGAGGTCAATAGATTTTTGAACAATAATGGTATTAAGAATTTTAGTGATCATTCTAGAAAGTGTAGTTGCACCATGAGCTATCTGAATGAAAGAGCAGGCTAGAGCAAGTCCAGTATGGGCAGATGATTCACTTGATATGATACCAAAAAATGGTTGAAGGCACCGATACTGCCAAGGCTATGGGCCCTGGCACTATTCCAGCAATACCATTGATCACCTGTCCTCCAAAACTAACTGAGGCTCTAGCAAAATTAATCCAGTACAGTTCCAGTGTTGGCATCTACCAGCAATGTAGAAAATTGCACAAAAAGCAGGATAAATCCAACTTCATCGAAGACATGCCTAGCGCAAAGGTAGATGGTTGTGGTTCTTGGAGGTCAGTCGTTTCAACCATAAGACATCACTGCAGGAGTTCCTCAGGGTTGAGTCTTAGTTCCAACCATCTCCAGCTGCTTCATCAATGACCTTCTTGCCATCATAAGGCTGGAGCTGGAAATGTTTGCAGATAATTGTGTGAGGCTCAGCATCAATCACAGCTGTTCAGATACTGAAGCAATCTGGCCCATGTGCAGCAAGATCTAGTCAATATCCATAGAATCATAGAATCCCTACAGTGCAGATAGAGGTCGTTCAGCCTGTCGAGTCTTTAACAATTGTCCGAAGAGCATCCCATCCTATCCCTGTGACCCACATTTACCATAGTTTAACCCACCTAGCCTGTACGTCCTTGAACACTACGGGGCAATTTTAGCTTGGCCAGTTCACCTAACCTGCACATCTTTGGACTATGGAGGGAAACCAGAGCACTCGGCAGAAATCCATACAGACATGGGGACAACATGCCAACTCCACCCAGTAACCCAAGGCTGGACTTGGGTGTCCCTAGCACTGTGTGGCAGCAGTGCTAACCACTGAGCCACTGTGCTGTGCATTTGGGTTTAGATAAGTCACATTTGTGCCACACAATTGCCAGGCAATGACCATCTCCAACAAGAGAGAATCTAATTATCGCCCATTGACATTCCATGGTACTAAGATTATTAAGTCAACCCATTGTAAACATCCTGGCATTACCATTGAACAGAAACTGAATTGGGTTAGCGGTATAAATACTGTGGCTACCAGAGAAGGTCAGAAACTAGGACTTCTGTTGCATCGTCCTTCTATTTGCAAGGACATGCATTCGTTCTTCATATAATGTAATTCACTGTCTGACACTTGAGTCTGCTTACCAACTGCAAGGACATGTCAAGAATGTGACAGAATACACTTCAGTTGCCTGCAGTTCCAACAACACTCAAGTAGCTCGACACCATAGAATAAAGTAGCCTGTTTGATTGGCATCCCAACCACTTTCAACATTCACCCCCTTCACTACCATCGCACAATGTGTACCATTTGCAAGATGGTACATCAAGGCTTCTTTGACAGCGCCTTTCAAATCCACAACCTTGACCCAGAAAGACAAGGGCAGAGGATACAGAGGAACACTGCCACCTGCAAGTTCCCCTCCAAGCTACATAATATCTGACTTGGAATTATGATTACTATTTGTTCGCTGTCACTGAGTTTTGCAATCTTGCAACTTCCTCCTGCCTAATAACATTGTGGGTGCACCTATACCTTGAGGACTGCAATAATTGAAAAAGCCAGCTCAACACCACCTTCTCCAGGGCATCTAAGGCTGGGCAATAAATGTTGGCTAATCCACAAACACCAAAGTTCCATGAATGAATAAAGAAATAATAATTGTCAACAGGAAGTTGGTTTTTATCTTAAAAAAAACAGAATGCACAGTGTTAAAGGGAATGACAGGAGCTGAATTGTTCATTTGAAGAGCTGGTGTGGGCATGATGGGTGGAATGGTTTCCTATGCTACAATAATTCTCAGAATCTGCCAGATCTATCATCCAACATTGCTGGTTAAGTCAAGCAGAAGATGAAAATGAGTGTTATCACTATTACACCTGGTGCAGGTGGAGAGGTTTCCCAAGTGAGTGAGTAGGCTGAGCAGAGGGTAAGCTTTGTGAGTGGTTTCACAGTTTGGGGTAGGTGAGGGTGAGTGGGGAAGATGTTTCATGCTTTAGTGATAGAATCCCTACAATGTGGAAACAGGCCCTTCGGCCCAACAAGTCCACACCGAACCTCAGAGCATCCCACCCAGACTCATGCCCCTACAACCCACTTAATCTACACATCCCTGGACCCTACAGGCAATTTAGCATGGCCAGTCCACCTAACCTGCACATCTTTGGACTGTGGGAGGAAAACCACGCAGACATGGGGAGAATGTGCAAACTCCACACAGACAGTTGATAGTGGTGGAGCATGAGCCTTTGTGGAAAGTGGGTGCAGTAGGAGAGAGAGTGTGAGGTATTGGGGAAGTGATGGCAGTACTTACGCTGGTGGGTTGGCGAAGAATATTGACCTCGTTCCTATAGTGCTGGGCATTTCTCCAGATGGCTGAGATCCATGTGTCAGTATTGGACCAGGATAGCATGGCCTGGTATAATGGCCTCAACCGCAGTCTTGTGTGAAGAAGTCCTGCCTGTGCATCACTCCATTGAGCAGGAGCTTCAGGATCATACCTAAAAAAACAAGGTGACGATTTCCTCCTGTTTGCTATTTCCGGGGAAAATATCAAGTACCATGCAGAGCAGCTCCAAGCTGGTGATGCTTGTTCAAATGCACTGCAGCCTTTTAAAGCTGGCGTGTCCACGAGGGATGTCTGGTGATTGGTGGGTTGCTCTATGGGAGGGTTTGATTCTTGCTGCAAGGACTCAATTGGCAATTAAAATAGCCAATTTAATAAAATACAGCAAGAAAACTTGTTCTGCCTAGCGGCGAGAATCACACTACCAATCTTGGCATGACTTAAGTTTCTGTGTGTTTTTTGTCAAGAGGAAACTAGATTAAGACTGCAACCTGTTCCCTCCACCAGCAGGGAACCCAGAAGAAACTTCCTTACAAGGATTAGATTGTGGAACTCACCGTTCCAGGAAGCGGTTGAGGTGAATTGTGTTGATGCCGTTAAGGAGAATCATATGAAGCAGAAGAGTATAGAAGGTTATGCTAATAGAGTTAGATGAAGATGAGTGGAGTGTAAGTGCTAGCATAGACTGGTTGGCTTGATGGCCTATTCGCATGCTTATTTCCTATATTTTTGTGTAACTAAATATAGTAGCAGCATAAAATCCTGTCCTGACTGTGATCATTTAAGTTGGTATGGACTGGGGACTCTAGCCTCAGCTTATTTATTTGGAATTGTATCAATTAATGCCTCTGTATCCCTTTCCACTGCAGTAATGAATTCTTCAGAACTGTCACTGGATCCAAACCTGCACACCAGTAACCTCCTCATCACTTTCCTCAAGTATTGTTCCATTGTCATGCAGGATACAAAAGGTAAGGAAAGCAAATTATATTTAAATGAAAGGATGTGGAACATATTTAGTACTATTATCTGTCAGGAACAATGGAAACCCGTTGTTGTGGTCCACCATTCAAACTCTGGGAGTGTAGCTGTGGGGATGCTTGAGGATTGACAATACATGGTGACTTTAATGACATTGGCCACATCTCGTGAATGGATAATACAGAGGCATTGCAGGCTGGTTGCCTTTTCCCATTTCAGTACACAATCAAAAATACAGAAAAATAAAATGGCATGGTCTTTCCACCATCTCGTTGTCAAGGAAAACATTCCCAACTTCTCCCATCTGTTTTCATAACTCAAATTTTTCATCCCCAGAGCGATCCTTGTAACCTCTTCTGCACTGTGTAGACGCTTTCCCTAGTATTGTGTCCAGAGCTCTGCACACAATTCCAGCTGAGATCTAACTAGTGTCTACAAAGGTTTATGAATCTTTAGAATTATCTACCTGCACTAGAGTTATGAGCACAAAGGGACTTTTTAAAAATGGAGAATTGTGGGAAAATGGAAAATAAGCAATGATCTTATTAAATAGTGAAGCAGGTTTGATGGGCTACATGACGCTATTCCTGCTCCTATTTTTTTGTGTTCTCTGCGCTGCCTCTGTGAGTCAGTGCAGCTTTGTAGTAACAGCTTTGCTGCATTTTGAACAGTTTTATATTGCTTTTCATGGCTTTGTATGGTATCTTGGGATTGCTGATTTCTGGAACGCATGTAGAAATCACAACCCAGGAGGGAGGCAATTCCATTCTTTTGTCAAGGTTAGCACCCCACTAAGTCTTTTCCCTTCCATCTTTTGATATTTTTCTTCTCTTAAGTGTTTACCTAATTCTCTCTTAATGCTTACAGTTGCTTCGGTTTGAGTGTCCCCTTGTTCTAGAATAAAGCCTGTGGATTTAACACTGTGCTATTGCCAGTTTGTTCTCAAATATAAATGAGCTTTTGTTATTATCTCTTGGTGAGCTGTCAATGCATATCCAGTATTGTGAAAGGGCAAGGGTGAGTCGGTTGCAGTGCAACATTATTCTAAATTCTGTAAAGGACAATAGTGATCCTGTGCTGGTGACTCAGTCCTCCTTTGCTATTGTGGTTTGTGCTTTCATACTGCTGGAGTGCAGCCAGTTTCTGTGCAGTGTCCTCTCAAGTGACATGTATTGTAAATGCCACTCTGAAATCCTCCTCTGCAGTGACCGATCTGAAATAGTGGCAGTCACACCTCTCATAACCAAATGTAGAGAGATTTTTGATTTTTTTTTAAATATAAATCAGTCTCCAACCTGCACACGTCCCTTGTGCTGAATACACTGATTTATGCACTAGGTTACTTATTTCTGAGGTACTACATGCCATACAGTCCCTCACCACCACTGTCCATTAAGGTGTCAGCTTGACTCAGTTGTGGCATTGTTTTCCTCTCGGTCAGAAGGTTGTGGCTTCATGCAATGTTTGAATAAGTCAGTGCTACAGGATTGCTACTCTGTAAGATGTGTCATCATTTAGATTTAAGGGAATTTAAACTGAGACTCAGTGTGCCCCTTCAGGTGAGGGAACAAGGTCTTCTCAGTTTTCATTGATGAGTTTAGTGTGTGGACCCAATGCCCAAATCAACTGCTTAAAGCCACAGATGACCTGGTCAGTCCAGTTTGATTTTTGTGGGAGCTTACTGTGGCACGATTTGACCATTGGACTAACTTGTCCAGAGGACCATCGGTCTGCTCTCCTTCTTGAGAGAGATAACTGGCGGAGAGTTTAACCTGATGCTTATCAAGCTCCAGGTGAGAGGCCTGGCTGAGAAGGCAGGACGTTATCGGTAACCTCAGCTGGTGCAGGAAATGAACGTGCACTGTTGGTGTCACTCTGCAATTTCTGTAATACAGTGGTGACTACCAGTACTACATTTACTGTAAGGCATTTTGTGATGATTTGAGGCTGTGAAAGGTGCTACAGAAATGCAAGTTCTTTACCTCATTGTGTGTTCATAGACTTTGAGTGTGGACTTTGAGCTGTAAAATGTGTTACAACTATTCAAAATTGTTTTCTCTCCTACACCCAACATGTGTAGCTTTCAGCTTGGGTCACTCTTGCAGGAGCAGAAACCTGTCTGACACCATCCTCCTTTTTCTCCTTCATTTGCTTCTGAATTCACATTCAAAGCTCTTGAAAGTTGCTTGGAACAGAGATTGTCATCCACTTTATCAGACAGTTTTCTCACTGCCCCTTGTGAATCTCTAATTCATTCTCCTTTCAGATGAGCATCGGTTGAACAGTGCCAAACTGTGTCTGATCATCCTTACCTGCATTGCAGAGGTAAGTACAAAAGGCCTGCATCCCTGTGTTAATGTGAGCTTGTACATCAAGGCTGCATTGTGTGTGGCATCAAGGAGCATTAGCAAGACTGGAATTACTGGGTACCAGGGGGCAAACTATTCAGTGGTTGGAGTCATACCTGACATATAGGAAGATAGTCATGGTTATTGGAGGTCTTTCATCTCAGCTCCAGGACACCTCTGCAGGAGTTCCTCGGGGTAGTGTCCTCGGCTCAACCATCTTCAGCTGCTTCTTCAATGACCTTGCCTCGATCATAAGGTCAGAAGTGGGAATGTTTGCTGATGATTGCACAAAGTTCAGTGCTATTCGCAACTCCTCAGATACTGAAGCAGTCCATGTTCAAATACAACTGGAACTGGACAATTTCTGATGAAGGGTTTAGGCCCGAAACGTCAAGTTTTCCTGCTCCTATGATGCTGCTTGACCTGCTGTGTTCATCCAGCCCCATGCTTGTTATCTCGGATTCTCCAGCATCTGCAGTACCTTTTATCTCTAATATCTAGACTTTGGCTGACGTGACACAAATTCTATGACCATCATTAATAAGAGACAATCTAACCACTGCCCCTTGACATTCAATGGTGTTAAGATCAGTGAATCCCCCACTATCAACATCCTGGGGGTTAGCATTGACCAGAAACTCAACTGGACTTATTAAATAAACATAGTGGCTCCAAGAGCAGGTCGGAGGCTTGGAATACTGCGGTGAGTAATTCATCTCCTGACTCCCAAATGCTTTTCATCATTGACAAGGCACAAGTCAGGAGTGTGATGGAATACTCCCCAATTGCCTGATGAGTGCAGCTCCGACAACTCTCAAGGAGCTTGACACTATCCAGGACAAAGCAGCCCACTTAACTGGCACCACACCCATAAACATCCACTCCCTCCACCACCGATACTCAGTAGCAGCAGTGTGTACTATCTAAAGGATGCACTTCAGAAATTCACCTTAGATCCATAGACAGCACCTTCCAAACCCATGACCACTTCCATCTATCAGGTCAAGGGCAGCAGGTATAAGGAAAATACCAGCACCTGCAATTTCCCCTCCAAGCCACATACTATCCTGAGTTGGAAAGATCTCGCCATTCCTTCACTGTTGCAGGGTCAAAACCCTGGAATCCCCTCCCTAAGGGCATTGTGGGTCAACCCACAATAGATGGACTGCATTGCCTCAAAAAAGCAGTTCACCATGACCACGTGAAGGGCACCTAGGGATAGGTAATAAATTCTGGCCAGCCGGTGACACCCATGTCCCATGAATGAATTAAAAAAGTGCACATTTTAAACTGCTGAAATATTATGAGGCTTTCTCCCTCTACCACCCTTTTGAGGGAGTGATTTCCAGATTCCCATCACTAAGTGAAAGCAACATTTCCTGACATCCCCTCTAAACCTCCTGCCCCTTCCCTTAAAACTATGCCCCCCCAACCATCGATCCCTCCACAAAGGAAAGATGTTCCTTACTGTCTCGGCTGTCCGTGTCCTTCGTAATTTTATACATTTCAATTGTGTCCCCCCTCTGACTCCTCTGCTCCAAGGAAGACAATCCCAGCCTATTGAATCTCTGACTAAACTCTCCAGTCCAGGCAACATTTCTCCAAGAACACAGTTTCTTTTAGAAAACCCACCACCAAATCACCCAGTTAACAAAATTAAAACAAACAAGTTATGACTAATCAGTCGAGTAGACCACCATGGGCAGTGCAACAATACCAAAGCTAAAGGAAGTGTAGCAAAAGAGGGAGGGAGAACCAGCGCTTGATATTCTCTAATCAAATTGTTCAAGGTTGTTATTGCACACCTCTGGAGCAGGTGGGACTTGAACCTAGGCTTTCCTGATCCAAATGTAGAGACACTATCACTGCACCACAAGAGGGCCCTAAGAAGCCAGTGATCCATTTCCCAATTCATCTGTTTGACAAATTAAACAAGTTACAGGCACTGCCCACCAGGGGCAGTGCAACAATAACAAGAAGGAAGGGTAGGGAAAGGTGGAGGGACTAATACAGAATGGAATTGGAGAGGGAAATAATGCAGCCTTGCTACTAGAGAACCTGTACATTTAGTTTAAATAAACCTTCATTCAATCACCCATGTCTGTAAATAAATTAACAAATTACAAGCCTGCGCTTTTGGATATTTTCTAACCAACCTGTTCGGAGAAATGGTTACACAACTATGGTGGAAGTAGAACTTGCATCTGGGGTTCCTGGCTTAGAGGTGGGGTCGCTATTACTGTACCACAAGAGCCAACCAAGAATCCAGTTCTTATATGCAAAACCCAGTGAGCATTGCCTACTGTCAATCAACTGTGGAGGTGTTTTGGTTTACCTGTAAAGGGACACAGGATTTTAATATTAACTCTTTTGGGTGGAGTCTTATATGATTGTGGGCTATACTGAGATTTGTGGCAGAATCAGTCGAGTACTTTCATGATATGAGCCTTGGCATTGAAAGTATATCACAGTGTTGTTTACACTTTTGAAAAGCCACAAGGCTGGATCCTTGCTAGGCACTAGTGCATTGTCAGTTAAGGGTGATTATTGTTTATTAAACACTTTGTTAGAGTCCCATACTTGCCTTATTGATATTCAGCCTCCTATCTTACTAAACTTGCCAATAAAACTAGATGTTGAGAAAATTCAACAAGGAAACCAGAATGAAGACTTGGCGAATTCAGCTTGCAGCTTTGTCCAAAGGAATCTGGGCACTGGCCATGTGTACCCCATGTCCACAAACATTGGCATCTGACATGGAACCTCAAAGCTCTCATGGCACTTCTGCGATCTACTTACAGGATGCTTCTGCACCAGAACTATCATTGTAAAGCTGTGTGCTCAGGGACATGTAGTTAGCTCATGGACTGGGCCAGGCTGTATCTCTGGTCTTTACACTTGGTATCATAGTGCCCACTGACTCTGAACCCCTCAGATGCTCACTGCTTTCCATACTGTGCTTTGACCCCTCAGCCAGAGATACCAAGCTCACAGTACTGATATCTTGCCTTGCCATTTAGTGCAGACACAAAGGAAGTAAACTTGTCTTGGTTGTGAGTAACCCTCCGTCAAGTCAAGGAGAATAGTCTTTGTTCATAGCATCCTGGTACTGTAAAGGGTAGCTCTGGACTGACAGTGCTTGTCTGGATACACAGAGGCCTTTTAAAGATGGCATGGGTGTAAGGCATACCAGTGAATTCTGGGATATAAACTGAGTGTTAAGCTCTTCTGGGACTGATGCATGGTAAGGTGGGCCATAATTCAAATGTGAGGAAAGCCAGAAGGGTAAGGTGGTGGTTAATGATGCAAGTTTTGTAAGATAAGGCAAGAAATCTTGCAAGGACTCACTGCAGAAATCCCTCCCAAAAAAACTCAACATAACTGACATGTAGCCAAAAATACAGCAAGCTCATTCTTTAATGTTTTGCTTTGTTATAGGACCAGTACGCCAATGCTTTTCTGCATGACGACAATGTGAACTTCAGAGTTAATTTGCACAGAATGGTGAGTCTTGAAGTTGAGATGCTGGGTGAACATTTCACCAATACAGAAACACCCAGCATTGCTGACTTAGACTTTTAATTGCCAAACTTTCCAGGAAGTCTCAGGAAAATTCACGAACAAGAGGGAAGATAATTTGCAATGTAAACATCCACCCAGATTGGCGCTGGTGAATATGGCAACTGTAGGGAGTCTCTGCCTACCTGAAGGTGTTTAGCAGCCAATTAATCTGGGAATAAATCAATCCTCAGTGATTAACGCAACATGCCCTGAAATTTTTAACAGACTAGAAATACTGTATTTGTGAAGTCTGAAGTGAAATATTAACCTGCTTTTTCACTTCAAGTTGTTGCCTGATCAGGACTGCAGTTTCTACTTTTATTTCAGAGTGAGGGAGCTACATACCATGTATGATCTTAATCTGCTGTGTAACCTTACACACAAATGTGTCTCATCCTGGGGTTGACAGGTCTTCCTCCTCTTACTTTGTCCACACATTAATACGGTAAAGGAAACTTTTTTTCATTAAGGCCACCACTGTCTGCATCAAACACTTCCCTGACATGTATAGCATAGGATTAGATCCGGAGTAAGGCTCTCCCTACTCTTTTTAACTGAAAGTAAAGCTCCGTCTACACTGTCCCCATCAAACACCCCAGGACCTAACTCTAATCCTACTGCAGCTACAGTGCAGAGTTAGATACAGAGAAAGGCTTTCTCTATACTGTCCCCATTAACACACCCAAGATAGAAACAGCACCAGGTTAGATACAGAATAAAGCTCCCCTACACTGTCCCTCTCAAACACTCCCAGGATAGTTACGGCATGGGTTTCGATACAGAGCAAAGCTCCCTGTAGTCTTTTAAACTGAAAGTAATACTTCCTCAACACTGTTTCCCATCAAATACTTCCAGGATAGGAACAGCATGGTGTTCAATACAGTGTAAAGTTTTCTCTACATTGTCCCCATCAAACACTCGTAGGACAGTGACAGCAGAGGGTTAGATACAGAGTAAAGCTCCCTTATGCTGTCCCAAATCAAACACTCCCAGAACTGTTACAGCATGGGTTTTGATACAGAGCAAAGCTCCCTCCACACTGTCTCATCAAACGCCCTCAGGTGAAGCACAAGTCAGATTCTGAGGAGAACTTCACTCTCACTCATCAAACGTTTGACTTCAGAATTATATGAACCCTCCCAAGCTACTTTACATCGCTAAGTTAGGTGCCGTCTTGTCCACTAACATGTTGACAAGCTGTTCAGGTTGGCTTGATGTAAGGCAAAAGTTGGCAGCTGACAGACTGTAACTTAACCCATGACTGAGTATAGGAAGATACATCCTGACTTTCACATGTTCTCGTTGGCAATTATCCTCACTTTGAGTTGAATAGTAGAGTGATAGAAGGAGTCATCAACCGTGCTATCAAGCAGCACCTGCTCAGTGACACCAATTTGGGTTCCGCCAGGGCCACTCAGTGTCTCATCTCCTCACAGCCTTGGTGCAGACATGAACCAAAGAGCTGAATTCCAGAGGGGAGGGGAGAATGACAACCCTTGACATCAAGCCAGCATTCAGCTGAGTGTGGGATCCAGGTGCTGGAGCAAAACTGGAATCGTTGGGTATCGGGGGCAAACTGCTGGTTGGAGTCATATCTGGCACGTAGGAAGATGGTTGTGTTTGTTGGAGGTCAGTCATCTGCAGGAGTTCCTCAGGGTAGACCCAACCATCTTCAGCTGCTTCATCAATTATCTTCCCTCCAACGTAAGATCAGAAGTGGGAATGTTCGCTGTGCAATGTTCAGCACAATTCACGACTCCTCAGACACTGA
The DNA here is from genome assembly GCA_024137785.1 of Ginglymostoma cirratum. Lineage (NCBI taxonomy): Eukaryota > Metazoa > Chordata > Chondrichthyes > Orectolobiformes > Ginglymostomatidae > Ginglymostoma > Ginglymostoma cirratum. The sequence goes on along the minus strand of JAHRHZ010000139.1, from coordinate 10,106,544 downwards.
AGCAGTCCGTATTCAAAAGCAACAAGATCTGGGCAATATCCAGCCTTGGGCTGTCAAGTGGCAAGTAACATTCACATCACACAGATGCCAAGCAATGACCATCTCCAATAAGAGACAATCTAGTCACCACCCCTTGACTTTTAATGGTGTTATGATCACTGAATCCCCCTCTATCACCGTTCTAGGGGTTACCATTGACCACAAAACTCAAATGGACTCACCACATAAACAGAATGGCTGCAAGAGCAGGTCAGAAACTCAGAATACTGCATCAAGTAACCCGCTTCCTGAATTCCAAAGCCTATCCATCATCTACGAGGCGTAAGTGTGATGGAATTCTCCCCACTTACCTGGATTGGTGTGGCTCCGAACATCACTCAGGAAGCTTGATACCATCCAAGACAAAGCTGACTGATTGATTGACACCACATCCACAAGCATCCACTCCCTCTACCACTGATGTTCAGTAGCAGGACTGTATACTGTCTACAAGATGCATTGCAGAAATTCACCAAAAATTCTTCAACATCTAAACCCACAATCACTTCTATCTAGAAAGACAAGGGCAGTAGTTACATGGGAATTTCAACTTGCAAGTTCCCTTCCAAGCTACTCACCATCCTCACTTGTAAATATATCGCCATTCCTTCACTGTTGTTGGGTCAGTAACCTGAAATTCACCCCCCCTCCTCAAAAAGGGCATTGTGGGTCAACCTACAGCAGGTGGACTGCAGGTTCAAGCAGGCAGCTCACCACTAGGGTCAGGCAATAAATGCTGGCCCAGCCATCAACAACCACATCCCATGAGTGAATTAAAAAAAAAAGAAAAGAATGAGCAAAAGAGCAGGAAAATAATAATCTGGGGAGTGAACTTTCTTTGCGACCCCATCAGAGTCCTAACTATTGATCTTCACTCACTGTTACTGGCCTCTATGAAACCCTAAAACTGCTTTCTTTTGATTGGTCACTGCTTTCTCTGTATGCCTTCAACTTATTAAAAAAAGTCTTTAATTTGATTGTAATTTAGCAATTACAAAACAAAAATATAAACTGGATTTCAGTATGTGATGGGATTGATTTGACGAGTGGATGTAGACTTAACCTCTCAAAGGAGGACTAATTCTCTCTTCATAGTCTACAAAATTGTTCTGTTAACTTCTAAATTACTTGCTAGCCCATGCGACATCGGAAGAAAGCTGCTGAGAAGAACATCCCCTCTCGCCCTCTGGTTTGTGCTGTTTTAGGTAAGCCTGTTACTAAAAATCTTTTTAATTGTTTATTTGCTCCATTTAACAAAGTCCTTGCCTTAAAAAAAAAAGCAAGATTCGGGGTCTGTGATTAAAAATTATGCATGTTAAGAATGCGATCTGCTCAGCGCCTGATTTTAGCCTACTTTTGAGGACTGTCTATCAAAGTAGAGTGCAGCTCAGTTCTCTGTGTGTCACCCTCATTCCAAGTTGTGAATAACCCGATATTGTCAGCAATCCAAGATCTACAAATCTGTGGCAGCGTATGTAGGGAGCTAGTCCTCTGTGTTGGCACTTAGTAGCCCTATGTACAGCTGAACTCGGGTTGCAGATTGGCAGATGGGTTAGCATTGCTGCCTCACAGCAACAGGCACCTGGGTTTGATTCCACCTTTGGGCGACAGCCTGTGTGGGTTTCTACCAGGTGCACCAGTTTCCTCCCACTGTCCAAAGATGTCCGGGTTTGGTGGATTGGCCATGCTAAATTGCCCACAATGTTCAGGGATGTGCAGATTAGTTGGGTTACAGGGAGAAGATGGGGGATGGGTCTGGGTGAGATGCTCTGAGGGTCAGTGTGGACTTGTTGGGCCAAAGGGCCTGTTTCCACACTGTAGGGATTCTATTCTATGATAGCTAGGAGTAATGATGCCCAACACCAAATTTGATACTATCAGATCATCCCCCCCACCCCCCACCCCCACAAACTTTTTGTCTGTTGACTATCAATCTAACTCAACCTTGAATATATTTAACGTCCCAGCTTCTACTTGTCTTTGGGGAAGAGAATTCCAGAGTCTGTTGAGAGAAAATCATGCTCCTTATGTCAATTTTAAATGGGAGACTCCTTCTGTTTAAGTTGTATCCCTTATTTCTTGACTCCTCCCACAAAGGGATATATTCTCTTTGAAATGCTCCCTTGCATCCAGTTATGTTCATTTTTAAGTAAGGAGATCCACACTTACACAGTGCTCCAGAGGTGGCCTCACTAAAGCCCTGTACAGTCTTCCCTATGTTTATATTTGATTCCTTGTCCAATAAACACCAACATTTCATTTGATCTTGCTGAGGCTGCATGCTGTGTATTTGTGATTCATGCACCAGGACATCCAGATCCCTCAATGTCCAAATCTGGCATCTCTCCTTTTGAATAATCGGTGGGGTGGCAATGGCCTAGTGACATTATCACTGGGCTGTTAATCCAGAGACCAACGTAATGTTCTGAGCACCTGGGTTCAAATCCCGCCGTGGCAGGTGGTAGAATTTGAATTCAATAAAATATCTGGAATTAAGAGTCTGATGATGCCCATGAATCCATTGCCGATTGTCGGAAAAACCCACCTGGTTCACTAATGTCCCTTAGGGAAGGAAACTGCCATCCTTACCTGGTCTGGCCTACATGTGACTCCAGACCCACAGTAATGTGGTTGACTTTAAACTGCCTCTGGGCAATTAGGGATGGGCAATAAATGCTGCCTAGCCAGCGATTCCCTCATCACGTGAATGAATAAATTAAAAAAAAAATACTGTTTTATTCTTCCAGTCTAAGTGGAGAATTGCACATTTTTCCAGATTATGCTCTCTGCCAAGTTTTTCCAACTCCCTTGATCTATATCTCTATGTAGACTCATTTTATCCTTTTCACAACTTACTTTTCTACAGGGCTAATGGTAAGATGCTTGGTAGTGTGGATGAGCAGAGAGATCTCAGTGTCCATGTGCATAGATCCCTGAAAGTTGCCACCCAGGTTGATAGGGTTGTTAGGAAAGCGTATGGTGTGTTAGGTTTTGTTGGTAGAGGGATTGAATTTCGGAGCCATGAGGTCATGTTGCAGCTGTACAAAACTCTGCGGCTGCACTTGGAGTATTGCGTACAGTTCTGGTCGCCGCATTATAGGAAGGATGTGGAAGCATTGGAAAGGGTGCAGAGGAGATTTACCAGGATGTTGCCTGGAGGGAAGGTCTTATGAGGAAAGGCTGAGGGACTTGAGGCTGTTTTCGTTAGAGAGAAGAAGGTTAAGGGGTGACTTAATAGAGACATACAAGATGATCAGTGGATTAGATAGGGTGGACAGTGAGAGCCTTTTTTCTCGGATGGTGAAGGCTAGCACGAGGGGACATAGCTTTAAATTGAGGAGTGATTGATGTAGGACAGATGTCAGAGGTAGGTTCTTTACTCAGAGAGTAGTAAAGGCGTGGAATGCCCTGCCTGCAACAGTATTAGACTCGCCAACTTTAAGGGCATTCAAATGGTCATTGGATAAACATATGGATGATAATGGAATAGTGTAGGTTAGATGGGCTTCAGATTGGTTTCACAGGTCGGCGCAACATCGAGGGCTGAAGGGCCTGTACTGCGCTGTTATGTTCTATGTTCTAAGCAAATTTTTCTGCTATACATTTGGTCCCATCATCCGAGTTAGTGATAGAGATTGTAAATTGTTAAGGACTCAGTTCTGATTGTTGTGGCAGTCTACTAGTTACAGCTTGTTAACCTGAAAATAAATTCCCTACTCTCAGCTTCCTATCGGTGAAACAATCCTCTATCCATGCTATTCATCCTGAGGTTTTATTTTGTTTAAAAATATTTGTCAAATATCATCGGGCCCAGACAGCACACCTCCTAAGACAGGAACAGAAAAAGTCAGATAGCAAATTTAATATTTGTAAGGGGAAATTGCAAATAGGATGTGCAAGGTATGTAACTGAGTGGGTAAAATCTCTGAGGCATGGTATGTAGGACAGGAAGAGTGAACATTCTGTTAGAGGAATTGGCTTGATCAACACAATGTCCTTTCTTTGTTCCATGTTTCTTTCCTGCTTCCTTCCTATTGGTATTGTTCCTGTGATGCTGGCTCCTGTTGGAATTTTGTTCAAGTCTAGACTGCAAAAGGCATTCAGGGTTGTTTGAATGTAATTTATTTTAATATTTCTTGCTAGGTGTGAGGATACTGTAGTTCTGGCAGATTTGGACACTGCTTTGTGTAGCCTTCGTTTGAATTCAATGGAAATTATAGGGTGTAGAAGTGCATTGCCAAAGAGATGTTTTTTGATGGGCATTGCAGGCATGAGAATTAGTCTGAGCCTCCCTTAGCTAGAAGCTGAAGTCAGTCAGAGTTCCTTGTCTTAATACTAACCAAGGTTGAGGGTGACTAAGTAACATTAAAATAGCCCAACTGTATTTTGGCGAGGTTCACTTGAAAGAAAAAATTGTTGTGTGATGCAACGGAGGAAGAATAAACCTTTCACAACCTCAGGACATCTTAAACTGCTTTGTGGTAATTTACTTACTTTTTGGAGTGTATTACTGTTGTAATGAAGGAAATATAGCATCCAGTTTGTGCATAGCAAGATCCCACCATCCAGTGTGATTTTGAACAGATATTCTGTTTTAGTCATATTAGTGGAGGAACAGATATTGGCCAGGGAGCATTTGGATGTGGACCCTTTTACCTGAGAAGGTAAGAGGTACCTTAATTTAAAGTTAAAAAAGATACACCGCTGACACTGGAGCTCTCCTTTTGTGCAACACTGAAGATGTCAACATGAACCTTATGCTTAAGTCTGGAGCAGGTTTCGAACTTGCATCGTTCTGACTCGAGAAGTGAGAATGCTCCTCACTGAGCCACAGCTGATACTTGACAGACTGATACTGATGCTGCAGCTCTAGCAGCAGTTGGAACCATCAGAATGGGGGAAGGGAAGAAAAAGAAGAGAGTGAAGGCTTCGTGTTGTTAGAAATCACAAAATGCTTTCGGTATTGGTCCCAGACTTGATGTGGAACTATGTTGACATCCTGTCTCATTTAATGATAGGAGAGTGCAGTTCACAGCTGTCTCTGCACATCAAGGCTTGAGGCTGTTACACACACACCAACAGAAATTTCACATATCTTTCACTTGACTGCTCTATAAAGGGGATGTGTATTGTGCATTTATCATATAAATATATTCTTTGAGTTGCTAGGGAAATATTTGTGTTTCTGATGTCACTGTCAGCATTCTGGGCTTTAAAACAGCTCATTAGCTCTCTCAATGACTGTGCTGATTTACGCACAATGAGATCCAGCCCCCATCTCTTTCTCCCTGGTCCCAAGTCACTACCGATCTCAGTCAGGGTACTAGTGGGAGTTGTACAGTTAATATCCCAAGTTAGGAAAGGTAGGATTGACCCGGGTTTCAGTTCCTTTTTGAACAAAGTACTGGAGAAACTCAGCACGACCACTCCCTGCTCCTATAGACGTCCTAAAATACACAAACCATACATCCCCCTCAGACAGCGCCCCCCCCCCCCCCCCCCATGGCAACTTTGTGGGAGGCTAGGGAAAGGAATGCTGGGCCCCTCGCTTGATATTTCTATCATTGATAGCCACAGGTGAGGTGCCGGAAGACTGGTTAACGTAGTGCCATTATTTAAGAAATGTGGTAAGACAAAGCCAGGGAACTATAGATTGCTGAGCCTGATGTCAGTTGTTGGTAAGTTGTTGTTGGGGATTCTTAGGGCAGGATTTACATAAATATGAAAGGCAAGGACTGATTAGGGAGAGTCAACATGGCTTTGTGCATAGGAAATCATTTCTCACAAACTTGATTGAGTTTTTTGAAGAAGTGATAAAGACGATTGATGAGTGCAGAGCTATGGACGTCCATATGAACTTCAGCAAGGTGTTTGATGAGGTTATGCGTGGTAGGCTGGTTAGCAAGGTTAGATCACATCGAATCCAGGGGGAGGTAGCTATTTGGATACAAAGTTGGCTTGGAGGTGGGAGACTGAGCGTGGTGGTGTAGAGGGTTGTTTTTCAGACTAGAGGCCTGTGACCAATGGTGTACCTCAAGGATCGGTGTAGGGTCCACCACTTTTCATAATTTATATAAATTATTTGGATGTGAATTTAGGAGGAATGGTTCGTAAGTTTGCATTGACACCAAAATAGGTGATGTCCTGGACAGTGAAGAAGGTTATCTCGGAGTAAAACAGGACCTTGATCCGATAGGCCGATGGGCTGAGGAGTGGCAGATGAAGTTTAATTTAGATAAATGTGAGGTGTTGCATTTTGGTAAGGCAAATCGGGGTAGGACTTGTACACTTATGGTAGGGCCGTGGGGAGTGTTGTCAACCAAAGGAGTATAGTTCCTTGAAAGTGGAGTCACAGGTAGGCAGCATGGTGAAGAAGGTATTTGGCACATTTACCTTCATTGGCCGGTGCATTGAGTTATAGGAGTTGGGATGTACAGACTAGGTTATCGGTTTTATTGATGTCGGCTGATGGATAAATATTGGTTCAGGACACCAGCAAGAGCTCCTTTTTTGTGAAATAGTGTCAACTGTAGTTCACATGGTACTACCCTGAATTCTCAAGAGTCAGGAGGTTCCAGATTCGAGCCCCTGCCCAGAAATTAAACTGAAAAATCAGAACTGACACTCCCTACGCACTACTAGGAGAGTGCTGTATTTTTGAAATGCCCTTTCATTGGATGAGATATTGGCCTGATACCCAGTCTGGCATCTTTGGATTTTTTTTTTAAAGAAAAAGGCCCTATTACACTTTTCAAGAAAGAGCAGGAGAGTTCTCCCCATCTTGGCCAATATTTATCCCTTGCTCAACATTGCAAAAACAAATTATCTGGTCATTATTACATTGCTGTTTCTAGGAACTTATTGTCAACAAATTAGCTACCACATTTTCCACATGATGACACTTCAAAATTATAAAAAGTATTTCATTAGCTGTACAGTGCTAACACACAAGTTGTGAAAAGTGCTAAATGAACACATCTTCCTCTTTTTTATTCATTTGTAGGATGTGGGCATTGATGGCTGGCCAGCATTTATTGCCTATTCTTAGATGCCCCTAAGAAGGTGGTGTGAGCTGCCTTGAACTGCTGCAGTCCTCCTGCTAGACATAGTCCAATAGGACCTTCTTCTGTATCCACCCAAGAGGGTAGAGCGGACCTGAAAGATGGCACCTCCAACAATGCAGTGCTCCCTCAGTACTGCTGTTGGGTGTGATAGCCTTGGTTTTGTGCTAAGAGCTCTGGATTCAAACTTGATCTCATTATCTTCAGATTCGGATTCTTTGTCCACAGTTTAGCACTTGGAATGTAAAATTTTTCTTTCTACTTGATTTACGGGCACTGAGACCTCTTGTACGACTGCTGTAGCTGTGATCAACTTGTACCTGGCTGAGTGCTGTCTATGGCTAATACCTGTGCAAATCATGTGAGCTTCCACCTAAAGCTTAGAAAAAGTCCATTTTTGAGACTGGAAGGATCTTTTCATTATCTAACTGCTGATGAATATATATGAATGAATTATAGTAATTAAACCTAATTTACCAGCATGCAAAATTAGGCTGTGGCCATTTTGCTGACATTACATCGGAGCAAAGCTAATTGATGAAATGTAGACAACATAAAGAGGAATCAGAATTATTTTGGTATTGAAGCACCTGACTAATTTGCTAGTTCTTTCACTTCCTATAAATTTAAAATGTTTAGATTTCAGTTGTGCAGGAATCCCCTGTGGCTCTACCACTCCCTAACAGACATACCATCTTGGATGCTGTTGGGGGTGAGATTTCTAGGGAGATATTTTGTTTTTTTTTTTGTAGGATGTGGGCATTGCTGGCTAGGTCAGTAGTTATTGCTCATCCCTAGTTGTCCAGAGGGCAGTGAAGAGCCAGTCACTTTGGGGCTGGAGGCACATATAGGCCAACCAGGTGAGGATAGCAGATTTTCTTCTCTAAAAGAATATTAGTGGAAGAATTGAGTTTTTACAACAATCGACAACAGTTATGTGGACACCATTGAGTCAGCTCTTTACTGAATTCAAATTTCACTATCTGCCATGATAGAATTTGAACTCCTGTCCCCAAAAATTTGGCCTGGATTCTAGAATGTTCGCCCGGTGATATTACCACCATGCCACTGCCTACTCTTGACGAAGTGCCGGATTATGAGCGAGAATAGAAATGACAGGAGAAATATTGTACAAGGGAGGGGTTCGGATTCCTGGGATATTGGGATTGCCTCTGGGGAAGGCAGATGGTAGGACCAGTACAAGCAGGATGGGTTTCAGCTGGCAGATGAGAAGCAAAAGTGGAAGGTAGAAAAAATGTGGGCGGGAAACAAATAGAAACATCATGCAAAATAAAGCTAAGATGACCAGCAAAGTTAAAAAGCCAAATGTAAAGGCTTTGTGTTTTAATGCGCGGAATGTTCACGATAAGGTAGATGAATTAGCAGCACAACTAGATGTAACGGGTTGTGAAATAATTATCACCGAGACATGGCTGCATGAATGATCAAGGATGGGAACTAACCGTCCAAGGGTATTCTTTATTCAGGAAGGACAAATAAAAGCAGAAAAGTGGTGGCATAACTTTATTGGGGAAAGGGGGACATCGATGTAGTCATGAGGAAGGATATTGACTCAAAAAATCATGATGTGGAACCTTTATGGGTAAAGATAAGAATCATCAAGCAGCAGAAGACGTTGAGGGCTGATCCTGGTCCAGACCCGAAACGACAGCTTTCTTGCTCCTCTGATGCTGCTTGGCCTGCTGTGTTAATCCAGTTCTACACCTTGTTATCTCAGATTCTCCAGCATTGGCAGTTCCTGCTATCTCTGAAAAGAAATTAGGGGCAGTGTTAGACCCAAAGGAAAAACATATGTTGGTTGATTTTTAAGGCAACTTTATGAGGACTGGGAGCATTTGAGAAGTCTTCAAAAGAGAGCAAAAAGTTTAATTGAGGGGTAAAATAGTGTATGAGAGTAAACTTGCAGAACACGTTAAAAACTAACTGTAAAAGGTTCTATAAATATGGGAAGAGAAAAAGATTAGCAAAGACAAATGTAGATCCCTTTGTAGTCAGAATCCGGGGAAATTACAATTGGGATCTAGGAAACAACAGAAGAATTGAACACACGCTTTTGGTTCTGTCATCACAAAAAAAAAGGAACTCAGATAGCCTCCCAGAAATGGAGGGAACCAAGGTGTAGTGAGGAAGAGAAATTGAAGGAATTCTGTATTCGTAAGAAAATATTGCTAGGGAAATGAATGTGTTTAAAAGCTGACTAAGCCTGATAATCTACATCCAGAGCATTAAAGGAAGTGGCTCTGGAAATATTGGATACATCACTGGTCATCTTTGAAAATTATGTGGACTCTGGAGCAGTTCTCACAGATTGCCAAATGTAACCCCAAAATTTAAAAAGTAAGAGATTTAAAAAAAACCAGAATTACAGATCAGTTGGCCTAAAATCAATATGGGGAGAGTGCTAAAATCTGCTCTAAAATATGTAATAACAGAACACTTAGAAAGTATAAACAGGATTGGACAAAGTTACCATAGGTTTATGAAAGGCAAATCATACTGATTAAGTCTACTGGAGGTTTTTGAGGTTGCAACTAATAGACAGAGGAGAACCAGTGGATGTGGTGTATTTGGATTTTCGGAAGGGTTTTGAGATGGTCTCACAAGAGTTTAGTTGGCAAAGTTAAAGCAGTTCGGATGGAGGGGTGGGGTTACTACCTTGCCATGGGGGGATTGCTCTTTGACAGTAACAGAATGGTCTTCATCTGAATTGTAGTTTTCTGTGTTCTATGAATATATCAGTTACAGCTGCAATGCACTCCACGTATTAATTTGCTGTTTTCCAGATCTAATGGTGGAGTTTATGGTCACTCACATGATGAAGGAGTTCCCCATGGACCTTTACATGTAAGTTCAACGTAATTTCTAATTGCACCTATTGCCCACTCCCCAATATTCGGCCCTCCAGCTGGGACCACTCCCCATAACCAAACTTTCTGCCAGACTGTTGGTAGCGTTAGAACAGAACATCATTTGAAACCATCCTGAGACTCCCAGGATATCCAAAATGTAGAAGATGTATTTGATGAATTTTCCTTCTTTTTAAGTATAGATCCTGAAATTAACTGTAATGCCAAGGACTGCTATCTTTGCTGAAATTGGATAATCTGGTCCTCCAGCCTGGCTCAGTACAAGATTGTATAGAGCATTTGGGAATCAGTGGGCATGTGTTGTGAGAATGCTAATGATGATATCAGATTTGTGACATTTTTTAGATCCCTTGAAGCAAAAGAATTATAGCCTGAATAGTTCACATGTGAACATCATTAAACATAGAATGACTCTTTTTAATACACTTATTGTCACCATGATAGTTCTGCAGCAATTGATCTACTCTGGAACTACTTCTTCATTGCAGATAGACCAGTCAGTTGCCAGATATGGTCCTCTCGCTGCCCCAGTGCTGAACTAGTACCTTCATCTCTTCTTGTCATCCTATTTTCCTTCATAGTACCGTGGAGCTTAACTCGTTCATGAGACCTGCCTTCTGCTCCCATCATCAGTTCCCACTAAAATTGCTGAAGACCCAGTCCCTTCCTAACCCCCATGTCTTGCATTGTAAACAGTACCCTCTCAGATATTTTTCCCTTCTTTTCTACCCTCATCATCTTTCCACCTCAGAAAAAACACTTTCAACCCTTCTGCCCTTGCAAACCATCATCCTGTTGCCAACCTTTTTCTGGTTTTCAAAGTCATTGCAATATATGTTCATTTTTTCTGCAGCTGGATGTGAATCTATCAGGTCAGATTCCTTCCTTTGTCACAACAGCTAATCAAGAGCAATAAAAGATAACTGCTTACTGGGGCTGTGGTGAAGTGCCCTTGATCGTTCTGCTGTCAACCAAACAGTCCTCCTCCCACACCTCTCCTACATTGTCCAGCTCTTACAGAGCTCCACAACGATCCATCTAAACATGGATAGGGTATTCTCAGCACTAGCATTTGTTTTTGCCGTCACAATTACCTCCCCCATGCTCTCCTGGCTCCATGCTGCAATTTTATTTATGTCGTGTTCCATGGTGTCTTTATTGCAGCTTCTGCATTTGTGTTGTTGACATGTGGCTTTCACTACAGCAAAATACTGCAGATGCTGGGAACCTGGGAACATTCCCAACATTCTGGAAATAATCAGCAGGGCTGGGAGCCTCTTTAACAGTCAAAAACTGGTTAAATATTTCAGGTCGATGACCTTGCTGATACTACCAGATCTCCAAGTATTTCTAGCACTTTCTGATATTTTTATTTAGCTTTTTCAACTCTTGCACTTTTTTGTCTGTTTGTCTGACTGTAGGGTCCCAGCTGATGGTAATACTGGCCAAGTCAGATTTGGCTGGATAGGCCATAAGTTTTGATTTTGCTACAGGTTGGGAATCCTTTGTGTGAAAATTTCGGGACCATCTGTTCTTTGGATAAAGGATACTTTCACTTTCAGGATAGGTCTGAATAGGTATAGAATAGTTTGGGTCATTTGTGGAAGAAAAATTTGCCTGGCCTGTGTTGACCCAGACAGGCCTGTAGACAAGCTGAGTTTGAAACAAAGCTTTGTTTTTTTTGGAAAGTTTGAGCCAAGCAAAGTTTATTTTCCAAAGGGCCTGAACCCATCATGTCTACAAGTCCATTTGGATCCCCTTTTGAAAAGACCTTTGCTTTCTAGGTCTTTTCGACTTTCTGACATGAGGTTAAAGAATACCTGATCTATTTTGTTTATTATGGTGTTCTGTCATTGGCCAATCTTAGGAATAGGGACAGCACGGTGGCCCAGTGGTTAGCACTGCTTCCTCACAGCGCAAGGGATCTGGGTTTGATTCCACCCTTGGGTGACTGTCTGTGTGAAGTTTGCATGTCTCCTCATATCTGCATGGGTTTCCTTTGGGTGCTTTGGTTTCCTCCCACAGACCAAAGGTGTGCAGGTTAGGTGAATTGGTCATGCTAAATTGCCCATAGTGTCCAGGGATGTGCAGGCAAGGTGGATTAGCTGTGGGAAATGCAGGGTTAAGGGAAAGGGTGGGGGAATGGGTCTGGGTGGAATGTTCTTTGGAGGGTTGGTGTAGACTTAACGGGCCAAATGTCCCACTTTCAAACTGTAGGGATTCATGTCCTCCATTTTCTGTTCAGCCTTGACATGAGTGTTGAAGCCTGTGTCTTGTCCAGGACCTATTTCCAATTCAGTAACATTGCTTGTCTCTTCCTTGCCTAATTTCATCTTCCACTGAAGCCCTCAGTCATGCATCTTCAGGTCCAAGCATGACTTCCATTGTTGCATTGGCTGGCCTCCCATTGTTTATCCATTGTAAACTATGGCCCATCCATAACTCTGTACCTTAACATGAATATGTCTCATTCACCCATCACCTCTGTATTTGCTGATTCACATAGGCTTCTCATTTCCCAATGACTGATTTTAAATTTTCAGCCATGTGTTTAAACCCCTTCAGGGGCTTTGTCCTTGCCTGTTCCTTCCAAACCTAAACTCACATCCTTCCAGCATCCTCTGAGCTCTCCATACTTTCAGTTCTTTTTACACTGTTTTTTCCCACATCCTTCGTTCCATTCATTGGCAGTTGTGCTTTAACGCATCCACAGCCTACTGTCTAGAATTTGATTCTCAGACTATTCTGCTGCTCTCTCCTTCAGTATTCTTCTTAAAACTTTTTTTTTTAACCAAGCAGTGGTCATATCTCCAAATTGTTCGTTCTTTTCTTCACTGTCTGTTCAAACCAATTAAGCTTGATTAAATGCAAGTTGTTTTTCTTTTTGGTGTAAAACTTCCTTGATTTCCTGTTTTGCAGGCGATGTGTTCAGATAGTTCACAAACTCATCTGTTATCAGAAGAAGTGTAGAGTACGGTTACATTACACCTGGCGTGAACTCTGGTCAGGTGAGTGCTTGTTATACCTGGTCAAACAGCATTACAGTATACCCCAGGGCTATGATTAACCAGAATTAATTAAAGGATGCATGTTAGGAAATGGTACAGAAAATGGCTAAACGTCTACATGTAAGAATTACACATTTTAATATCTGCCAATCTGTTGTCTTGTTCTCTCATGAAATGACCATTGAGTGGGTGTGGGAAGGATAGGTGAGTGTAAATTGGAGTGGGAGCATTGGAGTAGGAGGGATAAGGTTGAGTGTGAGTGTAGAGTGGTTGAGAATGCAGGAGTGATGGCTAAAGGTAAGGACAAGATGGTGAATGGTATCTTATTTATGCATTTGACTAAAACAGTTTGAGTTTTATCACTTCGTGGCTCTGTTTATGATTATCTTATTCATGTCGGGAAGCTTTGTCAACTGTTCGGTGATGGGGGAGGTGAAGGCCTAGTGCTGTTATTACTGGTCTATTAATCTAGAAACTCAAGTAGTGCTCTAGGGACCCGGGTTTGAATCTCTCCATGGCAGATGGTGGCATTCGAATTCATTTAAAGAAATCTTGAACTAAAAGTCTAGTGATGACCGTGAATCTGTTTTCGATTGTTGGAAAAACATATCTGGTTCATTATTGTCCTTCCGGGAAGGAAACTGCCATCCTCAGCTGGTCTGGCCTACATGTGACCCCAGATCCACAGCAATGTGGTTGACTCTTAAACTGCCCTGTGGGCAATTAGAGATGGACAATAAATGCTGGCCAGCCAGCGATGCCCATGTCCCACAGGTGAATTTAAAAAAAAAAGTCAGGAGAAGGGAAAGGATGACCGATCAGGAGACCTGAAGTAAAAATTGGGAAGAACAAGAGTCAAGATAGAAATTGGAGATGCATCTTCCATGTATGTCTTATTGAGAAATTGTAGTCTGTGTAGATTACTGCCTGTTTTCTTCATCTAATCCTCACCTGACCCTGGTAGTTCCCTGCCTCTGGTCATCCTTTTTTCCTCCTTGACCTAGTGGGCAGCAGTCTCACCTGTGAATTGAAAGGTCGCACGTTCACATTTTACTCTAGAGATTTATGTGCAAAATCTAGGCTGAAACTCTCCATTCAATACAGAAAGGCATGTTCTCCATGAGTGAATCTATAAAGTCATCCTCATTTTCCTTTCAACTATTGGGTTGTCATAACTGAGCCCAGTCCTGTTCTTTTTGGTAACTTTTTTCACTGAATGGAAGTAGGGTCAGGGAGTTCGACTTTATGCATGCATGGGAGACTGAGAACGATTTTTGTGGCTGTGCCTCAGTAGCAACTAAGACTACTGTACAGTTGTTTAAACACCAGAGATTAAACTCTGAAACTGATTAACCTCTGGATCAGAGTGCTGACTGTTCCCTTATTTATAGCCTGAGTTCTCTCTGAATGTCACAATTGAGAAAAATACCTCATGTTGAGAAGTGCCTTTGTTGTAAATATAAATTATCAGAATACCAGCTTCATCCATCATCCTTAATGTTTACCTGACTGCAGTGTTGTAATGTTTTTCTTTATGATTGGAGAGTCCTCTGAATGTAGAACTACTTGCCAATCATGAGCTTACAGATGAACATTTGGCACATTGAATATGATCCAGATCTGTGACAAAGACTTGAAGGGGAAAGTTCACACTCCCATTCCCAGTCCGTTGCACAGATGAACTTTATCCATTACATTGAGTCCATAGCATAGAAGTAGGCTGTTTGGTCCAAATGGTTCATGTCAATGGTTGTGCTGTGCACGAGACTTCTCCTGCCCTACTTCACCTTCTTTTGTTACTACATGCTTCTAGTTGTTTCTCCTTTGTTTCTCGTTAAATATGTTTGTCCTGTTTACCCCAACTACAGCATGTAGTAGCAGGTCTGTATAATGGTATACTCGAACCAACTGTTGCACCTGTACAAACTTGACAGTTCAATCACTATTCAGTTGTGAAGCCAGCTGAATCACATGATAAAATTGCTCCATGATTTGAGGCACCAGCCGTGAGACTCTGTGACTCATCATGGGTGTGGGAAAACACTGCTGTGTACCTGAAGCAGTTGAGATGAGCCCATGAGTATTAAGGCTAATTTACAACCACTGCTGCTAGCATTGAACTGGCTAGATGACAGCATTCTGGAGACAAACATTGTGGGTTACAAGTGAGTGCATTTTTGTTTCATGCATATGGCAGGATTGTCCATGCTTCTGAATCAGAATGCCAGAACTTCAAGCTATTGAGGCATTCCATCCTCCTGTCACCCACCACAAATAACATAAGTAAAGTTTTGAAGAGACTTAGTAGTTTGAGGGGTTTTGATAAAGCAAGTAAAGGTAAACTGTTTTCAATGGCATCAGGCAATCAGCGTCCAGATGATTGACAGGAAAACCAAGAGAAATTGGGAGAATTCACTTTGAATTGTTACAGTCTGGAATGAGCCTCAAGTTGTGGGGGAAGATTCAGTAATAAGTTTGAAAAGAGAATTGGATAAACACTTGAATTGAAAACATTTATGGGGCTTATGGGAAAGTACAAAGGAGTGGGGCAATGAGATAACTCTTTCAGAGATGGTGGGCCTCTCCTTCCTGTGCTTAGCGAATTCAAAACTTGGGTAATGAATTTTAAAAACCGGTGCAAGGCCGCAGGATTTCTATTTTTTAGAAATATAATGAGGCTGTAAATCATTTCATGCAAGCTATAAATCAGGAGCCATTCAGCCCCTTAAGCCTGCTGTACCATTTCAAGTCTTTGACGGTTTCTTCAGGTGCTCAGGAATTGCTTGCATTGAAGAGTTATAAAGGGTAATTTTCAAGTGGGCAGCATGTAATGAGAGGAGTGCCGTAGGGATCAATGCCGGTTCCTTGACAATTTACAACTATATCTTAGCTGAAGGAGTTGTAAGTATGATTGCTAAATTTGGTGAGGATGCAAAAAAGTAAGAACTGAAGTTATGAAGAGGACTAAAGTCTGAAAAGGCAGATAGGTTAAATGAGTGAGCAAAAAATTTGGGAGATGAAATGTAATGGGAAACTGTAAACTCGGTTACTTTCTCAGGAGGATGAAAAGGCAGAATGGGGAGAGATTGCAGAACACTTCAGTGCAAAGCGATTTGGGTGTCCTGGTACCAGAATTAGAAAGTATTAGCATGTAGGTACGGTGAGTGATTGGAAAGCTAGGTATAATGTTGTTCTTTATTGCAAGGCAAATACAAATTGGATGGGTCACACATGGGCAGGACGAGAACTGATGTCCCAGGGGAGTGTTTGCTAGAATGGTTGGGGAGGGTTTAAACTAATACACCAGGGGGATGGGACCCGATATGAGGAGTTAGAGAAGGAGGGAGCGAGGATGAAACAAAAGGTAGAAAAGGGAATAATAAAAGTGATAGCCAGAGAAACCAAGGACAGAATTCAAACAGGGCTATTAAGAAAAACAAGAGTGAGACAAACCGTTTTAAAAAGACAAGCTTAAAGGCTTTGTGCCTTAATGCGTGGAGCATTTGCAATAAAGTCAATGAACTAATCGTGCAGATAGATGTAAATGGTACGATGTAATTAGGATTATGGAGACATGGCTGCAGGGTGACCAGGTATGGGAACTGAATGTCCCTGGGTATTCAGTATTTAGGAAAGACGGGCAAAAAGAAAAAGGTGGTGGAGTGGCATTGCTGGTCAATAATGAGAAAGGATGTTAGCACTGACAATGTGGAATCTATGGGTAGAGTTGCGAAATACCAACGGACAAAAAACATTAGTGGGTAACCCCCAAACTGCAGTAGTGATGTTGGGAATGGCATTTAAACAGGAAATTAGAGATGCATGTGATAAGGGAGTATCGGTGATCATGGGTGATTTTAGTCTGCACATAGTTTGGGCAAATCAAATTAGCCACAATGCTGTAGAGGAGGAATCCCTGGAGTGTATGGATTTCTTGAATAATATGTGGAGGAACCAACCAGAGAGCAGGCCATCTTATACTGGGTACTGTGTAATGAGAAGGGAATCATTGCCACTCCATCTGTGCGAGACCCCTTAAAGATGAGTGACCATAACATGATAAAATTTTTTATCAAGTTGGAGAGTGAGATAGTTAATTCAGAGACTAGTGTGCTGAATCTTAATAAAATAAACTATGAAGATATGAGGTATGAGCTTCTCTTGATAGATTGGGGAGAATTACTTAAAGGGATGACAGTGGATAGGCAATGGCAAACATTCAAGGAACGCATGGGGGAACTGCAACAACTGTTTTTTCCTGCCTGGCACAAAAGCAAAATGGGTAAGAGGGCCAATCCATGGCTACAAAGGAAATTAGAGATAATATCTGATCCAAGGAAGAAGCATACAGATTGGCCAAGAAAAATAATATGTCTGAGGATTGGGAGCAGTTTAGAATTCAGCAAAGAAGGTCCAAGGGATTGATTTAAAAAGGGGAAAATACAGTATGAAAGTAAGCTCGCAGGGAACTTAAAGACTGAAACTGAGGGTTTCTCTAGGTACGTAAACCGAAGGAGTTTGGTGAAGACAAATGTAGGTCCCCTGCAGACAGAAATAGGGGACAAAGGAATGGCTGAGCAACTGAATATAAAGTTTGGTTCTGTCTTCACAAAAGAGGACAGGAATCAAATACCAGAAATGTTGGAGAATGCAAGATTTAGTGAGAGGGAAGAATTGAGGGAGATCAATATTAGTAGAGAAATGATGCTGGGAAAATTGATGGAGTTAAAGGTGGATAAAACCCCAGGACCTGATAATCTACGTCCTAGAGTAGTTAAAGAAGTGGCTCTAGAAATAGTGGATACGTTGGTGGTCATCTTGCAGGATTCTGTACACTCTTAAACCGTCCTTGCAGATTGGAGGGTAGCTAATGTCACTCCAGTATTCAAAAAGGGAGGTAGAGAGAAAACAACAAATTATAGACCGGTAAAGCCTAACATCAGTAGTGGGGAAAATTCTCGAATCCATTATCAAGGATTTTACAGCGGAGCATGTAGTGGCAGGATCAGGCAGAGCCAGCATAGATTTATGAAGGGGAAATCATGCTTGATAAATCTGTTGGAATTCTATGAAAATATAATGAGTAGAGTTGACAAAGGGAAGCCAGTCGATGTGGTATATTTGGACATTCAGACAGCCTGTGACAAAGTTCTGCAGAAGAGATTATCATGCAAGATCAAAGCACATGGGATTGGGGGAAGTGAATTGAGATGGATAGAAAACTGGTTGTCAGAGAGGAAACAAAGAGTAGGAATTAATGGGTCCTTTTCAAATTGGCAGGTAGTGAGTCGGGTGCCACAGGGATCGGTGCTGGGACCCTAGCTTTCACGGTATATATTAATGATTTGGATGAGGGAACAAAATGTACATCTCAAAGTTTGCAAATGATACCCATTTGGGTGGGAGGGTGAACTGTGAGGAGGATGCAGAAATCCTCCAGCATGATCTGGACAGGTTGGGTGAGTGAGTGGGCAAGTCAATGGCAGATGCAGTGTAATTTGGATAAATGTGAGGTTATTCACTTTGGAAGCAAAAACAAGAAGGCAGATTTACTACCTGAATGGCTATAAATTGGGAGAGGGGAGTGTGCAGCAGGACCTGGGTGTCCTTGTGCACCAGTCGCTGAAGGTAAGCATGCAGGTGCCCGAAACATCAGCTTCCCTGCTCCTCTGATGCTGCTTGGCCTGCTGTGTTCATCCAGCTCTACGCCTGGTTATCTCAGATTCTCCAGCATCTGCAGTTCCTACTATGTCTTAGGCAAATGGTATATTGGCCTTCATTGTGAGAGGTTTCGAGTACAGGAGCAGGAATGTGTTAATGCAGTTATACAGGGGCATGATGAGGCCACACCTAGAATATTGAGTGCACTTTTTGTCTCCTTTTCTGAGGAAGGAAGCTCTTGCTCTAGAGAGTACATCGAAGGTTTACTGGGCTGATTCCGGGGATGGCGAGACTGATATATGAGGAGAGATTGACTAGGTTATGTCTGTTTTCGCTGGAGTGTAGGTGAATGAGGGGGGATCTCTTAGACACATATAAAGTTCTAACAGGACTAGACAGGGTAGATGCAGGAAGGATGTTCCTGACAGTGGGTGTGACCAGAACCAGGGGTCACAGTCTGAGGATTCAGGGTCAACCATTTAGGATGGAGAGGAGGAGAACATTTCTTCTCCCAAAGAGTGGTGAGCTGGTGGAATTCAGTACCACAGGCAGTAGTTGATGCCAAAACATTGAATGTATTCAAGAGGCTACTAGATATAGTACTTGGGACGAATGGGATCAAAGATAATGGGGAGAAAGCAGGATTGAGTTAGATGATCAGCCATGATCGTAATGAATGGTGGAGCAGGCTCAAAGGGCCAAATGGCCTCCTGTTCCTATCTTTAATGTATCTATGTAAGGCAGGAATATTGAATGAAATATAAACACCTCCACCCTTCATCTCCCAAGACAGACTTGTTCTAATTTTGCGTCTGTTCCTGCACTAGAGGACTTCGTTCTATCCCTGTCTGCCTTGTTGAATCTTGCAATCACCTGAAACATTTTTATAAGCATGGGCAAGTGGAATAATGTTGTGGTTTTGCAGTAAGGGAACAACTGTTTTAGCAGTTGAGACAAAAGCTCCAATTGTAGAAGAAATACTGCTGAAGTGCTTTTGTTTTGTTGGAGGGTCAGTACTGAAGGAGTGCTTCTTTGTCAGGGGTCAGTGCTGAGGGAGCATTCTACAGTCAGAGGGTCAGTACTGAGGGAGAGCTGCACTGGTGGACAGGCTCCACATTTCAAACTTTATGTTAAGCTGAGATCTCTATGTAAGAATTGAAGGGTAATTATCCCTGGTGTCCAGGTAAACATTTATTCTTTGATCCAGGCCTAAAAGTAACTGATCATCTGTTCATTTTATTTTTGCTGTATTCATGTGAGCTTGTTGCTAGTAAACTGACAGCCGCCATTCCTAGTTGGCAACATTGACTGTATTTCAAAAAGTTCTTCATTAGCTGTAAAGTGCGATGGATCATGTTGGGATCGTGAAAGCTGCTGTAGAAATGCAAGTTTGTTCTGTCTTCCTTCCATCATCAGTTGGAGGGCTTTCAACTGCCCATGCTCTGAAAGTTACATCAAGATACAACCCCTTAAATGTATTACTTCTTTGTATTTTATTTTTGAAATCTCCCTGACTTTTTTTATAATCTTTGTAATTTCTTTTTTCTCTTTATTTTTACTTTTTTCTTCTGCTTATGCATTCCTTTATTACTTTTATTGCTGCTCCAGCCTTCCTTTCTCTGCCTGCAGTTTGATTGAACTCTCCTCCTGACTTCTATCCTGCAGTTTCTTTCTGCTGCCTGGCTCCCGTCAAGCTGCCTTGCAGCCAAATCAGATCAGCAACATAGCGCACGCAGCGAAGCTCAGTCACTACAGCTATGTAACATCTGTTACCACCATCTGCCATTGTCTCTTTTTACTCTCTGTTGTTGGAAATTATTTAGAATCAGCAAAATAAATACCTGACCATCTGAGGTTAATTTTCAAATCATTTCTTCAAACAAATCTTGCCTGAAAATAAAATACTGCAGGTGCTGAAAGTCTGAAATAAAATCAGAAAATGCTGGCAATTCTACAAGTAGTGTTGGTGGATAGAGAAACAGACAGTGTTTCAGGTTGATGATCTTTTGCCTGAACTGGAGTTTCATGTACAATCTGAAGAATCCTACTTCTGGGAGTTCATAATCATGCCTTGTTAGCTGAAGTACCCACCCAGTATGGGCATTCCTCTGGCCCGGTGGTGGAATTTGTGCATGCTACCAAAAACATTCCTGCTTCAAACCTGGAAATAGAGACATCAGTCCATGAGGAGGCCATTCAGACCCCAAGCATATTCCAATGAGAGAACAAGGGAGGTGATGGCCTTGTAGCATTATCACTGGACTGTTAATCCAGAGACCTAGGTAATGCTCTTGGGACTTGGGCTTGAATCCTGCCATGGCAGATGGTGGAATTTGAATTCAATGAATATCTGAAATTAAGAGTCTAATGGTGACCATTAAACTATGGATAATTGTCAGAGAAACCAGTCTGGCTCACTAATGTCCTTTAGGGAAGGAAGCTGCCATCCTTACCTGGTCTGACCTACATGTGATTCTGGAGCCAACCCCTCTCGGATGGGCAATAAATGCTGACTTAGCCAGTGATGCCCTCATCCCCAAATGAATATCAATAAGTCATAGTAACTGAACTCCTTTTACTCTCTTCTTTGGTGCATTTATTCAGCAAAAGTACAGAGACGTCAGTCTTAAAATGGCAACTGACCCCACCAGCTGCAGCCTTTTCGTGCATGCAAGAGTTTCAGGTTTCCAGCAAAGCTTTGTACAAAGATTTTTTTTTCTTGATGCAGAGTGTAGCCTCAGCAGCTTAGTTTTACAACAGATATTCAGCATTGAAAATGGGCCATTTGGCCCAATGAGTCCATGCTACCGCCCTTCCTCATCCAACCAAACTGGCATATCCTATTGATTTACTACATGTGCTTGTCTAGCTTTCTTTTAAATCCATCAATTATCTTCATTTCAACCACTCCATATGGGGGTGAGTTCTACATTCTGCGTAAAGAGGTTTTTTTCTGAATTCCCTAGCTGGTGGTTATCTTATATTGATGACTTCTAGTTTTTCTCAGAAGTGGAAACACTGTCTGTATCCATTCAAGAAATTCCCCTCATAATTAATATCAGCATACAAATCAGGACCAGGAATCGGACCATTCAGCCCCTTGAACCTCCCGTACTACTCGAAAGGATCATGGCTGTTCTGACTGTGGTCTCAACTCTACTCTCCTGTCAGCCATTGACACAAGAGACAATCAAGAGTTTAACTCTGCTTTAACAATATTCAGTGATCCTGCTTCTGTTCCTTTCTGGGGGAAGGGAATGCCACAGATTAATGATCTTCTTTGAGAAAAATAAATTCTCCTCACCTGCAGTAGAAACTGTGCCAGCTAGTTCTAGATCCTCCCATAAAGGGAGGTATGTTTTCAGTATCCACCCAGTGGAGTCCCCTCTGGATTTTACATGTTTCAATAAGATCACCTGTCATTCTTCCAAACTCCAATGGATGCAGGCCTAACCTTTCCCTTGCAAAATAACCCTGAATGAACTTATTGAAAAATATGAGATCCTGAGTAGATTCATATATCCAATCTCTGATTCCAGTATGTAACCTACATTACAGCTAATTGTTTTTGACATATTACTAAATCACCAGTCAGCCTTTTGTAGGGAAGGGACTTAGCCTTTTTTCTTAGGTGTGGTATCTTTATTTGTGTCCTTTCCAGTGTCAGTGCAACCTTTTTGCATTATGGTGACTGGTACTGCAAACAGCTCTCTCAAGCTTTATTGGACTAACGTTTGCTACATGTTTAGAGTGAGCCGTGTACTTTATTCTTGGCTTACTTTTGTTATGACCTTATGACTCGTATTGCAACCTGTTGTGATTTGTGTATTTGTACTCTCAGGCCCTATTGGACCTCTACCCCATTTGGATTCTTAGCTCCCAGGTCTCATGTGACCTCATTCTTTCTTACCAATTATAAATCCATACTTCAGGTTTATTATTGATTCATTCTCTCATATTCCTCTTGAGTGTTGACTGTAACCCCAATTTAATGTAGCATGTAAACTTAGAAATAGTGCTGTTGCTGCCAAAGTCTTAATTGTTCGTATAAATTGTGACAGAGAATGGTCCAAACACTGATTCTTGTAGGATCCCACTTCCCACCTTCTGTTCCTCTGAAAAACTGTATTTTACTCCCACTCTCTGCTTTCTGTCGTCAAGCCAAATAGCTATCCATTCTGCCACCTATCCCTTGACTGTGCATTCTCTGACGTTATCCTCTATGTAGCACCTTACCAAAGGTCTTTTGGATATGTAAGTATACAAAATCTACCTCATTATCCTTACCTATTCTGTCTGTTGCCACCTCAAGGAACTTAGTAAGGTTGGTCAAGCAAGATGTTCTCTTTTTGAAATCCATGCTATTTGTTATTCTATTTTAGGTTTCTAGATACATCTGTGTTTCTTCCTTTTTAGGAGTCCTGTTATTTATGGCCACCTGAAATTAAGATAACTTTCTGCATTTCACTGGACATGTTTTATCTGCCACCTTGGGTACAGGTACAATATTAGCTAGCCGGCAATCGTCTGGCACAAAGCCTGTCCCTATTTTTATTGTTTCCAAGATTCTTTTACAAAGGTCGATACGTTCTGTCTGGACAGGAAGTTCTCATCCTCTTTGTGCCTTCACAAGTTTATATTATCTTTCTGCTTGGCTTTGTTCCTGAGTGACCATCTCTCATCCTGAGATTATGGCCCCTGATTTTGCTTTTCCCAAGCAGATGAAATAATTTTTCTCACTGTATCCCCACTAATCCCTTTTTTTGTTTTAATCATCCAGATAATGTCTAAACTCGTGCGGCCGCGGACCATGTCTATGCGACCTGACTTCACAATTTGACTCTTGAAGCCTATGCATCATTCCGCTGATTCTGAGCTGCACTCCCTCCAAAGCCATATATCATTTGTGATGTGTAGTATCCAGAAATGAACACAGTTTCTCCAGATTCCATTAGACTAGAAACACAAACTTTCTTTCTCTCTCCGTAGATGCTGCCAGACCTGCTGAGTTTCTCCAGTACTTGCTCCATATGGTTTTACTCCAGGTTGATTGAAGCTCTGGGCAGTTAATGTATAGTTTCCAATTTGTATTCTACTCTGAGATAAGGGTCCACATCCATTTGCTTTTTTTGAGGAGTGTGTGTACCTGTGATTAGTGATTAGCTTGTCACAGTGACTGTCCATTGGGGCAATGTTAGTACCACATTGAAAAGGAACAGATTCCTGATCAGGTAGATTGCTGGCAATTCTGGAGGAAATGGTGCAAAACCCCTCTGGCTTTGTTTATAGGGGAATTGGATAACTGCTCATTAGAGGGTCTAATCTCTATCTGTCCAGTCTTTGACAAGTTAGCTAGTCTTGACCAGCAAACAGAAATAGGTAATTTAGCTTTGTGTTTGGCCAGGGAAGAGTTTCGGTTAGAGATCTCTCCTCCCCTGGTGTTATGATGTGAATAGAATCTGAACCCCGGGATCCATTTCGTAACATTGCAGCACACACCATAGCAAGGAGTTAGAGAGAAATTTAGTAATAAAAGTTGTTTATTTTTGTTTTGTTACTTTTCTTACTATGTGCTTCCTGTGATTCCAGCTCTGATCAATCTGTTGAAATTCCTGATGTCAAATGAAACTGTCCTCTTGGGGAAATACAACATCTTTGCTTTGGCTTTAATGGTGAGTCATTAATTGTCAATGTACATTTTGTGAACGTTTTCTGTTCGCTCAAGTCTCTCAGTTGTCCCTAGATGACAGGAAGGCTGTTTGCTACAAAACTCTTTGAGCAGCTGTGAAGTTGGTCAGATCATTTTTGATAAATAGAATCAGAATGTTTAAATGTTTACTGATATGTGTGAAACTGTGTGACTGACTGACCCCTCAATAGTGAGGACCTGTCACTGTGTGACTGACTGACCCCTCGAGAGTGCAGCCCTGTCACTGTGTGACAAACCCCCTCTATAGTGAGGACCTGTCACTGTGTGATGGACTGATTGGTGGAAAGGCTCCAAGAGAGCACAGATTCTTCATTCAGTTCTTGGCTAAAGTGAAAGCTTTTGGGATCAAGGCAGATGATACAAATGGATACGGAATTGGCTTCAAAATCAAAAACAGAAGGTTTGGCTAACAGGAGCAATATTTCTAATCGGACAAGCTGCAGACCTTCCCCTGAACTTGGCTGCAGAAATCCTGCAGCTTGTGGTATGTATTAATGATTAAAGAACAGCTACTACAGTAAATGAAATGTTAAAATTTGCAGATTGCAGCAGAAAGGAGGATTTTTACAAGTGACGGATTGCTTTTCTGAGTTGCCTAGCAACAAAAACCTAGCAACAGGGCAGATGAAGTCACATGGACGGTTGACGTAGAATCTTTAGGGAGAGGGAAAAGCCACCAGCACTGGCAAATCTGTTAAATTTTTTATTGACCTCAGACCCTCAGACCCCATCCTGTTTGTTTCCCTCAGTCTCTACCCAATCTGCAAATCCATTCACCCATCCAATGAGCCAACTTTAACCAGCACCTAATGCAATATTCCTCCCTGCTAGGCTGTTCCATGCAGGATATTTTTTGATCAGAGCTACAAAATTATTACTGGATGTCAGCAGATAAAGGCTTAATGCACTCATGTGAAGTTCCACTGTCTGCTGTTTCAGACATAAAGCTGGGTTATTGCTAGGGTTAAAGTGGCACATTTCGGAACAGGAAGAGCCATTCAGTTAGATTGGGCTGATCTGTATCCGAACATCGTATTGGTTCCATAACCCTTAATACCGAACAAAAAATATCTTCATGTATGTTTTTAAATTTTCTATAAGCGTCATAGAGTCATACAGCACAGAAACAGACCCTTCAGTCCAACCAGTCCATGCCAAACATAATCCCAAACTAAACTAGTCCCATCCCCCAGCCTGCTCTTGGCCCATATCCCTCCAAACCTTTCCTATTCATGTACTTATCCAAATGTCTTTTAAACGATGTAATTGTATCCACATCCACCATTTCCTCAGGATGTTTATTCCACATGTGAACCACCCTCTGTGTTAAAAAAAAAAATTGCCCCCATGTCTTTTTTTAAATCTCTCCTCTCACCTTACAAATATGTCCCCTAGTCTTGAAATCACCTATTTATAGAAAAAAGACAACTACCATTAACTTTGTCTATATCCCTTTGTCTATAAACGTCTATCGGATCATCTCTCAACCTCCTATGCTCCAGTGAAGAAAGCCCCGATCTATCTGGCCTTTCTTTATTACTCGAACCTTCCGTACCCTGCAACATCTGGTAAATCTCTTCTGAAATCCGTCCAGCTTGATAATATGCTTCCTGTCCAGAACTGGACATAGTATTTCAGAAGAGGTCTCAGCAATGTATAACCTCAATCAGACTCCCCAACTCTAATACTGAAAGGACTGAGCAATGAAGGCAAGCATGCCAGACGCCTTTTTAACCACTCTGTCTGTATGTGATGCAAACTTTAAAAAATTGTGAACCTGCACCTCTAGGTCCCTCTTCTACAACACTATCTGAGGCCTCACCATTAATTGTATAAACCCTACCCTTGTTTGTTGTACCAAAATGCAATACCTCGCATTTATCCAGTTTGAACTCTGTCTGCTGTTTTTTTCAGCCCATTGACCCGTTTGATCAAGATCCCTTTGTAATCTTGAAAATCTTCTTCACTGTCTACTATGCCGCCAATTTTTGGTGTCACCTGCAAACCTACTAACCATGCCTTCTTTATTCTCCTCCAAATCATTTATATAAATGCCAAACAAAAGAGGACCCAGAATCGATCCCTGTGGAACACCGCTGGTCACAGGTGTCCAATCCGAAAAGCAACCCTCCACCATCATTCTCTGTCTCCTGCCGTTAAGCCAATTGGTAAGCTCACCCTGAATCCCACATGACCTAACTCTACTAATTAATCTACCCTGCAGAACCTTGGCGAAGGCTTTGCTAAAATCCAAGTAAACAACATCTACTGCTCTGCCCTCATCAATCTATAGATGTAGCACCACTTCGGGGTTTAAGTCCCAGATTTTTACAACCTTTTATGATCTCACCCCTGAATGGCCTAGCTTTAACTTTTAAGATTCTTCCCCTGTATTCTGCGCTCTTCCAAACAGACAGAATAGTTCCTCTTCATCTGCACTATCAATTCCTTTAATTAAACACCTCAATTGGATTACCACTGGAGACTCCAACTCGAGAGAGTAAAGCTGATCTCTGATTTATCCATCAAATGTAACCCTTTTATCCAAAATAACTTTTTCCCCCCATTTGTCTGTTAATAACTACACTTGAATGCCTGAACGTTTGGCACTGGTTGAATGAAAATGATTGCAACTGAAGTGAATCTAGAACCCTGTACCTGATGAGGTACTACAGAATGTCTCTGCACATCTCACATTCTGATTCACACGCAAAGAGGCTGGGCAGGACTGCGCCTCATTGTCTTTTTTGCTATCCTCT
This sequence comes from Ginglymostoma cirratum, assembly GCA_024137785.1. NCBI lineage: Eukaryota > Metazoa > Chordata > Chondrichthyes > Orectolobiformes > Ginglymostomatidae > Ginglymostoma > Ginglymostoma cirratum. Next base: position 10,079,418 of record JAHRHZ010000139.1, on the reverse strand, counting down.
GACAATTGTAGCAGTTTAATTGAGCAATGACTTTTTTTTTGTTGTAGGTTGTGAATTTATTCAACGTGTTTATCACATATGGTGACACTTTCCTGCCCACACCAAGTAGTTATGATGAACTTTACTACGAGATCATTCGAATGCACCAAGTCTTTGATAACTTGTATTCAATGGGTGAGTTTATTTTTATTTTAAACTGAGTTGAAAGCAACACTTGCAGTTCTGATGTTTATTTCTCATCCCCAGTGTGTCTCAAAATGCTTCACAGCCAGTGAAGTACCTTATGAAGTGTAGACACTGATGTAAGATATATAGCAGTAATGTGTTCCATCAACAGCATTGTGTTAATGATTAAATTAATTTTCTTTGGTGATGTTGATTCGGGGATAAATATTGATTCCAGGATGCCTGAGAGAATTACCTGTTCTTTTTCAATCAGTGATGTGGGATCTTTTACGTCCACCTGAGTGGACAGATGGCAACTCAATTCCGTCCCCCATCCAAAAGAAGGCACCTCTGCTAATGTGTCAGCTTGGATTGTGTGCTCAGCAGTTGACTTTGGATGATCTGAGGGAAGTATAGAATCCCAACAATGTAGGAGCAGACCATTCGACCTGTCGAGTCCACACCAACTCTTTGAAGAGCATTCCATCTAGACTCACCTCCTACCCTATCCCTGTAACCCTGCATCTCCCACGGCCCAATCAATCTAGCCTGCACATCCCTGGAGACTATGGGCAATTTAGCATGGCCAATCCATTTAACCTGCACGTCTTCGGACTGTGGGAGGGAACCGGAGCACCTGGAAGAACCCCATGCAGACACGTGGAGAATGTGCAAACTCCACACAGACAGTTACCTGAGGGTGGAATTGAACCATGGTCCCTGGTGCTGTGAGACAGCAGTGCTAACCACGGAACCACTGTGCAAAGTTATGGGTACACCGACCCTTTCTGTTGCATTTGAAAGCATGGGCTCTAGACTGTTTGCTTCACCCTACTGTTGGTCACACCTTCAGCCGCATAGACCTCGCTGCCAAGAATTCTTCTTCTAAACTCCTCTTTTTCCTATTTGTTTTTAAGAACCTCTTTAAAATTCCTCTGAAAACTCTGACCAACTTTCCTAAATCTCTCTCTCACTTCAATTCCACATTCAGTATTTTCCCCTTGTGCCTCTGCAGAGGCAGTACATAAAGGTAGGTTGTCGCTGGGCATGTACCAAATGCAAGTTTTTGTTCATGGAAGTCAATGTAAAAGTGATCGAAGATGAGTTTGAAATGAGTGTTGGTGACCTTCACTTTTACTGTTACAGTTTTGAGGCTTTCAACAAACAGTGGTCAGTGGAAGGAGCCAGCAAGTAAAGTGACCCATGCACTGATCAACGTCAGGTAAGGGGCATATGCAAGTGAAGAGCTTAATCTTTGGCATAGACCACTCACTGTAAGTGAGGATCACTTTCACTCTTTGTTTTTTTGGTTGATCCATCCTAGTTTGGGAACGTTGTGATACAAATGTTACATCACTTGTGCGGTTTAGATGCCTATTAACGCACAATATGTATTACATGAACAAGGTGTATTTATTATAAAAAATATAGGGGAGTTATAAACAAGCTTCCATTTATACAATGCTTTTCATGAGGTTTGTCCATAACACACTTTGTGAAATCCTATAATGTGCTTTTTTAAGGGCAGTTACTGTTATAATATAGGAAGCATGCCAAGCAATTTGCACACAGCGACCTCCAACAAACAGCAGTTGTAGAATGGCATGCTCTGCTTTAGTGATGCTCGTTGTACGATGAACGTTGGCAAGGAGACTAAGAAGGAGCTTTCCGTTTACTCTTTAGACGGTGCAGTGAGATTTTGTACATCTGCCTGAGAGAGCAGACATGTCCTCAGTTAGCTTCTTATTTACAACACTGCAGCACTGGAAGCATCAGATACGTTTGTACTCAAGTCTTGGAAATGAAACTTAACTTATGACCTTTTGACTCGCAGATTGGAGAACTAGCCACTGACCCATAGGTAACATGTGTTTCTTAACCCTTTGGGGTCGATTATGTAATTGGAACTCCCCATTATATTCTTATTCCTTTCATTCATAGGATGTAGGAGTCTAAAATTCTGGCAAGTCTAAAATTTATTACCTGTCTCTAATTGCCTTAGGCAAGGTAGCTGCCTTCTTGAATTGCTGCAGTCACTGGAATGCAGGTGCACCCTCTGCTCTGCTGGGGAGGGATTTTGACTCCACGACAGTGAAGGAACGGTGATATATTTGGTGCATGGCTTGGAAGAGAATTTGCAGGCGGTGCTGTTCCCATGTCTGCTGCCCTTGTCCTTCTATATGGTAAAGATTTCTGCCACTTATGGTGCTGATTCCTAATAAGTGAATGACCCAGCCAGAATGTATCATGCTAGAATAGTTAAAACCTTTGCAATCCTCTTTTGTGACATTCTGATTACATTTAAATTCGGTGTGCTAAAGCAGCTGGACCATCTGGGCAGGACTGCAGTTTCTGGGTTTCTGTTAAAATTAGACGCTGCCAGAGGGGTCCAGTGAAGATATTTTATATTAACTGGTCCTCATGCAGTGAGCTTGGCCAAGCTGCCCAGCTAACCGTACTCTCGACTGAAAATCCCCGTTGCTGCTAGTTGCTCATCCTGTTTGTCAGTTCCTTTTATCCAAGGACCTGGCGGCTGTTTATGTTTTGCTCCATTTGCACATTCCTCACTTGAAAATTCACTGTGTCCCAGCATGCCCCAAGTACAACAGGTGCAGGAATAGCCATTTGGCCCATCAGACCTGTTCTGCCATTTAATACGATCATGACGGTTCTTGGGCTTCAGCTCTACTTTCTTGTCTAGTGGGGAGTTTGACTAGGACTTTTCTTTCTGGATCACTTAAGTGAGACACAGTCAGTGGGAGCGAAGTTTTAAATACTATTGAGCAGACTTTGCATTGTAGGACAAGGTTGAGTTAGCTCTGAGCTGGTGAATGGAGGGTAGGTGCACTGTTCCTGAGTTAGTCTGCAGGCCAGAACATGGTCATTTAACTGGGGACGTGAGATGGAGTACAAGTGTGATACCTTCTAGGAGTTGTTTTAGGTTTTTTTGTTCCATTTTCCTGGACTCCTGTGATGATTTATTCAGTAAGTAATACTCTGCAGGTGTGGAAAACAGTTGCTCTGTTTACAACATCAACTCAAGTTAAAAATAAATACATTTGAGGAATTAACTTCAGACAACAGCTCATTGGGTAAAATTTAATTCAATATATGGCTCCTTGAAATTCGGCCAGTAACTTAGTGATTAAGTTCAGTCCATAACATAATTAAATTTTGTCTGTAATGCTTTTAATTGTTTAATGTAGCTAGTAAATTCATAACAATATTCAGTTGAAACTAATTTGGTTCTCAGCTTCATTTTAAAATTTATTTGGAATTGTGCGTATATCGAATATGATCTGCAATTTGCAGTCCAACCTGTTAATGTGTATACGGCAGCCCCCATTCGCCACATTGCAATGCTCCATATTCCCACACCCAGAAGCTCTAAAACACTTGCAAACCATGTTCCATCCACCTTAATATCTACACTTGCTTTTTTATTAATATCCATGTTTGATCCATTTTAATCTCTATCTTCTGGCGCTTCATTCCATTGACATGATTTGTGTGTTGTTCTTTGTAGTGTAACTTTATTATAGATTTTACTCACGTAAAGCAAAGCGACCTATTATGACTTATGAAAAGTGATGCTCACTTGGCGATTCTATTTATAACTGTTGCAGGTTCACCCTCATTAGTTGTTCTGTATTCAGATATTAAATGAGGCAGTCGTAGCGCCATTGACTACAGAATAGAATTGGAATAATTCATAAATAGGTCTGATGTAGATGCCTCTTTTCTGAAAAGCCTTTGTGCTGTTACCAGCTAGAGTAAATGGATTGTTTAGTGTTAATGCAGTTCCATTTGATTTCATATATTTACCATTGTCTGCTATTAATCTTTGTTTTGTCCACCTTCACTTGATCAGTGACTTGTCTGAACTCTATATACTGTTTTTCACACCTGCCCAGATGTTATCACAGAATCTGTTTCACATTTTCCCCTGGTATCAATCTTCATTTTTACTCTGTGTGAGCTGAAGAATTATTGATGTGTTTGTCAAACTGCAGTACTTGCAAAAACAACTGAAATGAGTGGGGCATTTGGTAAGAGATGGCAGGATGTTTTGTTCAGGCTTGTTCCCAGTTTTTTCTTCTAGCCCTGCAGCTGTTGGTCAGATGAGTGTTATAAAGCCCATTTTAATTGCATTGCTGTGGCTCTGTGTCTTCTGCCCAATCAGCACTGTAAGCATCTGGCCATCTCTAACCCATGCTTATCTTGCTGCACTCTCAGGATTTATTAATCTTTGAAATTTATAGAATGTGGACAGATGTGTGTTTAATGGGGACAGAGTAGAAGAAGCTTTACTCTGTAGCTGTACATGTCCTGGGAGTGTTTGATGAAGGCAGTGTAGAGGAAGCTTTACTCTGTATCTAACACCTGTTGTAGCTGTCCTGGGAGTAGAAATTGGGTGCCCTGAATGAGAAGTTATTTCTCCTTAATTAGGACAAAATTTGTCAAAAAAATTGCTGGTTAGTTCACTAAATCTTTTGGGGATAAACAAAAGCATCCATTTCACTTAAGGATCCTGGCAGTTTGTCAATAACTGAGATAGATTAGTTAAGCTGTCAAGACTTTGATGAATCTCCTCAAATTCCTTAAACGCACTGGCTTGTTCTGTCTTCAGTGAGGAGACTTATGATGCAGGTATAAAGGATATACTGGCAATGCATACCAGATTAAATTGGCACAGTCGCAGTCCTTGTGCTGACTGCTGTTGTTGTGGTGCCCGTGCTAGGGATGAGTCTCCTGTTTCTGTGTTTCTCAAAGGGCTGAACATCCTCTGCTTGAACCTTTGTCTTTCCAGGGGCTAAATGGCCACCTTTTGTTTCTTGCCAAAATAGTATGTTAAGAGTAAGAGAAGTTGAGCAATAGCTTTTGTTTTGTGGTAATTCCAGCGAATGAACTGAAGCAGACAATCTAAATAGTCCCAAAGTGCAAGGTAGATGTGTTTTTGGAGAAAGATAGGCTTGAAGGCTATTTTGGAGGAATAGGAGAGGGGTCTGAATGAGTTGTCTGAAAATAGAATGTTATCTAGATCCAGCCATGCTCACCTGCTTATACAATGTCATATAGGATATGAAAATATTTAATATGCCTTCCATAGAATGCATGGAGGATGAGCATCCAAAGTGCTTGTGACCTTTTGCTGATTGGAATTCTTACAGTTGCAGATCAGTACGTTTAAGGCTGAAAGGAGGAAATAGGAATGTTTGGAAGCAAAGTCTTAATTTTGCAAAGTAATAAATGCCTTAAGTACCAACTGTAGTTAGCTTGAAGTTTGAGAGAGAAGATCATGGGATCAATTCCCAATCCTAGGAAGACATTTGAGTGAGAGCTGCAGTGTTGGAAACTTGATTCTCAGACACAGCTTCAGATCCAGATCCACATCCTGTTTGACTGTTTGTGAGGACCTGCTGGGCATAAAGGAAGAGTGTTCTTCCCAGTGTCCTGACCAGCATATTGGTCCAAAGCAATATTATCAAAACTGTAATCCGAAAATGAAATACATTGGATGCTAGAAATCTGAAATAAAAAGATAGAATATGATGAAAATACTCAGCATGTCGGTCAGCCTGAGGGGTGAACTACTTTTGAAGATGCTGTTTTAATACAGGGAAACACAACAGCCAATTATGCTCAACAAACTCCCCAAAATAGCGAATGAATGGCAGGTGACACAACTGTCAGTAAAACAGAAAATGTTGGAAGTACTCAGCAGATCACGCAGCTTCTGTGAAGGGAGAAACTGTTAAAGTTTCACATTAATGACTGTTCAACAGGCTTGAAACATTAAACTTTGTGGAACAAAAATTCGCTGTTTGCTCTAGAACATCTGATGGTCAAATCTTTAAAACTAAATGCAAATTACTTTTTTGTTCATACATAAGATCTGGCAGTTCAAATGATTTTCCATTTGCAACCTCCCCTCCAGCATCCTGACTTGGAATAATGTTGTCATTGCTTCGTTGACTAACTGCTTCCCTAACAGCACTGTGGATGTAAATGCATTGCGCAGACTGTAGCAGTTCTAGAAGACGGCTCACAAAGACCTTCACAAGAACAATTGGAGATGGGCAATAAATGTTGTCCCAGCTAGTTACACTTACAACTTGTGAATGAGTGAATAAACAAATGAATAAGGTTGGGTCTTGTGTCCAACTGCTGTTCAGTGAAAGTTTACCCTACAAGACAATCCTTTGTAAATAATAGACTACACGATGTAAACTATCTTGCACAACATCCTGTAATTATGTGGGCCACATTTGTTTTGTCTTTGAATCCGTGATTTTGTGGCTGAATCCTGCTGTTGTATCTGCTCGGTGAGTTACCAGCCTTGTGTCCTGCTGTCTCTTGTCACAAATTCATCTTTTCTTTGTAAATTAATCTGGTTTTAATGCACGCATCTGGCACTAACTCCTTTTAGCTATGAAAACTTACACAGCAGGCGCCCAATGTTGCAGTGTAGTTCACAAGTAGGCATGCATATTATGGGATAGCTGTTTTGGGTTTGTGTTTCTGCCGCAGTGCACTGTGGAGTTGGCATAGCAGGCACAGTGATTAGCATGACAACTTTACAGTGCACTCGATGGATGGTGGTAAAATTGTGCCAGGAGAGCAGGAGCACCTCTGAGATCATTCCCAGCCATTGAGATTTAACAATCCCATTGTGAGGGCATCAGTAGCTGAGTGCTGTGTATATGCGTGTGCAGGTTATTATTGATAATTGCAGCCTACGCTGGTCAGAGCAGATAGTTTTAGTTTTAGTTAATGAGGTTGAAAACCAATGGTGACATGGTGCTAAATATTGATATTCAAGATAGGAAGGATGTTTGAAACTTGAAAGAGTTCAGAAAAAAAATTACAACGCTGTTGCCAGGGTTGGAGGATTTGAGGTATAGGGAGGGGCTGAATACACAGGGGCTCTTTTCCCTGGAGCATGAGAGGCTGAGGGGTGACCTTATAGAGGTTTATAAAATCATGAGGGTCGTGGATAGGGTGAATAGATAATGTATTTTCCCAGGGGTGGGGTGTCCCAAACTAGAGGTTCATAGGTTTAAGGCGAGAGGGCGAAGATTTAAAAGAGATCTAATGGGCAACTTTTTCACGCAGAGGGTTTTGCATGTAGGGGATGAGCTGTCAGAGGAAGTGGTGGAGGCTAGTACAGTTACAATGGTTAAAAGGCATCTGGATGGGTATATGAATAGGAAGGATTTAGAGGGGTATGTCCCAAATGCTGGCAAATGGGACTGGATTTATTTAGGATATCTGGTTGGTATGCACGCGTTGGACCAAAGGGTCTGTTTCCATTCTGTATATCTCTATGACTATGACATTTTTAAACAGATGCAACAGAAGGCTCAGTATATGTACTAGTGGTTAATTCTCAAGATTGCACACTTCCCTCCTTTTGTTCTTGATCCCACTAATTTTTCAGCTGTGGCTCAGTGAGTAGTACCATCTTGCTCCAATTGGAAGATTGTTTCATCATTTCCCAGTCCAGGTTTGAGAAGAAAATCAAGACTTAAACACTCAGCTCAGTAGGAGGGAATGCTGCATTGTTAGGGGTACAGTTTTTCAGATGAGATGTTAAATTGCAGTTCAGTCTGATGTCTCAGATGAATATAAATGATCCAGTTGGCACTATTTTGATCTCACTTGAGACCTGGCCAATATTTATCCCTTGACTAATATCGCAGAACTGGATTATCGAGCTGTTGTCAGATTTCTGTTTGGGGGAGCTCGCTACATTTCCTGTACTGCTACATTTACTCAAATTGATTGCTACATTTCCTGTATGACAGCAGTAACTATATCTCCAAAGTGCTTCATTGGCTGTAAAGTTCTTTGGGACATCTTGTGGTGAACAGTGCCGTACAAATGCAACTCTGGCCTTTGCTGATTTTGAGCTCCATACTATGTTTTCCACCACTATCCAGTATCATTCAGTTTCCCTCTCCTCCTCTCAACATTTTCTCTCACTTTATCCTGTTCTCTGTCCCAAACCCCTTGGACCTAATGAAGTACTCTAAAAGATGCAGAAGTGATATTGTGGTGATCAATGAGGGAATCTTGTATGTGTGCTGTAAATATTAATTTCTGTTCCTTTTAATTATAATGCCAAGAGTCGTAAGAATTTTTTCATGAACCTGTCACCGGAATACCATTGAAGATTACGCAGTGTGCAACTTCTTAATCTAAATGCAAAAAGAATCCCATTTGAGAATTAATTTTGTAAATAACACCACAGATCTGAACTATTTTCTATTTATGAATATTTATGGTGGTGTTTATACAATTGTAAATTTTTCTGTTTCAGAGCGATCATCAATCATTTTAATCCTAAAATTGAATCATATGCAGCAGTTAATCATATCTCTCAACTCTCTGAAGATCAGGTAAGTACTGCTGATATTTTTATGTACATTTTACTCAGTTTGTATTTGTGTTTTGAGGAGTCCTCAATTAACCAGTTTCCGAGCCAAACAACTCTTCAGCTAAGGTCAAGTTAGAATCACCATAGTCCTAGCAGACAATGGGGGTGCTCTGTCGTTGGAGAGACAACTGGTGGTGGTTTAACTTGAGCGTCACACGCCTCAGGCAAAGCGCGAGGTTGAGAAGGTGGGACCTTCTTGGAAACCTCAGCTGGTGCAGGAATTGAACCAACGCTCTTGGCATCAATCCGCATCACAAATCAGCGAACCAACCAATTGGGCAAAGCAACACTGGGGCAGGATGGTGACTCAGTGGTTAGCACTGCAGCCTCACAGTGCCAGGGACCCGGGTTCGATTCCAGCCTCATGTGACTGTCTGTGTGGAGTTTGCACATTCTCCCTGTGTCTGCGTGGGTTTCCTCCGGGTGCTCCGGTTTCCTCCCACAGTCCAAAGATGTGCAGGCTAGGTGGATTGGCCATGCTAAATTGCCCATAGTGTTCAGGGGTGTGTTGCTTATAGGGGGATGGGTCTGGGTGGGATGGTCCAAGGATCGGTCTGGACTTGTTGGGCCGAAGGGCCTGTTTCCACACTGTAGGGATTCTAATGATTCTAACACTGAAAATGCAGTAAGCCAGGCAGCAGCCTGGCTTGCTGTGTTCTTCCAGCCTCCTGTTTGTCTACCTTGGATTCCAGCATCAGCAGTTTTTTTGTCTCTAGCTGAAAATAAGTAACATTTTAAAATTATTTATTTGGTATCTAAGGAATCACGAATGTTATCCTCACTCAAAGTCCACATGCATATGCCTTACAGAATTGTTCAGGGATTAGCAAATGAAAAGTGACCATCCCTGTCCTCTGCCATTCCTCCCTGTGCTCTCCTCACTTTTCTGTACACCTTCTCCATCCTTCCTCTATCCTTCCCCTTCTCCCTATAACATGGGTCTTACAAGGACAGCTGTGATGAGCCAAATAGCTTCAATGCTGTGTGCTGCTTTAGGTATTGAATCAAATACTTTTTTCTATTCATTTCTAATCTTGTTAACATTTGCAGTTTTAAAGGAAGCAGCATGAATTGAAATGCTTGCTGCCTCTTGATGTTCATATCATTTGTTTGTCCTCGTGACTGAAGTAGCAGGAGCAATCCTTCCTCTTTAAAGAATTTCTATGCTGTATGACTCTATAAAAGCTGCTGCCATTTCATCTCTGAGTAAACAGGCATTCAGTATTTCAGATAGGGAGGTTTAAAAGGACATTCTTAAAAGTCACAGTTGGTGTTTTATGGCAAGCCCTTCAGTTCTGGCCTTTGTCAGTGAACATGTAAACCTTTTCCATTTTTATCTTGCTTCAGCTACTGACTGAGCAAAGGTTAAATCAGGGCAAGTAGTTTGCTCTTGCTCGGATTGGCAATGTTGATCATCCCTGGGACATTTCAAGTCCGGCAGTAATCTGCAGTGGGTTCGTGGAGAAATTTGTAGACGTCTCACTTCATCACAAAATGTGTCCAGTCTTTAGTGTTTGAAATTCTTTGTGATCTTTGTTGAATATTCAATGTTTCTAATTTCTCAGCACTTAGTTAATCACTTTTAGTGAAGTATCTTTTCCTAATATTCTGTCTCCTGCTCTGCTGACAGTGATTTTTCCTGTGGCATGATGCCACGGGCTATACCCTCTCTTCAGACGATCAGCCAACTAGCCATTCTTAATTTTTTTTAATCCATTCTTTGAATGTGAGCATTGTGATTGCCCATCCCTAATGGCTCTCAAGAAGGAGGTGCAAATTGGTGTGGCCCAGCCACTCTGAAGGAACAATGATATATTTCCAACGGAGGATGTCATCTGGCTTAGAGGAGAACTTCCAAGAGGTGGTATCTCCACGCATCTGTTGCCTTTGTTCTTCTAGGCTGTAGGTTTGGAATGAGCTTTAGTAAATTCTGTAGTGTTGGAAAATTTAATGAACCCTAATGGCAAGTAGAGTTACAGCTGAGCTTGACCTTGTTTGAAGCAAGGACTTTAAAACCAACAAAATACTTCTTCAAATGTAATCACTGATGTGATGAAAGAAACACAACAGTTAGTTTGCGCACAGCAAGCCCCTACAAACAGGAGTGATGAGGCAATCAGTTTTAGAGATGTTGGTTGAGAGATGAATATTGACCGCTTTTTGGTTGTAGGCTCTTTTTTATTCTCCACCTGAATGGACTTGCTCAAAGTTTCACCTGGAAGACGGCACCTCTGACAATGTGTCTTCTGTTAGCACTGTATGAATGTTGGTCTTGAGGCTCCGATATGAGACTTGAACTCATAACCTTCTGGCACAGAGGGACATGTATATTACAATGATTCTTGGCTGATACCATGGTCTGAATTATTCTATTGGAGGTAAGAATCAGAAGGTGGATTTGATTCTGGAACATGAATCTTGCCCAATGGCATCATGCCACTAAGCATGATTTTTGCTTAATAACCCTGAGACGGGTCATTAATTTAAGCTACCCAAAACCTCAAGCCTCAAACATATGACAATTTGTATTTGTTCACTGGCTGGGCTAGCACGTATTGCCCATTCCTGTGGCCCTTCAGAAGGTGGTGATGACCTGCTTTCTTGAATTGCTGCAGTCCATTTGCTTCAAGTGCACCCACAATGCTGTTGTGGAAAGAGGATTTTGACCCAGCAACACTGAAAGGACAGTGATATATTTCCAAGTCAGGATGATGAGTAGCTTGTCGAGGGACTTACAGGTGGTGTGTTCCCATATATCTGCTGCCCTTATCCTTCTAAGTGAAAGTAGTTGTGAGCTTAGAAGGTGCTATCTAAGGAGTCTTGGAGAATTTCTGCAGTGCATCTTGTAGACGGTACACACTGCTCGAGCGAATGAGTGAATGTTTTTGGATGAGGTGCCAACCAAGTAAGCTGCTTTATTTTGGATGGTGTCAAGCTTCTTGAGTATTGTTGGAGCTGCATTCATTCAGGTGAGTGGGGAGTATCCCATCACACTCCTGGCTTGTGTCTGGACACGCTTTGGATTCCTAGCCTCTGACCTGCTCTTGTAGACACCATATTTACATATTTGTGTACATTTATACCGCCTATAGCCCTAAACATGCATTTATCATTGGAAGAATGAGGCGCGACTTGGATGCTGAGTATAAGCTTAAAATGCACTTTGGCAACCAAAGACTGTGGCCATTTTATTCATCAGTTTGAATTGTATGTTGGAATGTGTAGTAAATAAAAGAAAGCTGCCTTGGTACTTGTTGGCCATTAATGTGCTTACAGTATTATCATACCCACAATGTCTAGCAACAGACAAATGTCATGGCAACCACTTGAGCTAAGGAAGCGCAAACATTTTAAAGGAATTTTAAAAAGTGAGGGAAAGAAAAACAATTGTATAGAATATTACTCAGCTTTGTTACTTTTCAAAGATAAATTAGTTCCACCACGCAAATAAATCTTTCATTGTCTCAAATATCCCTGATATTTCACTGTAATGGAAACTACCTGACGTTACTCAGATCACTCTGTTTGGCTCTTTCAATAATCAATGACTTTACTGATAGGGTGTAGGTGAGAATTCACAGAGAGAAGTGTTGGGATGGAAGATAGTAGCAGAATAATTCACTCAATCATTTGTGATCCTATTCCCACTGACCATGGCTGATCTGAATCTCCCTTCCATCCACCCTCCTTGATTCCATAATCCCTTAATAGTCACAGAGTCTCAGAATTATGATGGTGCAGTAGGAGGATGTTGGGCTCATTATATCTGCACTGGCTTTATTATCTAGTGCAAATCTCTTGATTTTCCCCTGTAACCCTACACACCTATCCAGAAACCATCCATAGCCCTCTTGAATGCCTCAAGTGAGTCTGCCTCCTCCACACGTCCAGGCAATGCATTTCTATACCATAACAGTTTTATCACATCACCCTTCCTTCATTTGCATATCACTTTAAATCTACGCCCTCCCATCCTTGTTTCTTTTACAAGCAGTAACAGCTTCACCCTATTTATTCTGTCCAACTGTTCATGACTTTGAAAACCTCAATCAGAAAGAAATAACACCCCAGAAATCTAATAATTTCATTTGAGCTCCTCCTCAGATGTTTTAGGTTGCGGGGGGTAGGGGATGTAAGAGATTCCAGATTTCCACAACCCTTGGAGTGTTTCCAGACCTCTGGTCACAACAGCCTAGTTCTAATTTTAAGTGAGCACAAGCTGAAAAGCTTTAGCAAATATGTCTTGTTTTCAGCAATATTGAAGTGACTGTTTAATTTTAAGAGTGTTTCTCTTAGCTCTGGACAAGCAAATAGATTCTGCCTATAAACTCTTTTAGTCATTCTAAGCAGTTTAGTGAGATCAATACTGAAGAATGGGATCTGTATTCAGTATATTGTTCTGGTTCTCCCTAACTGCTTTTCTCTCTCTTCTCTGATCTATTTTTGAAGTGCTTTGTGTTAACTATTTTCTCACCCTTTGTACCACGGCTGGTGATTCTGGCATTAGGGGTGGCTGTGGGTGTCCAAGACTGGCTGTGTGATCAATCTTTGGTTCAGATTTTATCACTTGTGCTTTACTTTTTAACTGCTTTAAATCTAAGACCATGTAGCCATGGAAACTGGTCTCTCCAGCAACTGTTTGACCGATGTGGTCTTGGCTGTGACTGCCACGTCACACTTTTAAAAACAATCAGCCTGATTCCAGTGTGTTAGATAGACAAAATAGCGTCAGTGGCTGAACTGCAGCATGAGGGCAAAATTACCTTGTACGGTTAAATAGACTTTTTTTTAGCATTTCCCAATAAAAACACTAGGTGAAAGGCTGTTGTTAAAGATTAGCACCAAGGTTCAGATGAGAAAAAGATGAACCCAGATTTAGGTTTTAAAAACCTTTAGAAGAATTGAAGGAGATGAAAAGTTCCACAGAATTGAGGTCCTGCGGTCAAATGAGTTTGAGTGACAGATGGTGTGATGGATTGTGATTCAAATATAGAATGCAGGGAGCTGGAAGACCAAAGGAGTAAATATTGTATTTCTATAGCACCTTGCACGGCCTCAAATATATTTCCAAGTGATTTACAGCTGACAAAGTGCTCTTGAAATGTGGTCACTCCTTTAGAATGCAAAGCACAACAATCAATCTGGACCCAGCAAGCTTCCAAAACCAGCAGTGACCCATTGATCCATTTTCTTAATGTAGTTGGATAAGAGACAATAATTGTCCAGGACACAGATCCAGGAAAATGTCCCTGCCCTTTTTTTGGAAACCTGGCTTGGGATCATTTCCAGGGTAAACACTGTATCATCTGAAAGGCAAAACTACTGACAGTGCAGTGCCCCTCAGTAATACACTGCAGTGCTAGAATCAGTGGGCCCAAGTCTCAGGAGTAGGGCTTGAACCCACAAACCTCTGATCCAGAGACAAGAGACTAAATGAGTAAGTTTGTGGGTGACATGAAGATTAGCTGGCTGGTTGAGTCAGTGGGCTGAAGCGCCTTCTTCTGTACTGTCTGATTCTATGCACTGTATGATAGTACAACTACCATCTGACAGGAAAATTCAAAGGAGCAGTAAATGACTGCACCACAGCCAAAGGCTTGTTTCCGTGCTGTGGACAGAACATCTCTCTAAACCTACTGGATCGCAAGTTTGAATTTTATCAAGAGACAGCTGAGATGCTGCGACTGATTGGTAGTTTGAGGAGGTCAGCAAGGAGCATAAGCTCAGTTTACCCATACACTGCTCATAGATCTAATGTCTTCTTTCCATTAATTCACAAATTCTTAATCGAAGTGAGCTGCTGTATTTAGTTTGTTAGCCAGATTCAAACTTGCTCTTCGCTTACAGCAGCTGGATCGTGAGCTTCCTTCCTGCAACTGTGCTGGAATTGGTTCCTTTTACCCTTGCATTTGTCTGACTGGCATTCCAACCTATTTCCACTGGCATGGGTCATTACCCAGGGGACAGACACTTAAAGTCATTGATAAAAGAAGCAAACCTGAGATCAGCAGGTGCCAGGTGAGGTGTTACATATGTACAGGGCATTGGAGTGAGTTGAGTATAACCATGACTGAGAGAAATAGATTATCAATTAAACAGTATGAATGGGGAGTTGAACCATGATTTTTCTGAATGGCAGTGTAATCTAGAGATACTCCAATACACCACAATTGTCAAAAGTGACTGAGTTTGTGATCTGAAAAAGAAAAATGTGCAGGATTGTAGAAGGAGGCAAAGACTAGATTGCTCATTTAGAGAGCTAGAGAAGCTCCATGATGGACCAACTGGCCACCTTCTGCACTGCAAAAAATTCTGTAGCTTGCCTTGGAAGTATCTCCAGCCAGAAAGGTGACTAGCAACAACCTGCATCATTTAACTCCTTAACAGCAGCGAAAGTCCCTGGTGATACTTGGCAACTATTTTAAAAAAAAACTAACACTCAGCCACATAAGGCGATATTGGAGCAGATGACTAAATGATTAATTGAAGAGGCATATTTTAAGAAGCATATAAAGAATGAAAGAAAGGTGGTATGGCCACCAGTTAAAATTGGTTAAAATTAGACTGGTTAAAATTGGACTGGTTAAAATTTTTGAGACATTGAGACCAGAATGTGATGTGTATATAATAGCTTGTTGTGTTCTAGGACTGGAGGAGATTACAGAAAATGGGGAATGATGATGCCATGGACAGATTTGAAAAGTGGAAGCAGACTTCTAAAATTGCAAAGTTATTTGGCTGCATGGTGCTGGGTGAATAGAAGCAGAGTTTTAGCCAAACTCCAGTTCAAGGAGAAACCAAAAGAACTGCAGATGCTGTAAATCAGGAACAAAAACAAAGTTGCTGGAAAAGCCCAGTAGGTCTGGCAGCATCTGTGAAGGAAAAAACAGAGTTAACTGGTGTTCTGAGGATGGGTCACCAGACCTGAAATGTTAACTCTGTTTTTTCTTTCACAGATTTGGCTGAGCTTATCCAGCAACTTTGTTTTTGTTCAAGTTCAAGAAGGGTAGAATGAGGGAGGCCAGCCAGAAGTGCATTTGAATAGTAGAGTGTAGAGGTAGAAAGCAAGGGGAAAGATTTCAGAAGCAAATGAGTTGTGGTGGTGCAGGCATGGGCGATGTTATGGAGATGCTTGTTCTTGATAACTAAATATTTTGCAGAGATTTTTCTCAGGGTCAGATCTTGCATCAGCATTGCAAACAGTTTTTTCAGCCTCATGGAGTGGGATGGAGTCTGATGCGAAACCAAGTCTGTGGCGGGGTTAAAAGGCAATCACTTTAAATTTTTCCAATGTGTAGACAGTGGAATTTGGTCGTAGCAGTACTGGATATCAGACAACCAAGTAATTCTATAACGATCTTTTAGGGCAGGAAATCTGCTATCCTTAGTCTGGCCTGGCTTGCGTGTGACTCGAGACCCACAGCAATGTAGTTGACTCTCAAATGACCTGTGAAAAAGCCTAGCAAAGCACTCAGTTCAAGGGTAATTAGGAATGGGCAATAAATACTGCCCAACCAGTGACACCTACATCCCATGAATGAATAAATAAAAAAAAACAAATAGTAGAGAAGTGTAGAGAGTTGGTATTCAAATGATATCAGCAAGGAGCAGCATGTAGATCAGAAATAAGAGGGAGGCAAGCAGCAAGCACCAGACCTAACACTGTGGGAATGGGGAAGACAGAACATTGCGGCAGAAGAAGAAAGAAATTAATTAAAAGTTAGAATGGCATTAATTTCCTCAATTGGAGCACTTGTTTTAAAAAAAACTGAGTTAAATTTTGATAATTTATAGATGAAATTCATACATTCAGATGATACCTTTTAAACTGGCTCTGAAATATTTCTGTACTTCCTTTTAAGACCAGGACGAGACATGAATATTGTAAAAAGTGTGATGAATCTGTCACACCTTATGTTAAACTGTCATAATTAATGTGTTAGAAACAAAGTCTGAAATTATTCTTGTGCTCAGGGAGTGATAAATCTGCTGGATTCTGCAGGAGCCAGTGAAGACTGCCTGAGATGGTATTAATGCTCCCACATATCATTAAGAGCAATTTTAATTCACTCGTTTCAAACCTACTCAGATTGTACATTCATTTCTGTAACTGTCTCCATTTTTTAATAGATCAATTAATTACAATTCCTAACTGCAGGTCTTAAATCATGAAAGCAGGTTTTAGTTTGGAAGGGTGTTCTGTTCATCCATTGTGCTGGCAAACTTTGTCAGTATTCTCTATAAAAACCAAAAGAACTGCGGATGTTGCAAATGAGGAACAAAAACAGAGTTGCTGGAAAAGCTCAGCAGGTCTGGCAGCATCTGTGAAGGAGAAAACAGAGTTAACATTTCGGGTCC
>JAHRHZ010000139.1:10017963-10062055 GCA_024137785.1 Ginglymostoma cirratum | reverse complement strand
GGACCCGAAATGTTAACTCTGTTTTCTCCTTCACAGATGCTGCCAGACCTGCTGAGCTTTTCCAGCAACTTTGCTTTTGTCAGTATTCTGACTTGCTGCAGTAGTATAGTGATAATGTCACTAGAATAGTAATCCAGACCCCCACGTTATTGTTCTGGGGACATGGCTGTGAAACCCACCATGACAGATGGTGAAACTTGAAGTGAACAGAAACTGTTGAAGACCACAGCTAGCTCTTATAATAGAAGAATTTGGTCTTTCATATTACTGATTGCATTGCGTTTTTACTGGCACAAGTTGTTTCTGGGTCTTGTTGCATATCTCTAAGTAATGGTAGGACTGCCCAGATAATGAGAGTAGTTATTGTAATGGTTGATTAAAGCAACATGAGCATTTACTTCGTACGAATATTTTGGTGAAATGTTGCTCATCAGGAGAAGAGATATCAGGGCTGTGAAAAGCAGCAATTTTTATTTACAGCAATTTGTATTGGTATGCATCATTCTCAAACAGGCTATACCATTGGTTAGATACATAGTAAAGCTCTCTATACACAGTCCTCATTAAACATTCCCAGAACAATTGCAGCATGGGGTTAGGTACAGAGTAAATGTCCCTCTGCATTGTCCCCAGCAAACACTCCCAGGAGAGGACAGCACAAGGTTGATACATAGTAAATCTCCCCCTGCGTTCCATCAGATATTTCAGATTCTGTATAGCTCAAATTGTATGCAGAGTTTGCAGCTATACCTGCCTCCTGAGTGTTTGATGTTGACAATGCTCATGGCATATTCTGCTCACAAGCACTGACACCCTTCACCTTGGTAAATACAAATCAAGCTCTCTAAATTATGTTGGTAAAAATGTGCACCCTTGTGGGAGGCTTACTGGCTCTCATCCGAGCTGTGACAGCTGACACCACAGCCTGAATTATATTATTTTACTGTTATTCGTTTTGAGATGAAATGCAAGTACAAATGAAAGGAAATTTAAACTGTATTTACTGACATGATTAAAATTAATCTGTGAGTATTAAGCTTTCAGGGTAGCTATTAGAATTGTAGAATAGTTGCAGCACAAGAGGAAGCCACTCAGTCCTTCTTGTTCAGGATGCTTCTCTGCAAAAACAGCTTAGCCGATCCCCGATCCCACACCCGTCCCTTCCTCCGAGCCCAGCAATTCTTTCTTCATCTTAATAATTACTGAATTCCCTGTTGAAAGGGCCTCTGTTACCTTCAAAGGCAGACCATTCCAGATTCCAACCATTCACTGCGTGAAATTTTTTTTCCCCTCCTGTCACCCTGATTCTTTTGCCTTAAATCGTGTCCCCTGTTTCTCATCCCTTCTAATGGGAATGGTTTCTCCCACCTACCCTATCTTAAATCCCTCAACATGTTGAAGTTTTCTCTTGACCTTTTCTCCGTCAATACAGCAATTCTAGTTTCTCTAAACTGTCCCCTTATCTCTGACCATTCTTCTGATTCTTGTATTGATGTCCACTCAAATTGCTTGACATCCTTTCTAAACTATGGTGCATATAATTGGACACAAGATTGAGCCAGTGTTTTATAAAGATTTATCATAACTTATTTGTTTTTGCCCTCTATACCTCTATCTATAAAGCCCAGTTTCCAATCGACCTGTATAACCAATAAAAACTGAAAGAATTGCAGATGTGGATCAGCAACAAAAACAGAAATTGCTGGAAAAGCTCAGCTGGTCTGGCAGCATCTGTGGAGAGAAATCAGAGTTAACATTTCAGGTTAAGTGAACCTTCCTCAGACCTAAATAACCACTTGCCATACCTGGTGTACTACTTTTAAACAATTTGGGCACATACGTTCCTGGATCTCCTGCTCCTGCAACCCCTTTAGAATTGTGGCCTTTACTTTTCAGTTGCCTTTCCTCATTTTTCCCGCCAAACTGTATCCTGTCACACTGCTCTGGATTAAATTTAATCTGCCATGTGTCACATTCCACTAGCTTGTTTGTGTCCTCTTGTACAGTTTAGTCACATTTAGTGAGGAAGGCTGCCATTATTTAACTGACAGATTGGGAATGATTCTATTAATACTCTGTATTTTACAGTCTTCCAGTATTCTATAAGCAACGCCACTGGCTTTTTAAATTGTAAATATTTTACTTTCATTATGACACTGGACTCCTATACAAACTATGCACTTGTGTTAGAGGATAGCTTGCATTTGTATATCACCTTGCAGGATATCCCGGTGTATCTTACAGTTATTAGTGTTTTTGAAATGTACTAATATTAGGAAATGTGGCAGCTGGAAGTATACAGTAAGGCCTAACACCAGCATGATTGAGCGATAAACATTATGCCCCGCTCTGGGGAGAATTCTGTTGCTCTTTTTTTAAAATTTGTGTTCATGTGATCATTTGCATCCACCTTGGTTTTAATGTCTCATTTGAAAGTTGACAATAATGCTGTAATCCCCTCAGTATTGAAACTGTAACATTAGCCTGGAATTTGTGCTAACACCTCTGGAATAGGAATTGAAACCACAGCCTGTTGAGTCAGAGATGAGAGTGCTTGCACTGGGTAGGAGAAAAATGAGTAAGCAGACCGTAAGTCACAAACCCTTTGTACTAATTTCATATTACTGTCAGTGTGGATGCTGGAGATTTGATTTAAAAACGATGTGCTGGAGAAAGCATGTCTAGCAGCATCTGTAGAGAGGAAAAACCAAGTAACATTTTGTGTCTGATATATCTCTTCAATTCCAATAAAGAGACATTAGAATCAACGTTCTGTCTTCACAGATGCTGCCAGACCTACAGAGTTTCTGTTTTTGTTGTTTATAACCCTTTGATAATACTGTTTGAAGAAACAATAATGTTTCCTACCCTTTGATTCTCCTTATTAAATACGTTTGAGGTGGATTACCTTTTTTTCTTACAACTTGGTATATTCATATACAATGAAGAGCAGTGCTGAATTATGGAAATTGCAAAGGCCTCTTACTTATTTTGTGGTCCTGGCCCTATTTTAGGTCAGAGTTGCACTGAGGAGCTGGAGGATGCCATTCAGCCTGTTGAACTTGTTCCCCCATTCTGTTTGATTATGTCTGCTCCATTCTTCAACTTCCATCTGCTCACCAAATCCTTTGATCCCCTTACCCAACAAATAGCTGTCGATCTTCATTTTAATTGATCTCCAAATTCTTTTTGAGGCCCAGCTTTTTGAGGGAATATATCCCACATTTCCAAAGGCTTTCCAGTTGATCCATTTGCAGAAACAGAATCAATAGGAACTTGGACTTTTAGTTTTGTTACAGTGACCAAAGTATTCTTGTGGTGTATTTATTAAACAAGGGAACATTGTTTAGATTGTAGTGCGAAAATGATGTGTTAGTGTTTATCCATGAGCAATGCCTGAGGAGATGAGTTAGTATCATCGATGTGTGAGATAACACAGAAGTTAAAATGATAAAATACAAGTTCAAATACAGGGGTAATCAATAAGGTAGAGATGGTGGGTGGAGTGTTAACTGCATCTGGAGGTGATGTTCTTTTCAGCAGGAACCCTTCAGCCCCATTACCCAAGTTATAGGCACATGGCATTGACAGGCAGGAAAAGACCAGCTGCTCCATCAAGCCTGCCTTCTCGCATCATGAAGACTCGAACATCATGACTAAACACATCTATGCAATCCAATGAAAGAGGTTCAAGGGGACAAAACCCAGGGCTGATGACTGGGGAGGAAAAAGAATCTGAAAAATGCCCTTCCGATCTCCTGAGGTGGTTGAAGGCAGCCTGGGAAACCACATGAATGTGAAATTGTTCTTTGTATGTACTGGCATAGCCATGAGCATCACCAAGATGTTTGACCTTCTGAGAAAGACCCTAGAGAATGACCTGAGCTTGTGGAACAGTTGATCTCACTCAGTTATTGTGCGGTCAGTTTGGGGAAAGGAAGATTGGCAAGGAAAGGAGCAGTGGGTAGCTGCTGGAGCTGCAAGGGTTACTGAAAATTTTACCTATTCCACATCAAGAAGTAGTGATCCTTCTGGTTTATCAACAAAAAGCAGTAATCCACAGCTAAAAATTTTTCATTCTCCGAATGAGCTTAGGAAATCAAGAAATGAAATGGCACAGGTTCTTAAAAATATCGTTGTTGGCTGATGATTGCTATAAAGCTCTTTCCAGTAGTGTTTTTAATAGGCACTTGTATCTACTTCCTGGCTTAATCTGTTTTCAGTCACTTATTCCTGAGATACATTCAGCGAAACATTTATTAAAGCTGTCGTTGAGTGATTCTATCAGCCCTCCTCTAATTTGCTTTTCTCTTCAAAGTTATGCTGTTTGCTGAATTCCTTTTAGTTTAAAATTCCAGTTTCTCTCCCAAGTTCATCTAGGACTGAGGTGGCCACTTCTGCCATCACATTCCAGTCACCATCCTTCATTTAGGAGACTAGACAATGAGCAGCAGCAGGACATCTGACTTTAGATGGCATCATTTAACGGAAAACTGACATTCCAATCACACCTTACACAAGATGGGGATGTCCCTGAATACTTTTCAGCCAAAAAAGCATTTCTTAAAGTGGATTGACTGTTGTATTACAGGAAATGTGGCAGTCAGTTTACCCATGGGAAGATCTCTCAAATAACCACACTTTTCAGGTGATAACTAATAGAAAAGTATTGACATGAGGCTTTTACAAATAGATCTTAGAGTCATAGAATCATTCAGTATGGAAGCAGGCCCTTTGGTCCAACCAGTCCATGCCAAGTTAAATTAGTCCCACCTGCCTGCTCCTGGCCCATCTCCCTCTAAACCTCTCCTACTTTGCACTTATCCCAAATGTATTTTAAACATTGTAATTGTGTCCGCATCCGCCACTTCCTCAGGAAGTTCATTCCACACGCGAATCACCATGTGTGAAAAATTTGCCCCTCATGTCTTTTTCAAATCTCTCTCCTCTCACCTTAAAAACGTGCCCCTTGGTCTTAAAATCACCCATCTTAGGGAAAAGACACCTACTATTAACCCTATCTATACCCTTCATTATTTTATAAACTTCTATAGGTCATTGAACAATTTTTATGGCTGACCTAGAAAGATTCTTGATTGACAAGAGAGTCAGAGATCCTGGGGAGTGTTGCTGAACAAAAAGACTTCAGAGTGCAGGCTCATAGTTCCTTGGAAGTGGAGTCACAGGTAGACCAGATAGTGAAGAAGGCGTTTGGTTTGCTTGCATTTTTTTGGTTAGTGCGTTGAATGTAGAAGTTGGGAGGTCATGTTGAGGCTGTACAGAACATTGGTTAGGCCACTTTTGGAATCCTGCATGCAGTTCTGGTCTCCCTGCTATCGGAAAGATGTTCCGTTACATTGGTCTTAAATAAGATGAATTGCTCTAGGTATAGAATGACTTACTTTAATATTACTTAAAGACATAAAGCATTGAAGGAAGCTGTTCGGTCTGTTGTTACTGTGTCGGCTCTTTGAAAGAGCTGTCCAATTAGTGCCACCCCCTCATCCCTTCCGATCTCCTTCCTCTGGCACTTTTCTCGTAGCCCTATGAACTTTTCCTTTTCCTTTCCAACTATTTATCCAGTTCCTATCTGAACATTCTGATGAATCTGTTTCAATTTACATTTTCAGACACCATATTCAAGCTCATTACTACCCACCGTGCAAAAACAAAAAAGTGTCTCTATCGCCCCTTAACTCTCACTAAACATCTGTGTCCTCTTGTTAGCACCCTCTGCCTAGCTGCCAGTGAAAATAGTTTCTCCATATTTATCTAAGGAGGATCATCTCTTCATTTCTGGCTTATCTATATAACCAAAATTTCTATCGCTGCAGCGTACCTTTCTGCACAACCACTGTGCATGTTTTGTTCAATAATGGTGCGGAAGAAAAGCCTACTCTTTGGTAAACGATTGTACTTTCACCTCCTGCCTCCAAAACCTGTGCACCATTTCTTACCTTTGTTCTGTTTTATTGACATTTCTGGGGGTTAGTGCCCATTTTGAAGTCAACAAAGAGCGTTATTCAAACACCAAAGACCCAGTTCTGAAAATTTTCTGAGATTTAGTGCTTAAACATGCCAATCTCCTCACTTGACCATCTCCTTCCCCCGCTTCGGTCTGCAGAGTTTTAAAGCTCATCCCAGTGACAGCTAACCACTCATTCCATGCTTACATCTCCTATACTACTCAGCCTTGTTGATGACCTTGATCCTTTATCCTGCCTTCTGCAAATGCAATAAAAAAGAGATGAGCACGCATAGATGAAAAGTATTATTGGTCTATTTTTAAAAAAATGGGAAGTTATAATGCCCAGTTCACTTCACTTCATCTAAGTGTTTAACCTTTAGCATTTAATCCTCGGCCTCCTCTTTCCAAAGATTGCTGTCTTGATAGAGATATGGTTTCATCTTTTAAGTTATTCTAGTGCAGTTGGCATGTCACACCAGCTGAAAATGTGACCAGAGCTTGCTGACATTGTATTCAACACGTTCTAGTCTACATGAAGTAGGTGCTGTGTTTGGGATTTCCTGTGTTGATTGCTTCCAGTTCTTTACCCTTGCAAGATTCAGGCTTTTGCTGCATTTCTGCTTTATCAACAGCAACTTACATTTGTACAGCACCTTTAGTGTAGTAAAATCGTGCCAAGGCTTTCACAGTTTAAAATTTAACATTGGGTCACACAAAGAGGCATAGAGGGTGTAGTGATTGGAACCACGTTGACTATGAGGTTGTTGGTCTAGGTTAACAACCCCAATCAATCAGGAAAGCCCTGGCTGACCAATATAACCAGGAGATTAATCTCCTCAGTTCAGGGGACTGACTCCAAGCTAGCTGGCCATAGTATTGTGCACTAGTAAATAAAGGGGTGACTTGGTGACGGGATACCAGCTTTGGTGCAGTTATTTCCGAGGGTTTAACTACAAGCTTGACATGTAGATGATTTCAGGAAGATGGTGTAAGTTAGGGACCGAATTCAGAGTTTGGGCCCTAGGCAACTGAAGGCATAACAGCTGACGTTGGATGAGTTGAATGGAGAGTGGACAAACACCAGAGTGGAGGAACACCAACAACCTTTCTGAGCAAGATGTAGGTGGCCATGTTTTTATATGTGAGCCTGGACAGTGAGAGTGGACCGCTGTTTCAGTCTGCCAGTGGAGTGGAACTATGGGTGATTTGGCTTTTGTCCTTAGTTGTATGATCTGTTGGGGGTCACTGGACTAGAGTCAGGGGTTGAAACTCTCAAAGAAGCCCCTTACTTCCCTCCCCACCATTCAGGGATGTTAACCTCAGCTTCTCGGCTCACGGAGTCGATGGCCTAGTGGTATTATCGCTAGAACATTAATCTGGAGACCAAGGTGATGTTCTGGGACCTGGGTTTGAATCTTACCTTGGCAGATGGAGGAATATGAATTCAGTAATAATCTGGAATTAAAAGTCTAATAATGACCATGAAACTATTGTCAGTTGTTTGAAAAACCATCTAGTTAACTAATCATCTAGTTCCTTTGGGGAGGGAAACTGCCATCCTTAGCTGGTATGGCCTACATGTGACTCTGGACCCACAAGCAATGTGGTTGACTGTGGGCAATAAATGCTGGCCTAGCCAGCGATGCCCAAATCCTGTGAATGAATTAAAAACAAAACTCTGCATGAACCAGTGGTCCCATAGTCTTTGACCCTGAATTGTGCTGCTACACCTCACTTGCGATATCAGGAGAATAAAGCCCAGGACCTTCTATTGAAAGCTTACAGTGCAAGCCATTTTCTTAGACCCATAATATTGCCGTGGGCTGATAGTTTCTGATTGAACAACTGAATGAGATGTCACTGAATCAGGTTAAGCTTTCAGTGCTTGTGCTCCTGCAATTAAAGAAAGTCAATCAGCAACTAAGAAACCGTAAATTGCGCCAACATTGTGCACCAGCTTAGTTCCCATTTGAATGAAGAGGGAGAGCAACAAAATTAATTCTCCCTCAGATTCACATGTACAAGTACAGAGTCTATTTCTGTGGATTAGGAGCTGAGACCAATGTTACAGCACTCACTAGCACCTTGTTTCCCGGTGGCTGCAAAGCTTCATTAATCAGAGCAGTTCAGGCAATGATTTTTACTTTGAAGTGTTTTAATAAGTAATTGTCATTAGGCCGAAGTTAGATTAATTCACCAACCGTGCCTCATTACAGTTTCTCTAACCTTGTGATAACCACAGATGTCAAACCTGATCACCGTGTTTGCAGCTGCGCCCTGTTACATCCCACTGAGGATATAACATTTGAACAAGGAGCAGGAGCAGGAGTAGGCCATTCAGTCCTTCAAACCTGCTCTGTCATTCGGTAAGATCATGGTTGACCCATAATCCCACCTACCTGTGATAACCTTTCACCCCCTTGCTTAACAAGAATCCGTCCGCTAAAATGAAGAACTGCGGATGCTGAAGGTATGAAGCAAAACAGAAGTTCTGGGAGAAACTCTGCATTCCATCCACAGATGCTGCCAGACCTGGTGAGTTTCTCCAGCAATTTATGATTTTAAGAATCCATGCACTTCCACCTTAAAAATATTCAAAGACTCGGCATTTGCTTCCTAAAAGGTGGCAGAAGCAAAAGGCTCATGACCCTATGCAACAAAAACTGTTGCCTCTTATATATAATACCCTTACTTTTAAACAGTGTACCTAAGTTCTAGATTCTCCCATAAGTAGAAATGTCCTCTCCAAATCACCATGCGAGACCTCTCAAGGATCTTGCATTTTACAGTCACATTGTTTCTTATATCTGCTGGAGGCGAGAAAAATAAGCCTAGCTTGTACAAACTTTCCTTCTAGGACAACTCAGCCATTACTGGTATTCGTCTGTTAAACGTTCTCCATGCAGCTTCTAATGCGTTGTTACCCCTATCATGTATGAGTGTCACACATGCATTTGCACTCTCAAAAATAGTGCATTTGTATATGCATGCGCACAGAGTTGCACATATAACCTCTTGTACACATATGTAATCACCTTCAAATTCACACATATGAGCATACAAGCCTTCAAATGCATACACATGCAGACAAACCCACCCTCAGGTGTGCACTGTAATTTGCCTGTCACCACTGAGGAACTGAGGTGAAGGCTTGCGGCACATAGTGATGGAAATCTAAGATCAGAAAGAAAACCCAGCAGAGCTGGAACTGGTGATGAGGTGTTATGTAAGTTAGATTTTAAAAGTTTGAATTTTGTTTGGAGTTGGGTGATGTAGGACTGCAATGACCAGGCCTTGGTACAGAGTATTACAGTAGTAGATGCTGTTGCTAGTTTTGGTGAGAACATAGTGAGAGAGGAGGTAAGAGGAAGAATTGGCACAGCGGTACCTTTATTCTTAGGAGAAGCACTAACATTATAAATTTGTGCAATTAAAGACAAGGTGGAAAGCTGTGGAGACAGAGGTGGGAGCCTGACAATGAGAGAGGTAATTGATTACGGGAGTTTAAGTCGAGTGTGAGATGAGACTCCCAGAGTGTGCCCTGTTCCTAGTTAGGTTGGAAGTCAGATGCCAGAATTAAAGAATACTCTGCTGTTAATTCTTCAAATCTTCCCCAGACATTTGTCTTCTGAGACTTAGGTTTGGTTCAGCTCCAGTCTATAAGACTGAGACTAAAGGAATCATCCTTACATCCTGCCATGCAACCTCTGAAGTATCTTTGACCAGAACCGAGAAGAAACGAAATTCCAGTCACCAGTATCAATGTCACACATCCTTAAGTATTTGAATAAAACAAAATGTACAGGATTATAAAAGATGAGTTAGGATTATACATCCTGCAGCCAAAGTGAAATCACTGCAGTACTCCTATTTTACACTGAGTGGACTCACAATGATGGCCATTACCTCCAAGAGCCACAGACATCTTACTGCTTTGTTACTGGTGTCAGGTGGCTCAGTGGGTTGTGCTATTCCCTCTGAATCAGATACTTTTGGGTACAAACCCCACCTGAGACCAGAGCACAAAATCTAGTATATACTCCATTGAGGGACTGCTGCGCTGCCAAAGGTGCCATCTCTCGAGATTTTTATCCATAGCTCTGCCTAAGCTGTCAGATGAGTGAAATATCCCAAGGCACAATTGGAAGAAGAACAGGGAATTGTTTAATTCTACAAATAACATCACTAAACCATACCTAGTCATTCATCACATTGCTGTTTGTGGGAACTTGCCATGTGTAAATTGGTTGCTACATTTTCTACATTTGCATAGAAACCTAGGAATAGGTGAAGACCATTCAGCCCATTGACCCTGTTCTGCCATTCAGTACGATCATAGTTGGTCATCCACTTCCATGTCTATTTCCCTTGTTATCCCATGTCCTTTTACATCAGTGGTATTTAGAAATTTATCAATCTCTACTTTAAATATGCTCAAGAGTTTCCACAGCTCTCTGAGACAGAAAATTCCAAACATTATAAAACTCAGTTTAAAAAGAATTCTCCTCATCTCAGTCCTAAGTGACTTCCTCCTTATTTAGAAGTTTTGTCTCCTCATTCTAGACTCGCCAGCAAGGGGAAACATTTTACCTGCCTGTAAGTATTTTGTAGGTTTCAATAAAATCATCTCTCGTTCTTGGAAAATTAGGTGAATACACACCCAGTTTACCCAAGCTTTCTTCATCGAACACACCCGTCATCTTGGAAAGAATCTGGTGACAACAGTGGCTATGTTGCAAAAGCATTATATTGACTGGCACTATATAATGCAAGGTTTTCACATTTGCCTATTGGACCTATTTGTGGCCTTCGTAACAGGCCGGTAGGTGCAGAGATATATTGGAGTGAGTCATAATGGTCACCTCAATCTAAAAGTCCAGTCATTTCCCCATTTGCTTCCAGTGTATTTATCATTATGCAGACTCCCGCTGTCAGAATGGTGGAGATCATTATTAGCCGGAAACTTAAATGGGCTGGGCAGAAAGTGCAGGGCAGAGGTTGGATGCACACATCTTAAACGTAGTCATCTGCATGTCAGGACATGAGGAGCCACTCTCCACTTGCCCAGATGGGCACACCAGAAACCACATTCAAGTAGATTAACATCTTTGAGGAAGGTCATGTATTTCTTTATTCACAAGTCACGGACGGCTAACATGCAGGTGCAACATGCAATTAATTGGAAACCGCATGTTGTCCTTTATCTATTATCAAATTTGAGTACATGAATAAAGGTCTCTTATTTCAACTGTACAGAACTTTGGTGAGACCACACCAGGAGTATTGTGTGCAGCTTTAATCCCTTTATCATAGGAAGGATACATTTGCTATAGAGGGAGGTTCACTACAATGTTTCCTGGCATGATGGAATAGTTCTATGAGGGGAGATTGAGAATATTGGACTTATGTTGTCTAGAGTTTAGAAAAAAATTAGAGTTGATCCCACTGAAGCATATAAACTTTTTACAGGGTTTGACAGGGTGGATGCAGAAATGTGATTTCCCCCTGTCTTAAGGGGCTAGAATGAAAGGAACCGTCTCAGAATAAGGGATGAACCATTTAGGACTGAGATGGGGAGGAATTTCTTCACTGAGTCAACAGCATGGAAACAGACCCTTTGGTCCTACCAGTCCATGCCACCTATTTGCTCAGGTGGTGAATCTTTGGAATTCTGGACCTCAAAGGGTTGTAGGTGGTTAGTCATTGAGTATATTCAAGATAGGGATTGATAGATTTCTAAATATTACTTGCATCTAGGAATATAGGAAGAGTGTGGGAAAATGATCGGGCATGATCTAGAATGGCATGGCAGGCTCAAGGGGGAATAGCCTACTCCTATTCCTGTGTTTCTGTTTCTTAGAAAGCAGTGCTGCTTGATGCTGCCTGTCGTAGGACACTGCCTGTTCCACCCATGAACCACTGTGACTGTGGTACTTATGACTTACAAGAGGCATCACAGCAACTCAGCAAAGTTATTTTGGCAGTACCTCCCTAACCTGCCTACTAACCTGCATTGCGTAGGTCATGAGCAGCACTGGTTTGGGAATATCATTGAATTAGTCAACCAGAGTCTGTGGGCATGTGGGTTTAAATCTCACCACCTCAGATGGTGGAATTTAAATTCAATTAACAAATGGAATAGTGTAGGTTAGATGGGCTTCAGATTGGTTTCACAGGTCAGCGCAACATCGAGGGCCGAAGGGCCTGTACTGCGCTGTTATGTTTTATTTTCTGTGTTCTAAATCTGGAATTGAAAGCCAGTATCAGTGGTGGTGGCATGAAGCTATTATCAACCAGCTTCAAAATCTAGTTCTGGTTCACTACTGTCCTCTAGGGAAGGAAATCTATCATCCTTACCAAGTCTGGCCTATATATGACTCCAGATACACAGCAATGTGGTTGACTTAATTGTCCTCTGGATGGCCTGACAATTCCCTTATTGAAAAGGCAGTTAGGGCTGTGCTTTAAATGGTCGGAAATTTTCCCACATCTCATGAAAGAAGAAAGAAAACAACTTGTGCCACAGTCCTATGTTGGACTTACATAGCAAGTCCTTCCTCGGGCTTGGGTTAAATCCAACTAATACGGTAACACAAACCAATATAAAGACTGCAGCAGTGCAAGATATTATCCAACGACCAACTCAGAGGGTAAAGATGGAGAATAAATCTGGTTTTGCTTTCGGTCCACTTCGCAGAAATAGTTTTCTTTCTGTAAATCAGTTACGGTGTTCAGATAACATGATACCATTATAACATTTAGAGGGAAAGATTGTCAGTATGTGAAACAAGTGTTTCATGTCATAATGAGGACTCGGATCCTGAGCATCGTGGGCTCTGTCCCTGGTCTTAGCTGCAGTTTTGATCAGAAGCAGTGCAGTTGCCCTCTATGTCCTTGATACAGAGTGCAAAAGTCACCTTGGATTTCCACTCCTGCTTTGTAAGTTTACCTTTTTCAAATAATCTTTCTTGGGTTTTGAGCCTTGCTGGTAATGTTAGAATTTAGTATCCGTCACCACTTGCCCCATGAGAAGGTGGTACTGAACACCTTGAGCTACTGAAATCCTTGGTATGTAGAGGAAACCATAATGTTGTTAAGGAATGAGTTACGGATTTTTGACACAGGAACGCTGAAGATACAGAGATAAAGTTCCAAGTCAAGATGGTGTGAGACTTGGAAGGGAACTTGCAAATTGTGGTGTTCCCATATGTCTTTTGCCCTTGTCCTGGGTGGTGGAAGTCGTAGGTTTAGGTGGTCTGCTGAAAAATCCTTGGGGAGTTGCTGTAGTGCATCTTGTGGATAGCACACATTGCAGATATGGTCTGCTGGTATATACATCTACATTCATGTACCTGCACACTGAGCATAGCAGAGAAGGAGAATTCTTGCCCATTTGCCAATGTCAGGAGCTGTCACCGAAGCCAAGAATGGCTGACTACTCGAGCGATGATCAGCTCTGAGAACCTCCTGTCTAATGGAACTTGGTATTTTCCTGGCCGATATAGTTATTCATTTCATAAGATCAACAGATGGGCAGAGAAGGAGTTTATTCTGGCTTGGCTTAAATGGAGCCAGTTCAGTACTAGATAAGAGAATTAGATGTTGTAGAGCAGATACAGGAGATGATTGATTCAATGGGGGTGGGCGGTGGTATGGAAGGTCATTTTGTAAAAGGAAGAAGTCACATGACAGCAGGTTGTAGTCCAACAGGTTTATTTGAAATCACAAGCTTTCGGAGCATTGCTCCTTTGACAGGTGAAGGGGTTGGACTACAGCCTGCTGTCGTGTGACTTCTAACTTTGTCCACCCCAGTCCAACACCTCCACATCTGTAAAAAGGAGGTCATGCTGTCTGAGAAGGAACGACCTATTTGGGCTGAATGGACTTCTGTTTCACGCTTTGCTACCATCTAAATCAATGCAGATTCCCAACAGGGTGGGAGCAGTATTGGAAAATGTCAAATTTC
Organism: Ginglymostoma cirratum; assembly: GCA_024137785.1. NCBI lineage: Eukaryota > Metazoa > Chordata > Chondrichthyes > Orectolobiformes > Ginglymostomatidae > Ginglymostoma > Ginglymostoma cirratum. The sequence continues at coordinate 10,048,121 of JAHRHZ010000139.1, read as the reverse complement.
TAAAGTAAACATGTTTGCCAGATCTTCTGGAACAAGATGTGATTAGGTCATTGTCATTAAACTGTTCTGGCAACTCCTACTGAATGATACATGGGGGCTGTTCCACTGAGCATGATTCCAAAACCATTTAGTATTGCTAAATATGTGACATTGTCAGTGTGTAAGAGTCATCCATCAGAAAACACTCTAGCTGTTTTGTCCATGCTTGGTGCTCAGCTTAGAGTGATTGAACGGTGTATTCATACCAATGCTGCTTTGAGTTTTGCATTTCAGCCCCTGATAGCATTTATTTCCATTCCAGAGCCCACTATGTTAAAGTCCAGTATCTGTAAAGTCTTATCTCCGTCTACAGAACTCTATTCTCTGCCTTACCTTTTCACCCCCTCACACTCGCTTGAAAACCCAAGCATTGTCAGCAATTTGAGAATTTGAATTCAGTTCAAAAGTTATTTTACCTATAGTGTGTGATATTTAATATACTTGAATAAAGACTCAAGGTAACCATTTTCATTCTGGACTGTTGTGACTGACTTTCTCTGGAATTTTCTCCTAATGTGTCACTGTAACTTCCCAAAGTCTCCATCTCTGTCATCTCCTGTCTTCACTTAATGAAGATGCTGACAGACTGCTTCGAAATGTGAGATATCACAGACTCTTGACCACCTCCCTGTGTACCACACCCATGTCTGGTCTGTGGTGTTTTATGAAAGTTGGCATTGTTCTGATTCTTGTCCATGCCCACCCTCCAACGGTGCAATGAATGGTGATCTTAGACTCTGTGATTTTCCCACCCTGCCTTGCCCAGCCCTGAAAAATGGAAGCTTCCACAACTGAGAACCGTGAATCCAGAACATTTGACGGCTCAACCCAAGGCCTTGCTGATCTTGAACATCACAAGGAATGTTATAATCTCATTTGGAAGCATTTTCAGTTTAGCCTGTGATTGTACTATCTTCATGTTACTACCTAATAGTGGAAAGACATAATAATGATGTGCAGAATGTTTTCAGACCTCTCTCTGCCAATGTAAGGGAAAAGAAAAAGCCTGCTATGTATAGCATCTTTCAAGACCTCAGAGGTCCTAAAGATATTTATGCTGAATAACAGTTTCCTACATACTGGTTAAAAAAAACTATGCTAAATGGTAAGAGTATTCTCGGAACAGGGGTTTATGTTTGCTGCGTAGCATTTCACTTGCACTAGCAATGCTTTGACACAGCAGGTGTGTTGTCGACAGTACAGGAGCAATAGTATTCAGTTCAGCCCCTCTCATCTGCTCTGCAATTGAACTAGATTTTGAAGATCTCTAACACTATTCCAGCCTTTGTTCCAGACTGATTATTCTTCTACTGTCAGCTGCGCTCCAAGTATCAATGCAACCTATCCTGGAGCACTGACCGAAGCCCAACTCCAGAATATGAACAGAGGGCCTAAACCACCATTCCCAAAGCATTAGGTGTCAGAGATGACATCCTTCAAGTCAGATAAAGGATCGAGGACCCATTTTGCTTGTTCTGGTGGATAGAGGTGAACGAAAAAGATTTCATTGGACTCTTTAAAAGAAACCAGTTAGTCTTACCATTGCATGATTGTGTGTGTTGCACTACTGAGAACACTATATTTCAGGCCACAATTGAAATAGAAATCTTACCAGTTTCTTTTGGTTGGTTTCCAGTCATTCTGTTCCAGATTGCAAGTCTTCGTGTCAAAGTTGATGGTTTAGGGTCAAATATGGCATCTGTAATTGTCTGAGTTCGTATAATAAGCTCCAATTGTAATATTGCAGTTCTTGTTTTTAAATCTCTCCATAGCTTGACCTCTTCTCTGTTTTTGTAAACTTTTCCAGCCCTACAACCCTCTGTGATCTCTGCACTTCTCCAGTTCTGGTCTCTTGCACATTTCTGAAATTAATGGCTTCGCTGTTGGAAGCCATGCCCTTTAGCTCCCTTGATCCTAATCTTTGATATTTCCTCTTTAGATCTGTCAACCTCTCTATCTCTCCTTTAAAAATGCTCTTTAAAACCTGTCTCACCTGTCCTACAAATGTCCTAATGTAGTTTGGTGGCAAGTTTCTTGTTTGATAACACTCTCGTAATACACTTTAAAACACTTTAAAACACCTTACAGTGCTAATGACCCTGAAATACTGCAAGATGTTATTGTAAATAATTGGATTTATTTTATGTACTCATGCGTTTCCACCTCTGGATCTGTTATTTATTGTTTGCCAGTTTTCTAATGACCTGACATTATTTTCAAACATGTCAGATAATTCTATGCTTGGGGAACCTCAGACTATCCTAATTACCACATGCTTTCCTGTCCCTAGACGGCACCTTGTGCATTATGGGACCATTCATTCCTATTACCAACTCATTATCATTTTGAATCTGTGAAAATACAGTGAAGACAGGCTGGTGGGCACTGGGTTTTATTTTTTGAGAAACCAGATTGCAAATATTCAGGCAAGTATCGATGCATTTATACATATGTGCATGGAGAAAGCTGTCAAAATTGAGGACTGACAGGCTTCTTGTGCGCTTGTTTCAGCAATTGTGTTTGACTTCACATGGAGCTAATGGAATATTGTCGCAGGTCATGAGGATTATTTGGGATGATTAATGCCCGTGAATGTCCATCTAAACAGCTTCCTCTCAAAGAGCAGACCTACTTAACCCATTCATCTTCTCTTTCCAGTAACCTAATGCTTTCAACTTCTTTTCATTGTAAGTGATAATTCAAACTAGAAAGCTCTTCTTAACAGCACCTTTCTTCAGAATTCCTCTCTTTTTGCTAAAGTTAGAACGCAAGGAAAAAGCAAACTTCACTTCTTAAATATATATTGACTTTGGTGTTCGTGGCGAATCATTATCGATCTCAGCAGCATTATCTCAGAAAAATATGGCTGTATGTTGTATCAGGTCAAACTGCTGTTAGTAAATTAAATAATTGAGGTGACGGGTGGAAAGAGGAGAGTGGTCCATGTATTTATTCTGTTTCTGTTATCCTGCTCTCGCATTGACAGCAGTAATGTCACTGGCAGAAATGTTTAGAAGCTTTTAAAGTAGGAACAGGAATGGGCCATTCAGCCCATTGAGTCTGCACTACCAATCAGTATAATCATGGTTGATCTCCTATCACAGCTCTGTGCTTCACTCCCTCACCATATTGTTGAGTGTTTGGTGTCTAGAAATCTATTTCTTTCTTAAATATATTTGGTGACTTGGCCTCCTCATCCTTCTGTGGTAGAGTATTCTCTGGTATCACACAGAATTCTCTGACATTTTGAATGAGGTCTCTGGCAGAGGGCCGTGATGTTGTGCAAGGAGTGACGTCACAGGTGGAGGGCTGTAACACTGCTGGGGGAGCAATGATGTCATTGGCGCAAGGATTCAGCAACACTAATTGTACCCAAACAACTTCTGAATCATTGGACTGAAAGCATTTGACCTACTGTCAATTGAAATTGAGATTGTAACCTGTAGGGCAGTAGTTTCTGGGAACATTTGTGATAATGTGGTTATAGATGTTTCAAGCTTTTTCGAGAGTAAAGTTTATGTACCTAACAGTGTAAAAGTTACATATCCTGAACCAAGTCGAAAAGCTGTATTGAATGGCAAGTTTTATTTTAATGGAAGTTTATCATCAATGTTTAGTCATCTGAATTGACCTTTTCTTCATCCTGTGCATCCTCCTCCTCCTCCCTCACCCATTCTCACAATATTCGAGACAAAACTCAGCATGTGGTAGTTGTTTTTGGGTGCTGAAAAGGAATCAGTTAGATGCTGTGGGACTGTTCATCTCACTGTTACCACCAGATTCTCCAGGGTTTTAAGGCCCTTAAATCATTGAACAAAATGTTACTTGATTGGCCTTGTTTAATTTTGCTACCTTTTCTCTGCTTCGGCCTCTGTGTTTCAGTAATAGTGTTCCTGTCTCCTCAGGTGTTGGAGGTAGTACGCTCTAACTATGACACACTGACACTGAAGCTCCAGGACGGGTTGGACCAGTACGAACGTTACTCAGAGCAGCCCAAAGAGGCAGCTTTCTTCAAAGAGCTGGTAAGAAATCAACGTTTGTCCCACGCAGACAGACCCTGTGCAGTTAAAGACGAGAAACAAAGATCTTGCATTTTGTTGGGCCGTTCATGACCTTGGGGCATCTTAAAGTATTATGTAGCCAACAGAGTACTTTTTGAAACAAAGTCATTGGAATACAGAAAATACGAAAGCCCAAGTTGTGCACAGCAATGTTCAGGTAATCTCTGTTAGTGATATTGGTTAAAGGATAAGTATCGGCCAACGTTCTGGGAGAACACACCCTGCTCCTCTTTTTGTATAGGGGTCATGGGCAGACAGAGTTTCTCAACCCGGATTATGTGTCCACGTCCCTGGATTGAGATTTTTTGAATCTGTGGTAGAAGTGTTACTCAGTAAGCCATGGCAAGCACAACGTGGGAAATCTCTGGCAATATCAAGAGAATGGGTAAAGTGAATAGCTAAGGTCTTTTTGCTACAGTAGAGGAGTGCAAAAATAGAGGGCATACATTTAAGGTGAGAGGGGAAAGTTTTAAAAAGGACCTGAGGGGTAACCTTTTCATGTAGAGGATAGTGCGTGTATGGAACGAACTGCCAGAGGAAGTGGTGGTGCTAGTACAATTATAACATTTAAAAGGCATCTGGAAGGGTATATGAATAGAGAGGGATTAGAGGGATATAGGCCAAATGTGGGCAAATGGGACTAGGTCAGATTATCTGATCGGTGCAAACAAATTGGAAAAAAGGTGTCTGTTTGTGTGCTACATGACCCTTTATCTCTATATAAAATGTAAAGTGCTGCAGGTGTTAGAAATCTGAAATCAAAACATAAAATTCTGGAAATGCCTAATGGATCAGGCAGCATGCACAGAGACAAAACAGAGTTAACATTTCAGGGCTGTGATCTGTGGCCAATTCTGATGAAAGGACATAACCCTGAAATATTAACTCTGATTTTCTCTGCAAACATGCTGCTTGACCTGCTAAAAAGTTTCAACATAACCTGTTTCTATTAAAGTGAAACTTTAGCCTTTTTATTTGTGTTGACTCCATTGCAGAGTAATCCATCACTGAGAGACTCTCTGTCCTCCCATAGGTCCGCTCCATCAGTCTTAATGTGAGGAAGAATCTTGCTGTTAATACACTGAGCCAGGAAATCTTGCTGAAAGAGTTCTCCACCATCTCCTGAAAGTGGCCTCTGTCTATCAGCCCCATGCCCCCACCTTTGGTTTCCTAGCACAATGATATTTGATTTTCTTTTCCATTGGATTATCATGTAATGATTTCTCCCTTTTTTTTTTAAGAAAGAATATGCAATGGTATTCTTCGATTGACCTCTTGCGGTGCATGTTGTTTGTGGCAATCTGAATACCGTCAGAGCAAAACTGGCTTTATAGCGAGGGCAAGGAACGTCAACTGTGCAGCTTCATACTGCATCCCTGAGGTCGGACTCTCGGAACTCCTTGAATTCTTTTTGTTGATTTTTGTAAAGCTGGAAGCCTGGTCCTGGCATCATAGCGGAGTGACACAAATGTCCCTGGTCTCCTGAGTATTATACTTTTCCTTCTCCCTGGCTGGGCTTCCTTACTCAGTGTCAAGAGCGACTGACTGTGTGACCAGATTCCACAGTCACATGTGTGTGACAGTTTTGGTGAGTTTGAGTTATCATTTCCGCCTGGGGAACAAGAGTCCTGCAGACTATCTGAACTTGTTGGGAGCTGAACCTGGCCGGGCCAGTGTGTGTCGGTTTGGTGTGAGCTGGCTCGAACTTTTTAATGCTGATCCCTAGTTACTGTGTTTACTGGAAGTGTCAATGGCTGCTCCCAAGTGATGCAGCTTCTTATCTCGTTGTGGAATGTGCTTTGGACAATAAAGAACTGTAACATAGCATCTTTTTCAGGAAGCCACCTTTCTTCCAGCTAGGATTGGAAGTGTTATCTTGTTAAAATTCAGAACTCTGTAGCAAAAGCACTCGGTGGGGGGCATTGGAAACGGCTCCAGAAGGGCCAGGTTTACCCAGTGTAAGTTTCCAAATTGGTTCTACTCCATGTCGGGACAGCTGATCACAGTTGAACAATGATAAAAGAGTGTACTGTCAGCCTTGGCATCCATGGGCCAGAGAGATAAAACTCACAAGGTTGTCCCATGCCTAACTATTCATTCTGTCCCTCTTTCGCTCTTTGTCTTGCTCTCTCTATCTCTCTTTTTCTATCTGTGTCTCTCTCCAACCCAACCCTTCCCCATTCCCCATTGGAAAATGGGCTCAGGCTCTGATACACAACCCAAAATTTCGTCCCTTTATAATAACTGTGTAATCAGACGCCATCTCTTTGCCAGTTGCACTCAACCCAGTGCTAGAGAACTTGCACTATCTATAAATCCATCACTTCAAGGTGAACGACACCTGGTGGGTTGCTAAGGGGAGAGTCGGGGAGCTCTGTTTTCCAATTCAGAGGTTATGATTCTGGTTTCAAGGCTTCCCCAAAGAGGAGTCTGTTGGAAATGCACACTTTCATTTTCTGGTGAAATTCAAGGGGAGAAAAAAAAACTAGTGAAATTCAGCCTGAGCATCATGTGAGTGAATGTATTGGATTAACATACATCATTATTTACGCTGCTGCATTCTCGTATTTCATTAGAGGTATGTGCTGATAGGTGACAGAAACATTGTACCCTGCCAGTGACATTAGTATTGAAGTTCAGCTCTTCCTGTCTTGTCTGTCTCAGTACTACAATAAATGGTACATTTATTAACTAACTCATTTGACATAGAATCCCTACAATGTGGAAACAGACCATTATGCCCATCAAGTCCACACCAACCCTCTGAAGAGCATCCCACCTTGACCCACCCCCTACTTCTCTGTAACCCTGCATTTCCCATGGCCAGTCAACCCAGCCTGCACATCCCTGGACACTACAGGGCAGTCTAGCATGGCCAATCCGCCTAACCTGCACGTCTTTAGACTGTGGGAGGAAACCGGAGTACCTGGAAGGAACCCATGCAGGCACGGGGAGAATGTGCAAACTTCACAGACAGTCACTCGAGGGTGGAACTGAACCGGGTCCCTGGCGCTGTGAGGCAACAGTGCTGACCACTGGCAGTTATGTTCAGGAAGTACACACAGCATTGTGGATGTGCAATAATTTTTAACCAATGATAAGAAATGCAAAAGCATGTCTCAAAAGACTCAAATCAAAGGTTTTTTTTTTGATGTGTGGTTGTTGTTTTAATGTAGGAAACACTACAGTCTATTTCCACACAATAAGATCCCACAAACACAATATGATAACAAGCAAATTTCTTTTTAGTAATTTTGGTTGAAGATTAAAGAATGGCCCTAGGCACCAGGGAGAAGTCCTCTGTGAGATGTTTATTCGAGTGGGCAAGCACATATAAAAGGTGGAATCTTGGACTGTGTAACACTGCACCGGAGTGTCAACCTGGACTTTGTCCTTAAATCTATGAAATGAAACTTGAACCTATGACCTTATATCTCGTAAACTAGTTACAGCCCAGACAAAAGCCATATGGCCCTTTGTGTCTGTGCTGGCTCTCTGAAGCAGCAGTTCATCTTGTGCCCATCTTGACTTCTCCTTATGGCCCTGCACATTTGTCCTGTTCAGATAATAGTCCAATTCCCTTCTCAATTGAACCTGCCTCTACCACACTGTCAGGCAGTGCCATCCAGACCCAAGCCACCCATTATGTGAACCAAGAAGGGTCCAGACCCGAAACGTCAGCTTTTCTGCTCCTCTGATGCTGCCTGGCCTGCTGTGTTCATCCAGTTCTACACCTTGTTATCTACGTGAACCATGTTTTCTTTCATGACACCGTTGGGTTTTTGCACAGTCAGCTTAAGGCTGTGCCCTCTGGTTCTCAACCCCTTTACCAATGGGAACAGGTTCTACCTATCCACAATGTCTAAGCCCCTCATGATTTTGAACACTTCAGTCCAAACTCTTCTCCAGTTTCTCCAAAGAGAATGGCCCCAACTTCTCCAATCTATCACAGAACTCAAATTTCTCATCCCTGAGAAATATTTCTTATTAATCTTTTTAACACTTTCTGTAATGCCTTCATCTACCCTATAAAGTGTGGTGTCCAAAACTGGATGCTGTACTCTAGTTGAGGTTGGACCAGTGTTTTATACAGGTTTAACAGTGTCCCTGACTCTTGTACTCCCTACCCGTAATGATAAAGCCAGGATGTTGTATTCTGTGTATAATCTTAACTTGTCCTACCACCTCATTAATTATGCACATATACCCCCAGGTCACACAACAATGATTTAATGGTGAGCTTAGCTACTTTCCAAACAGTTGATCTGGATTCAGTTCCCAGCCATTGCAGCACCTTTGCTTTTAAACACCTCAACATCAGAAGCTCTAAGATGTGCCTTAAATTTGATGCATGTCAGAGAGCAAACTATAACCATGCAAATTAACAACATCTAATTCATGAAGCTGTAGCTTTTGTCAACTGACTTTGTGGGTGGCACTCTTATTTCTGACTCATAAAATAGTGGGATCAAGTCCCACTTCAGAGGGAGACCATGAGGAAAAAATACTCCACATTCCAACACAGCACTGAGTTAGGTTTAAATCTTTCTGAGTTCAATTCTTGTTGCAGTTGTCCCCTTTAAGGCAGTTTAATTCAAATGGTTATTTGGGTTGATTTGATTTCATCAGTTTTTATTTTCAAACATCCACATCCTGCATTCTTGTGGCACAGTGGTAGTGTCCCTTACTTTGGACCAGAGCGCCCAGGTTCTGTCATACCTGCTCCAGAGGTGTGTAGTAATGTGTCTGAACAGGCTGATTAAAAGTATCTCTATCCAGGCCTCTCTGCTCCCACACACCTTCTAGAATTGCATGCTATATCTTACAATCATTACATATTCTTTCCATCAAAATAAATCATTTCCTACATCTCTGCATTAAATTCCGTCTTCCACTTATCTGCCCATTTCTTGAACCTACCTATGTCCTTTGACGTTCTCTGCTAGCTTTCTACAGTTTGCATACTTCCAACATTTATATTGTCTGCAAATTTGGTAATTATTCCCCATTCATCACGAAGACATTATTATATTTCAGGAAGAGCAAGGATTCCAGCACCAACTCCTGGGGAAGTCCATCATAAACCTGTCTCCAGCCTGAAAAATAATAATTCACCGTTAGTGTTTCCAGTGTTAGAACTCTGTTGGGAGAAGGACAGTGGAATCATGCCCCACGACTGCACAAGATATATCAACAGTGTAAAAAGGATCAAGTTGTTTCTCTTTATCACTATCCATGAGACCAAAAGAGATTTTCACTAGGCTTTTGAATAAACTTGAAATAACATGTTTATTATACCACATTAATACCATCGCCCTCATTAACACTCTATGACTTCATGAAGAAAACTCAAGTCACTTAGTAAAGCCATGTTTAGATTTCCTTAACTAACTTGAACATAGAATCCCTACAGTCTGGGAGCAGATCATTTGGCCCATCAAGTTCATGCTGACCCTCTGAAAAGCATCCCACCTCGGCTTGTAATCCTGCATCTCCCCATGGCTAACCCACCTAGACTGCACACTATGGGCAATTGAGCATAACCAATCCACCTAACCTGCACATCTTTGGCCTGTGGGTTGAAACTGGAGCACCAGAAGGAAACCCAGGCAGATACGGGGAGACTGTGCAAACTCCACACAGACAGTCACCCAAGATTGGAGTTGAATCTGGGTCCGTGGTGCTGTGAGGCAGCAGTGCTAACCACTGAGCCACCATGGCACTCCATACCTGTGTGATGATTAATCTTGTCCTGAATTACTGTTTCTAAAAGCTCCCCCATCACTGAATTTAAACTTTGTGGCTTGGAGTTGCTGGGCTTATCTTTTGACTCCTTTAGAGCCAGGGGCTTGGATGAAGGGGACTTTTGTTAGGTATGTCCAGGAGAGTTTCTGGAAGCAATATGTCAATTTTCCAATTATGGAAGGGGCCATACTAGACCTGGTATTGGTGATCATGGTTTCATTTGGGGAGCATTTTGGGAACAATGACCGTAAAGTTGTCGACTTGCTCGCTGAGCCAGTGTGCTTGATTACAGACATTTCATCACTCTGCTAGGGTGCGCCTCCAGTAAAGGTGAACCAGATGGGCTTCTGCAACAATTGACAAATTAATGGTCATCATGAGATTCTTAATTCCTGATTCTTATTGAACTCAAGTTCCACCATCTGCCATGATGAGATTCAAACCCAATCCCCAGAACATTAGCTGGGTCTTTGGATTAACAGTCCAGATGAGACCAATTTACTTTCACTTTAAAAGAGTAGGAAGATTTTATTCTGTACCCAGACTGAAATTATGGGTTTGAATCTCACCGTAGCAGATGGTGAAATTTGAATACAATAAACATGGAATTTTTAAAAGAATAGTCTAATGGTAACCACTGTCGCTTTTGTGAAAACCCATCTGGTTCATTAATGTCGCTTAATGAAGGAAACCTGGCACTGTTACCCCATGCTGACCCTGTCGTTGGAGTGTTTACTGGAAGAGTGTCAAGGATGCTTTGCTCTACACTTTACTCTTCCATTGCTCTGTATTTATTCCTCCATTCTAATATTCCCTGCTTTGACTCAACAAATAAAGATGAAAAGGAAATATAAAATTCTTGGTTGTGGGTGGAAAGGGGAGAAGTGAGGGGAACATGTAACAGCAAAAGCTTGTAACACCAGGGAGTTGTTATTGAAGTCTTTTATTATGAAATCAAAGATATGATCTTCAAAAGATGTTTATGTGATTCTGGTGCTTTTGCGAAGAATCAGCAGTGTTTATGAATGCAGGATCTACAGCAGGAGGTGGAAGGGCCAGCAGCTTCACTGAATGATCCGCACACTGGGACTGCCTGCTATTAATTATACGTTGCATGTGAAATGTTGCATATTTGCCACCTCCCCTGCTCTATCCAACCTTTGAGCATCCTGTACAGTGTCTCCGCCCTACACCTAGCTTCTCTGGTGAAAGAATGCTCATTACTGCCACTCAAAGTGTATTAATACATATTGTGCAGCTTTGATCTTTTAGATTTGGAAGCGAATATAAAAACTAATTCTAGTCACGCCTGCTGCAACTCAGTGAGATATTGAGATAAGATAACCTCCGAATTATTCACTATCTCAATTTATTCCCCTTCTTATTGCTAAGAAATTGTTTCCAATACTACATTCTAATCTCCCTCGAGTGATCAGCTTACTGGCTATTTGACTGCACATGGTGTCGCAGCCAATAATAATTTTGTCCTCACTTGACATTAACATCGGACACAGTCAATCCTGGAGATTGTCGAGAGCAGGTTTCCTGGCAGACTGTCCCAACTAGAGGCACTGGTCTGAATTGTCATTACTGGATCCCAGAGTGTGAGCAAGCCAGAGATTGGTTGTGGGACTGCATACCATATCCTGTGATAGCCATGGAGCTGTCAACTGAACTTCAAAGTTGTGTGTGAAGAACAAGCCCAGATGACATCTCATTGAGCTATTTAGGGGAGAATTTATTAAGTGATAGTGTGAAGGAGCTCAGTTAACATCCGGAGATGCAGTACCACAGTACTGGAGGAAGAGAGGTGTTAGTGACTGTGAGGGAGCTGAATGACAACAGTAAAGATGCAGTCAGTACCACAGTCCTGGGGGCGTGGGTATGGTGTGGAAGAGGTGCTACTGAGTGATGGTGTGAGGGACCTGGACTACCAGCAGGAGATCTACAGTCAGTACCACAGTAAGGTGGGGAAAGTGGCATTACTGAGTGACTGTGAGAGAGCTAGATTAGCATAAGTAGAGATACCATCGGTAATTTGGTTTGATCAAACTCCTTCCACTGATTAAGAGATTAATAGGATAGAGTGAAACGATTTCTTCTTTAGTGGTGATCCCAGAACAAAAGAGCAGAAGCTTATAATTAGAGCTGAGCCATTTAGGGATGATGTTAGGAAGCGCTTCACTCAAATGCCAGTAGAAATTTGGAATTCTATCCCTGCACACAGCTGGGAATGCTCAGGGATGATGGAGTTCTCAAAACTGAGAGGATTTTTGTTAAAGTCTGATGGAATTAGTCGAACATGTAGCCCTTCTGATCCCAAACTTGAAATCCTAAGTGGCAGTGGCTGAAGAACTGGTCATAGTTTTCATTGTCCATCTATGACATCTCAGCGACCAACAAACTATATAAGTGCAGGTGTAGAGTTTGATTAGAGAACACAAATAAATAGGAGCAGGAGTAGACCATTCTGACCATCAATCCTGCTCTGCTATTCAATAGTGTTAGCTGATCTTGGAATTCATGCCACTTTACCAAGCAACCCATATATCCTAGAATTCCTTGCAAGTCCAAATATCTGTCTATTCCAACCTTAAATATGCTCAATGACAGAGAATCCACAAGCTTATGCAGTAGAGAATTCCAAAGATTCATAATTCTTGTGAACAAATTTCTCCTAATCTCAGTCCAAAATGATTAACACCTTATCCTGTGACTCTGTTCACGTACTTTAGATTCCCTGACCAGCAGAAACAATCTTTCAGCCATTGAGCAGCCAGAGCCCTGTAGTGTCTCATATATTTCAATGAGATTGTCTCTTATTCATCTAAGTGCCAGAGAATATAACAGAAAATCCCTGTTCGATGGCAATATTGCTATGAGATATACAAGTTACTTTCAGGGCAGAATATTCATAACAAATGTAATTGACTTCCAAAATTAGTTTACAGATATAAATATATACAAGATTGCTCCTTACGTTTCCACTTTTGTGTTAATATTTGATGAATTGTAAATGTTTTATTAAGGAGTGGTGCTAGTTCTTTCCAGTAAGGATTTTATTAACTATGAGTGTTGTTTAATTCTGTCACTCATAATTTGGTTATAGAAACTCAGCACACTGTGCAAATTGAAACTAAATCAACAAAGTTAAGTCCGCTGGTACAAAGCCATGACCTAATTCTGTCACATTCTGGTAATCTCACGCATGTAATTTCCAACTCATTAAACACTCTATATGTTTAAGTAATTCCATCATTGCCTTTACTGCAAGTTTAAAGACTTCTTCCACTCTCTCCACCCTTCGGATCTGTTGCTATCATCCCTGCCCTAAAAACAAAACCCCTCCTAATCCCACCATTCTTGCAAACTATGATTTCAGCTCCAATCTCCTTTTCTGCACCAAAGTCCTGGAATGTGCTGTCTCCAAATCCATTCCCATTTCTCACGCAATGCCATGTTTGAATCCCTCCAGTCAGGTTCCACTCTACTGAGCAGTACTGAAATGGCTCTTGGCAAGTTTGCAGTCATGATGGCTTGTGTTGACATCATTAACTATTAATCCAGGCCATTGCCTTGGGGGCGTGGGTTGAAAACCCACCACAGCCGCAGAAATTTAAATTCAATCCATAAAAATCTGTAACTTAAAGTTCAGCTCAGAGGTGGTGACTGTGAACCCATTGCCGAAATTTGTCAAAATCCACCTATTCCTCTATTGTCCTTTCATCTTTGCCCAGTCTCTCCTACATGTGACTTACACAACTGGGTTGGTTTTGAACTGCCATCTGCAATGCCACTCATTTCAAAGAGCCGTTAGGGATAGGCTTTGCCAGCAATGCCAACATCCTGGGGAAAAGAGTTAAACAATGTCTTGCTTGTAACTGTGACCAACATAGCCTTTCCCTCCCTGTCCTTCTCAACCTACCTGTAACTTATGACACAGTTGTCCATAACATTATGCTCACCAGCATCTCTACTGTCGTCCAATAGGGTGAGACTTTCCTGATTCCATTCCTGTTTATCTTGACCTAGTCAGAGAATCACTTACTATGGTTTCTGCTCTGGCACTCGCACCACTGCCTCTGGTATCACCTGGAGATTTGTCCTTTATCCCTGTTTTATTTCTCATCGACATTCTGGTCCTCGAAGAGTTCAAAAATAATCATGATCTTTGCAAACAGCGCCATTTCCCCACCATCTCCATTACCCGCTTTGTCTACTATTGTCCAATATTTCCTCCAGTTGAGAAGCCAAAAGCTATTGTTTTCACTTCTCCATCACAGACTTTATTCTGGAACTACCAGCTTCCTCTGTCTCCCAGCCAACTGCCTGAAGCTGAATTTGACTGTTTGAAAGCTCCAGTGTTATATTTGATTCTAAGAGGAGATGCCAACCACATTATCTGCGCGTCAATGAAACTGGCCATTTCCACCTTTATCATTGTCCAACCTTTTCCCTGTGTCAGCTCATCTGAGGCTGAAGGTCTCAAATATGCCTTTGTTACCTCTAGGCTCACCCATTCCAGCACACTCTTGGCTGCTTGCTCACATTTATCACCCACAAACATAATTATTCAAAACTCTGCTCCCTATATCCAAACTCACAAAGTCCTATTCACCATCTTCCTTGTATTTGCTGACTTATATTGCCCCTGATCACACAGCACCTCAATGCCTATCCTTGTTTTGAAGTCTCTCCTTGTCTTGCCCCCTCTCCATCTCTGTTATCTCCTCAGTGTTAACTTGTTCCAATTTGTGTTCTTCAGGCTCAGGCCAGAATTCTAGGTTACCTTCAAATAATATTTATAAGATATTCTACATAATGATAAAACGACAGAACAGCATGCTCTGAGCTGGACAGTTTCCAACCTCCTGGCAGAGTACTAGCGCAGGACTATTGAATTAATGCTAAGATCATAATTTACCTCAGAGACTCGTGTACAAATTTATTAACCCTACCCATGATCTTATTAAATGGCAGTGTAAGCTTAAGTTAAATCCTGCTCCTAATTCCTGTGTTTGTATGTTCATATTTCTACATCTCCTCCAAGTTCAGTTTCTCAGTTTCCAAAATTTAACTAAAACTATTTTCTCAACATTCTTAGCTGAAGCACAACCAAAAATATTTCCCTTAAGACTGAATGTATTTCCAACCCACCATCTTCCCCACCCCCCAATTGCTCCCAGTTTCGTATGCCTTGGAGATCTCATGATTCCTCCTGAGAATCATTTGAAATGGGGTTGGAGGTCAATGGCAGGAATGCTGGCATGGAACAAAAAGAGAAAGATTAATAACAATGTCCCAAAGCTCATAACGCTGAGAGGACAGCTGGCCCAAGGGGCTGAGTTTGTAGACTTGCTCACCGAGCTGGTGGGTTTGGTTGCAAACGTTTCGTCACCCTGCTAGGTAACACCGTCAGTGCGCCTCTGTTGAAGTGACGGTGTTCTGTCTCACTTGTTATTTATATGCCTGAATTTGTTGAGGTGTGTGGTGCCACTTCCGGTTCTGTTTCTCCGTGGTTTGTACACAGGGCCTAATTCAATGTGTTTGTTGATGGTGTTCCAGTTAGAATACCAGGCCTCCAGGAATTTCCTGGTGTGTCTCTGTTTGGCTTGTGTGATTTATGGATGTGTTGTCTCAGTCAAATCCATGTCCCTCATTGTCTGTATGTGGTGAGACAAGTGAGAATTGTTCGTGTGGCTTGGTGGCTAGTTGGTGAGGCTGCATTTCCTGCACTTCTGCCCTCAAAACCCCTTCCCTCAACAAAAAAAAGTAAAGACAGAATCCCCCTTATCCTCACATATCACCCCACCAACCTCCGCATCCAGTGCATCATCCTCCACCACTTCTGCCACATACAACCCAACCCCACCACCAGAGAGATATTTCCCTCCCCACCCCTATCTGCCTTTCGTAGGGACCACTCTCTCACTCTGCGACTCCTGCGTCTGCTCCATACTCACCACTAACCCCACCACCCCCGACACCTTTCCCTGCAACTGCAGGAAGTGCGATATCTGCCCTTACACCTCCCCCTTCACCTCCATTCAAGGCCCATGATAAGCATTCCATGTCCAACAGGGGTTCACGTGTACATCCTTCAGCCTGATCTACTGTATCTGTTGTTCCTGATGTGGCCTCAACTACATCGGTGAGACTAAACATAGACTCACTGACAGATATGCAGAGTTCCTGCGCTCCATACGCTATAATCAACAAAACCTTCCAGTTGCCAACCATTTTAACCCCTGCCTCCCACTCCCTGGGTGACATGTCCATCCTGGGCCTCCTCCAGTGCCACAATGATGCCACACGCAAACTGGAGGAGCAACACCTCATATTCCACCTCGGGAGCCTACAAGTTGATGGCTTAAACATAGAATTCACCAGTTTCAAAATCTCCCCCACCCCCAACCTCGTCCCATGTCCATCCTTCCCTCTCATCCCTGCCTCCTTGACCTGACACAATCTGTCCATCTTCTTTCCCACCTATCTGCACCACCCTTTCAATGACTAATCCCTACTACCCCTACCTGCATCCACCTATCACCATCCCACCTACCTTCCCCCAGCCCCACCTCTCTTTCCTCTATTTATTTCCCAGCTCCTTTCCCCTTCCCCAGTCCTGATGAAGGGTCTAGGCCCGAAACGTCGACTCTCCTGCTCCTCTGATGCTGCCTGACCTGCTGTGTTCCTCCAGCTCCACACTGTCTCGACTGAATCTTTTGGAAGACTGCAGAGTAAGGATTCACTTCTTCAAAAGTCTCACGAGGACTGTGAAGAATCAGCAAGATCTCTCCAGTGAAAGCAGCAATCACGGGAAGATTCACAGTAAGATGTTGGGACTAATCTGAAACCACAAAACACACTGGATGGAAAGATGAGATGAGAGGAACTTTAGCAATGTATACCATTACCTCTAGCAGTATCTCAGGAATGATAGACAAAGAAGGATTCTGGGTTTCTCATACAAAGGTAGGCCATCATTCTCAGATGTGTTATTGCTGAAGGATTTCCCTGCATATGTAGAGTTTCCTGTTCCCTGTACATTCTCATCGGGCACTCCCTGTATGCTACCAAATGACGCCCCAGTGTGAGCACCCTGTAAAGGTGAACGTACTGGAACTTTTAGCACACCTTCATTAGATACAGGCTGTGTTTCTTCATGAGTACAGCAGGTCACACAAACTGGAGTGCTGCTCCCCCTAATCTACAAGACTATCAGAGGGATTTTGATACAGCATCAAAGACTGAAGAATTGGGTATCACAAGATCTCCCTGAAATGATGAAACAGGACCTGAGAGAAGCATGTTCTCAGTTCCGCCCCCGGTTGTGTTTCCTGGTCAGGAATCCCTGAAGGACAAAGAGGCCCCATCTCTTCCAACAAACTGCTGAAGGATCATGAAGCTGATCAAACTCTTGGAGAAGCTGCAAGCATTCTTCACAAAATTTCATACATTTTTCTTTACATGGAAGCTCATTTTCTAGGAGAGGCTGAGAAGCGTCCTCACAAAATGGAATATACTCCATCTTTGCTGGGAATGTCTTTTACTTCAGCTGAAGTATTTGGTAACCATTGTGGAAGATCAGTTCTGAGGAAGGATCACTGGACTCAAAACGTTAAACTCTGATTTTCACTTCACAGATGCCGCCAGACCTGCTGAGCTTTTCCAGCATCTGCTTTTGTTCCTAGTTAGGGAAGGATTTGTTTCAATCGCATTAAGACATAAGTAGGCTCCTTAATAAGTTTACCATTGTGGGTAGGTGATGCTTCATGATGGTTAGCTCAGTTGATGGCTTGTTTGCAATGCAGAGTAACTCCAACAGCATGGGTTTGATTCCTGCATCAGCTGAGGTTACCATGAAGGCCCTATCTTCTCAACCTCATCCCTTGCCTTAGGTGAGGTGGTCCATGGGTTAAACTCACCACCAGTCATCTCTTCCTCTCTCCCTAATGAGAAAGTGGCCCTCTAGGTCATGACACCTTTACCTTTTACTTTGGAATCTGTCACGTTTAATAGCAAGGTTTTCAGGATTAAAATGAATGTCGAAGGCTGCTAGGACTGACTGAAAGAAAATCCCTGCTGAGGTTTCAGCAACACTTGGCTAGATCAGGATCTCTTTGGCAATGGGGCCACTGGAAGTACTGACCTGGAGCTGTTGCTGCTTTGAACGGAGACTCTGTAGCTGTGGAACTGAGTCTTCCACACCTCCCAGCTAAGTACTTGTGTCTTGTGCTTCAGTCACATCAAAGCATCTTGAAACAGGCTGGAACAAAAACAAAGGGGAGGGTCTGAGGAAGGGTCACCGGACCCGAAACGTTAACTCTGATTTTTTACTTCACAGATGCTGCCAGACCTGCTGAGCTTTTCCAGCAACTTTGTTTTTGTTCCTTATTTACAGCATCCGCAGTTCTTTCGGTTTTAGTTTGAAACAGGCTGGAGCTGCTTAGCTGATGTGGGCATGCTGCCAGTTCAGAGTCTACCTCACTCCATTTCCCTTGAAGGAAGAGTTCAGTTTCTTTACCTCCCTTCGAAGGATTTTTTTCTATTGCTTGGAGGTTTTTCGGGTCAATGAAAAAAATATCATCTACTCTAGACTGGAGTCTACACCAGACTACCATGTCGGTACTTGTGGTCTTTCTTTCCAAGCTAAGGCCAGATTTCTCAGTTATTTTAATGAGCAGTCTGTACATGATAATAAGGCTATACAACGGTGTGCTCTGAACTGTACAGGGTCTGACCTCGTTGTAGAACACAAACACATTACTATTGACATCACAGTGACACCACAGCTTACCTGAAAGGTTCAAATATATATCACTTAAACCAAATCTCTCCAGCCTCCAACAGCAGAAGCACTTTTCTTTCTGCACGCTAACAAAAATATCCTTTTGAACATGCCTAACTTTAACGAGTTCCTGAATGTAACTCTCAAGTGCTTGGGCCCTGAACTCTGGAATTTTCACCATAAACCTCTCGCCCTCTCTACCTCTCTTTAAGATGCGTTTGACCAAGCCTTTGGTCACCTGGCCTAATACCTCCTTATGTAGCTGAGGATCAGATTTTACTCCATATTATTCCTGTAAAGTGCCTTGGAACATCTTATTAAAGGTGTTATGTAACTGCAAGTTGCTGTAGCATTGGTTTGACCGTGAGCCACAGCTCACCAAACCAACTTTGGTTTTATTAACATTGATTTTCTCTTCAGCGAAATGTTATTTGTGCAAGGAAAAACATTGAAAGTGTTGATAGATATGAGTGCTCTGAGCTGCAGCTTATTAAATTAGAGCAAAGAAAGTATCTGAGTCACTGCCATGATCTTCTACCAATCGAATCCCAAGGGTTATCATAATCCTCACCCTGTGGATGCCAAGTTTTTAGTCAAAAGAATTCTGATGATTTATTCTCTATCCTTTTCAGTAGAAACTCAATTGTTCCTCCAGATGAGCTTCAGGTATAAACAGTGTAGATTTGACCTAGTGGACGTTAAATTTAGAACTTCTTCAGTTTTCACAAAAGCTATTACATCACAGTTTGGAGCTCTGGGTGGCTGTAGTAATGTCTTGGAACCATTCAAGAAATGTTTAGATGCTGCTGTTGCAATTTCACAATAGAAATAGGCTATTTGGCCCATTGTGCATATTCTGGCCCTCATTGTCCTGCTGGATTCCTATTTTTCTTCTTTTCTTTTATTTTTATTTCTACAGTCTGTGGAAGGGCTGTGGAAACCCATTCGGGATGTAAACCAAGCTCGTCCTGTCTCCCTCTGTCCTGTCGCCTTTCAGAAGGAGCTGGCTATTTATCTGATTTCTGCTCATTTTTCTAAAGTGACCATAGAGCTTCCCTTTTAAAAATGGCAACATCCATCTTCCCCTCATTCCAATTTTGTTCCTCCACTGTAAGCTAGGCTGGGATGGGTAATAGTGGCAGGAAACCTCACGACCTATACATGAGCACTTGAAATGTCATAACATTCAAGGCTGCGGACCAAGTGCTAGAAAATGGGATTCATGTCAATAGGTTGGCACAAACTCACTGGGCCAAAAGGCCTCTTTTATGTGGTATGTCTGTGACTCTAAGTGCATTCCAGACCCTAACCCCTCGCTGAGGAAAAGGAATTTAAGTCTCAACGTCAGTGTCCTGCAGTCCTCAAGCAGTAAGAAAGAAAAAAACAGAATTAATGCTTCAGGTTAATGCCATTTCATCATTTCCATTTGAAGGGTTTAATAAAATTGTCAAAGAGGTTGGAGAGAGGAACATTCCTCCTCATCTTGTGTTTCCAGTCATTTTTTAATCATGTGTTAATTAATCACTTTACATCGACATTGCCTCTGAGCAGTTAAAGACTTGGATCATGTCTCCTATCACTCTGATGTTTCTTTTTTCTCAGTTTTTTTTCATGAGTCTTTCTAAATAAGCCTGTGCCTTCAGGTTCCTGCTAAGTTCTCCCGGGAACTTGTGCTGCAGTATTGCTTGTGAAAACAGACCGAACTAATTGGACCATCTCCTTCATTTACAGCCTAAGGAGAGTGAAATGATTGACAAGTTAGTTTAAAGAAAAAGGTGTTTGTTGATGGTGATTGACCCAGAACACTCTCGAGCGTGGAAGATATGCAGTGACGGACCTAAATGAATTCAGCGGTTGCTATCCAGTGCAAAATGCACAGTCAAGAAGGGTCTCAGTAGAAATTGAGCAGTTCAGAAGAATAACAGGATTTAACCGTTTTCTTTCAATTTGTTAAAAATATCCCAAAGCCAGGTAAATATTCTCGACGAGTAGCTGCTGTTGCAATTTTTTTGTAAAATTGGCAAGGCCAGTGTTAATGCCCTTTGCTAGTTGTCCTGGAGAATCTGGTGCTGAGCTGCTTCCTTGAACTACTGCTATCCACATGGTGTAGGTAGACCCATAGTGCTGCCAGAGAGAAAATTCTAAGACAGGAACAGCGATGTAATTCCAAGTACTTGAGGAGGCAATGGTACTGTCACTAGACTGGAGAGACCCAGGCTAACTCTCTGGGGTTGTGTGTTCAAATCCCACGTTGACAGATGGTGGAACTTGAATTTAAATGTAAACATCTGGAATTGAAAGTTAGTCCCAATAATAGTGACCATGAAGCCATTGATATTAAAGGTTACTAATATCCTTTAGGAGATGAACATCCTGCAAACACCAGTGAGCATGTCTGCTTCTGACCTGATGATAGAGAGAGACGTTGACCTGGACACACAACACTCCTGCAAACAGCAGTGAGATAAAGGATTAGGTAACTTATTGGTTGAAGGATAAATATTCATCATGGAGAGCTCCACAAATAGTGCCATGGGATTATTTTCCTTTGCAGATGGAACCTCAATTTAAGATCACAACAAAAGACAGCACCAGGAACTCTGTCTACAAGGGAAGCTGAGGTGATCAACGATGTCCAAAGGAAACTACTTGAGAGAAATAAATTACCAGGTTTAAGGGATAGAGTTGCGTGAGGAAACTGACTGGATTGCTCCATGGAGGTCAGCATGGATTTGATGGGCTGAACAACCATCCCCTGTACCATAATGACTCTGAAAGTGCATTGCTTTTTAAGAGAGCCAGTATGGATTTTGAGTTCAAATTCTGGGATGGTATTTAATTTTATAACTCTCTGACTCCAAGGCTGACCTTTGGCTAAGACCATCTGGGAGAATCTTTGGTCACTTGGATTTGCGGGAGCTCATGTGAGGGACGAGAGGATCAAGCAACAAGTTCCCCTGGTGGCTGTTTATACTGCTTAAGTGGCACTGAATTCATTCAGTCACAGCTTCGAAGGTTGATTTCTCTCCCCAGTGGTATAACGAAAGCTGCTCAAATTGACATCCAAACGTCTGGACTGATAATGGGCCAAATAACCAGCCAAGATTCCTACTCCCTTAGGGAGTAATGTTATCCAAACTCACCAGGTGTAATATATTGAGGTGGCTGTTCCATCAGGTTCTTAACCAGTGGGGGAAGCAAGCGTTTGGTCAGTATGTGGGTGGTTGGACAAGGAAATGGGTCAATCATTTCCAAACTGCCAGCCCCTTCCCTTGTGTGGTCCAATGACCAGTTCCCACTTGAGTCAGATCTAAAGAACACCCCTTGAGAAAGGTGCTAGAAACTAATGATGGTGGAGGTGAATCCCAACAGGACTTCCAGTTCCTTGAAGAGAACGAGGGGCAGAAACTGGAGGCAAAGATCGGAGACGAGAGGAAGATAGAACTTGTTGAGCATTTTCAGATCCTGGTTTCTGTCCCTGCCTTTCTGAATTTTCTTTTATTCATGATGAGATGGGTCAGCATTTCTTGCCCATTCCTAGCTGTCCTTGAGAAGGTAATGGTATGCTGCCTTTTTGAAGCACTGCAGTCCGTTTGCTGTAAGTGCCCCCACAATATTGGTAGCGAGGGAATTCCTGGACTTTGACCTAGCGATGTTGAAGGAATAACCAGATATTTCCAAGTCAGGATGGTGAGTAGTTTGGAGGGAAATTTGCAGGGGATGGTGTTCCCATGTAACTACTGCCCTTATCCTTCAAGATGGTAGTCGTCAGGGAAAGTGCTGTCTCAGGAGTCTTGTGAATTTCTACCATGCATCTTGTAGATATTGCTGCTGCTATTGAGCGTCCGTGGCGGAGGGAGTGAATGTTTGTTTCTGTGGTGCCAATGAAGTGGGCTGCTTTGTCCTGGATGGTGTTAAGTTTCTTGAGGGTTGTTGATTGCTTGTCATCAGTCTTTGTATTCCTGTCCATTAACCTGGGTCAAGACCAAGATCCCACTGCTCAAATCCTGATCAATGCCATGCTGGACACTGTGCAGAATCGTGCTGCTTTCTGCTTTCTTGTTAATTTTCACAGCATGAAACCTCAGCTGACATGGAACCCAGGAAAAGAGTGAACGCAGAATTTGTAATACTGTTGTACCTCAATTCGTCTTGCTGCTAACTTGCTGTCCCCACTTGTTTATCCTCATTTGCTATGACGCACGAGCAGAGAAACATACATGGAGCTGGCTTCCTCTGCAGAATTCTAATGATTTTGTTATCCCATTTCTGCCCCCTAATTTTTTTATAGTTAATTATTGTTATTTATTTATTTACCTCCTGCTCTTCACAATATTAAGCACTCATCATATAAGAGGCACCTTCAGCCTCTCCTTTTGAAAGCTTTCTTGTCTCTGATTATGTTGTTGATATTATTGCAATCTATGCCATTTCTTCTCTTGTTTCTCCAATATCCAACTTGGGGATGTGAAATCGGGGTTTGAGGAAATGTGTGGAGCAGATTCTCAGCAATGGGAGGGGAAGTTAGGAATCGCATAAATAGCATACATCTTCAATATCGCTCATCTCATATTTGTGTTGATGATCAGTTTCAACCCTTTTATCTCCTGAGATCCCACCTATGTCACTATTATCTCAGCCATGATGAAATTAAGGCTCATCATCTCATGTTTTTGGCACTCTGACCAAAAACAGGAAGCAAATTACCCATCTGTATTTGGGAAAGTTATGATGAGACACCTCCTTGAATTGCTGCAGTTCATTTGTAGGTATGCCCACAATATCCTCAGGGAGGCACTTCCAGGATTTTGACCCAGTGACGCTGAAGGAATGGTGATAGAATTCCGAGATAGGATGATAAGTGACTTGGAGGGAGCTTAGAGGTGTTCCCATGTATCTGCACCTTCCAGATAGTAGTGATCATGTGTTTGGAAGGTGCTGACTAAGGAGCCTTGGTGAGTTCCTGGAGAGATCTTGTAGATAGTGCATGCAGCTGCTATGGAGCTTCGGTGGTGGAGGCAATGATAGTTTGTGGATGTGGTGACAATCAAGGGGGCTGCTTTGTCCTGGAAGGTGTTGAACATCTTGAGTGTCATTGGAGCTGCACCAATCCAGGCGAGTGGGCAGTATTCCATCACACTCCTGACTTGTGCCTTGTAGATAGTGGGTAGGCTTTGAGGAGACAGGAATTGAATTACTTGCCTCCAAACTCCCAGCCTCTGACACACTGTGATAACCATTGTGTTAATATGGCTGGCCCAGTTAAAATTTATGGCCAGTGATAATTCCCAGGAAGTTGATAGAGAGGGTTTCAGAGATGATAATGCCAAGAGGAGATAGTTACATTCACACTTGTATGATGCAAATGTTATTTGCCACCTATCAACTTGAACCTGAATATGTCCACATCTCTGCATCCACTGATGGTTTCACTCTATTAGTTTAAGGCTTGTACTGGCTCTTCGCCTGCACTGAAAGTCAACAGTGAAGATATCTCATCAAGTTCTTGAAAAAAAATTGATACCTTGAAGTAAGGGATGAAAACGGAGAAACAATAGCGAAACAAAAAAGATTTAAATAGACCAGTTAGGAATGTCTCCAAATATTCTTGTTGCATCCTGTTTGCCTTAAGCATTGATGTAGTTTAATATGATTTAGTCATTGTGTGACTTACTGCCATCTGTTCATTATCTATTCAGGAGAAACATGCTCTTAAATGTCTAGAAAATTAATACACATATGGACCATAATGGAAAAATGGGCTGAAAATTAAATGCAGATGAATAAATTAGAATTGCTGGGCCTACGCATTCAGAAGTTGCTGCATTAATATTCTAATTAAGAGTCTGGTGATTAGCCTCAACTATTTTAGTTTGTAAAAGATTAATCAATATCCTTATTTCACAAGGAACTACCTAAAAGGATGCTGGAAGCAGATTCATTTGTAAGTTTCAAAATCGATTGAATAAATACTTTAAAAAAATGAAACATTTTCATAACTCAGGGTAAAGATACAAGGGATTTCAGGTGGAGGGAGTTTGGGTTTCTCTGTCCCAACTCTCTTTCCTTATATCTCTCACTGATCCATGTTTCTTCCACCTTGCTAGTAGATGATTGGATTTGTGAGCAGGAGTGGGATATTCAGGTCTTGAGCCTGCTCCACTATTCCAGAGGAGCAGAACTGATGTGGTTGTGATCTCAACCCCACGTTCCTGTCTGTCCCCACGACTCCCAATACCCTGTACCATAGGCATTTGGAGCTGGAATGCCCTTTGCACTTCCCCCTGACCTGTTCCCCTCTGGTCCATATCCCTCTGCCAGATACCCTTTCCTTTAAGATATGCATGGAGGGTTGAGGATTTTGAGACACCTGTTTCAGAGCAGCTGTTTAAGCACCAGCTCCTCAAATGAAATATCTAATATTAACAATGCTACTGGCTGTTTACACCATTCTCATGCAAACTAAATACAGAAGCTGATGAGTTAGTCATTCCAGTATTCACCAGAAAAAATACACATTTGGCCAACCTTGTCAACCATGTGTAATGTTTAATGAATACCTGTGCAAATAATTAGAGCAGGTTGATTTTACACTTGTACTGGGAGTGGTATTTTGTCGCACAATGTATTAATGAGGTTTGCTTTTCAGTCTAACACTTTCAGCAGTCGGAGAATTCCTTTAGCTATAAAATATTACTTATGTATTGCTGAAAGAATATTATTTATCTATTGCTGAAAAATGACACTTCTTGCTAAAGCCTTTTGATTTACATATGTCAGGACGATTCAGAAACAATAGATGTAAATGTTATTTTCCATTTTCACTGATATGGGAAAGGAATGATGATTGGTTGTCAAAGGGACTCTGATAGGAAGAGGCATTACCATTCAGAGTGCACATGATAATGATAATGCACATTGACAGTTAACTGCCAAATTGTGTTTAAACTTTAAACCAAGCAGATTGACTCCGAATGGTCGAGACTTTGCTCCATGAAATGGACCAGAGAATGGCTGACACCTGTTTTGTTGAGTTGAAATCAGGCAACGTGTGTCCAGTTGTTTCTGTTGCCACTGCTCACTTGCACTGGAAATGAAACACTACTCTTCCTGCAGTCATCACAAATGGGAGCATTTGGTTAAACCATAAAACTTCAATAAATAGATATGTTGCACGGCTAATCTTCAACTCTGTAACATCAATTCCACTGCTTCCTTAAAATTCCCATATCCATACAGTCAGACACACAAAGAGACAAGATAAGACACAAATATGGAGAGGAGCTAAATGATTGGAGCAACACAGCTCTGACACCAGTCCTCATCACAGGCAGCAATGAATTGTTTTCAGCTTTTTATTTCATTCATCTCTCTCTTATTGATGTGAGTTTGTGGATACAGCGATTCTCAATCTTTCATACAATGGTTGAGACCTTTTCAGCGCCTCTGAAGGTGAATTTCCCTTTTTTACCTTTCAGCGGGTAAGGAGAACAACTTACAGAGGAAGATGACAGAAAGGAGCAAGCTACAAGGGATACTCTTTTACTCCTCCACACAGGAGTGGGGGAGAGAGAGAGAAAGGTTGAATACTCTGCCTTTACAGTCTGGATGTTCCTGCTATGTTGTCCACTCTCAAGGCTGTATCAGCCTGCCAACGCTCCAATCAAATGGTTATTACTATGCTGCTTCTTTCAATTTTGAAACTTTTGTCTGTATGCTTCAGGAATGAACTTACTTGTACCTGGAATCACCTGCTTTACAGCATTACAATCTTAGAAACTTCTTCTGACAATGATGCATAAATTTTAAACACTCTAATTGTCAATTTATTTTGCATGGGCAGTGTCCCATTTTCCTTCAGCCACTTCGTCTGGTTTTTCAAATAGCATAGAGAGAGTGCATCCATGTCATTTTCCTTGAATTATGCTTGGACCTATATAAACATAAACATTTCCTTTCTGGACTTTGAATTATGATGATGCTTTTCCTTATTGGAACTCTCTTTAGCTTCTGTGGCTGTAGCTTCTCCTGTTTTAACTACATCATTCTCAGCTTAAGTTCTTTTTTTTTCTCTTCAATTTCTTAAATTTCTAATTCCAGCCGTCTCATTTCCTTTTTTTTTTATACTTTCCAGTTTACTTTCCTTGTCTTTTCCTGCTCTTTCCTTGTTCTTCTCTAGCTATGATGTGGAGTTGCTGGTGTTGGACTGGGCTGGACAAGGCCAGAAGTCACATGACACTGGGTTATAGCCTAACAGGTTTATTTGAAATCCCAAGCTTTCACAGGAACGAACCCTATTGCACTATAACCAGGTCTCTAGCTACTTCATTTTCTCATGATGTTCAAACCGCTTTATTTGTTCATGCAGCAGTTATGCAGTAGTAACACAAGTGATCTTCATCAATAACACAATGCTGCTATCAAGCCAAAAAGACATTCTGCATTTCACACAAATGAGTAATGTAGTATATGAATTTCAATGCCTTGTGTGATGCTAGGTATGTGGGTGTATGTCCTAAAAATTGGCAGATTGTACCAATCAGGATGCCCGTTTGGGTGTTTGATATAGGCAAAGTACTGATGTTACCCAACCAACCTGTGGTTGCCAAATCCACAACACAATATCTAACATTACATGCGATTCTTTATGTTGGACAGTATTTGCTGGATAATCCTGAATGGATGAAAAATTACACAGACAACCAATTTAGGATTGTCAGTCAGGTTCACAATGTGATGAACTTGCAAGTACTGATATTTACATATATTCATACACAGGACCCTACCCTTTGTGAACACAAAGAACACGTACATGCACTGTGCCTATTTCAACTAAACAAAATAGGTTACAGCCATTTATTCCACAGTGAATAGCATAAGTGCATTTAAAGAGTTCTAAAGAAAAGGCATATCAGACTTTGAAATGTTAACTCTGTTTCTCTTTCCTGAGATGCTGCCAAACCCTGCTGAGTTTGTCTGTTTTTATTTTAGATTTCCAGCAGCGACAGTATTTTACTTGTTGTCTTTTGCTTGCATTTAAGGTAAAGCTGGATAATCACATGATGAGAAAGGGAATAGAAGGATATGCTGACAAAGTGACGTTATGATCCCAGCTAACAGACAAATCAGTTCCTATACTGAGACTGGCTTGATAGACCATATTTTGCAGTTTTGTCACCATGATGCTCAATCACTGAATATTTTTGGAAGAGACTGCCAATGTACTTTTACAAAAGAACATAAAAGTTTCTGTGACCCAAAAAGAAAAAGAGCCTAACTATATTACATTATCCAAACTATTCAAAGCAGTATTGTCACAAATATCAGAAACAAAGGTTCAACCCTTTTGCCCCCAAACAACAACATTACAGATGCTCAGTGAAGGATCTTCACTGTCTTCACTTTAAATTTCTTATTCAGTTCACATTCAGTCAATGCTGTCTTCTTTAGGTAATGTCTGTAGCTGAGACCCTTAAACAAGCTGCTACCTCAGCTCACTTACTCCTTAATATGTGTTCCTTAAAGTTAAGCATTCAATAGCTTTGTAAGCTGGCTTCCTCCTTGACACCTTAAGGTCTCTGTTTTTGGAACTTTTTTCTTACTAACATCTAAGCCACTCAGGACTTCTCTTCATAGAATCATAGAGCCCCTACAGTGTGGAAACAGGCCCTTCGGCCCAACAAGTCCATACCGACCCTCAGAGCATCCCAACTAGACCCATCTCCCAATAACCCACCTATTCTACACATCCCTGAACACTACGGGCGATTTAGCATGGTCAATCCACCTAGCCTGCCCATCTTTGGACTGTGGGAGGAAACTGGAGCACCGGGAGGTAACCCACGCAGACTCGAGGAGAATGTGCAAACTCCACACAGACAGTCGCCTGTGGGTGGAATTGAATCTGGGCCCCTGGCACTGTGAGGCAGCAGTGCCCTGACTGTTTTGGTGACTGTCAAATTGCACTGCTGTTACAGGTCTTTTCTCTCCAAACGACCCACTTTTCTCAGAAAGAAGCCTGAATGCTACTTTTCTAAATGAATTTGTTTCTGTCTTTGTCTCACTGTGTCATGAGGCACTTTATTATTAAACAACAATACAATTTGCTTTCTCTTTTTGCCCCTTGTTTCTAATGCACTGACCTATTCACCTCATGGGTTTTAAAATGCACATAAACAAACCTCCAAAGAGTTCAGTACCACTGAACAAGTCTAAAATGAAACTAAAACCATGTCTCCTATTCTTAACACACAGTATAGAAATACAGATCAAATCTAAAGCTGTACAGAGTTCTTCCACTTTAGAACCCAAGTTTCTAAAATTATAGTAATATACCTTCTTCACACTGTCTATGATAGAGGGGAAAGGGGAGTTAAGGTCACATTCAGATCAGCCATGATCTTATTGAAGATGAAGCAGCTAGAGGGGTTGAATGCTTTACTTCTGCTCCTTGTTCATGTAAATCACCATTTTTTCAATATCCTGAATTATCTTTAGTATCTATAAATCTATCAATGTCTGTTTTGAACATACTGAGCTTCCATTGACCTCTGGGGCAGAGTATTCTAAAGATTCAGAACCTCTTGAGTGATGAATTTCCTCCTTATCTCAGTCTTAAATAGTTTGCCTTTTGTTCTGAAACTGAGCTCCCTGGTTGTAGACGCTCCCAGATAGGGAAAACCGTCTTTCTGCATCCACCCTGTCCTTTCCTGTAAAGGTTTTCTAAGTTTCTAAACTCTGGGCAATACAGGCCCAGACTCCTTAATGCCTTCTTATAGGTAGGTCTCTCCCACCCCAGCAGGGTTCAGTCTGAGTTATGAATGGGCAGGATTCTCGCTTCAGAGACCAAAGGTCACATGTTTAGGGCCCATGTGAGAGAGTTCAGCATAAAATGCAATCCAATAATCTCAAAGCTGCGCTGAGGGAGATTTGCACTGGTGTTGGAATGGTTCTTTCATGATGTTAAACCAAGAATCCCACCTAGCTATTGAAATGGCCATAAAAAAATTCTGTGACATAATTTTGAAGAGGAGCAGGCTGGTGTTCCTGCCAATAATTATCCCTCTATCAACATCAGAAAGTTATTTGGTCCACACTAGCTTGCTACACACAAATTGGCTGAAGCATTTCCAAATCTTCAACGCATCGAAACAAATTCATTGATTGCGAAACAGCTTAAAATGCATTGAGATTGTGAAAGGTGCTATCAAAGTGCTAAATTTCTCTTACTTCTACAAAGAATCTGCATAGTAAAACTGTAGGAAATATTTCATTTGGAACTAAGTTTGCCCTCTCCTGTCAGCATTAACTCATTCAGGGGTACAATCCTACCAATAGCAGAAACAGAGATAACAAGTTGTAAAGCTGGATGAACACAGCAGGCCAAGCAGCATCAGAGGAGCAGGAAAGCTGACGTTTCGGGTCTGAACCTGGACCCTTCATTTTCTGAAGAAGGGTCCAGACCCGAAACGTCACCTTTCCTGCTCCTCTGATGCTGCTTGGCCTGCTGTGTTCATCCAGCT
>JAHRHZ010000139.1:9993591-10008264 GCA_024137785.1 Ginglymostoma cirratum | reverse complement strand
CACTGACTCTCACTGGGGTATGGGTCCCACACACATACTGACTCTCAGTGGGGTATGGGTCCCACACACGCACTGACTCTCAGTGGGGTATGGGTTATTGTACTCTATTGCTTGTTTTGGTGGAGACCAGGATAGCATTGTGCTGGTCTGAAACCCATCCCTGCCCCTGTAGCAGGAAGAATGTCTTAAGAAAATGATGCAGTGGTCAAAAGGGTTAAACTGCAAGGATTGAATTCAGGGTTGAGACTTGTAAATCCAGATGAACCAGTAATTTAACTGTGATGTTTAAAATGATTAAATGATTTATTAGCGTAAGCAGAGAGAAACTGTTTCCTCAGTTGGGGAGGAGTTCAAAATAAAGGGGCAGAAAATTAAAACTCAAGCCAGGCCCTGAAGGGCTGGAGTCAGGTAGAATTTCCTTGCACAAAGGGCTGAATGGCCTGCTCCTGTACCTATTGACATCACTCAATAATACGCACTGATACCGAAAGCATGTTTACTTGGATTAGAAAGTAGGCAATTGTCAGTGTGGGCCACCTGTGCCTTATATAAAACAGGGCACATACATATATATATAAGTAACTTTTGATAACATTTAGATTAGAATAATAGATTGCTAAACAAAAAGCAAGAGCAATTACTGCACATGTTGGAATGCTGGAATATAATCTGAAAATGTTGGGAATAATCAGCAAATCATGCAGGACTGGCAAAGAGAAATGTGAAATAATATCTCAAGTTATGGTTCTGATGGCCATTAAATCAATTTCTTGCTCCACAAATGCTGCCAGATTGGCTGAGCATTTGCTGCATTTTCGGTGTTTGTATAAAACGTACCAGCCTCTCAGAGGCTGTGAAGAGGTATCTATACGGCTCATCGAAACACCTCCACAATATAACCTGTCAATGAAGGTGACAGGAGTCTCTCCTGTAGGCTGCTATTCTGATGAAAACACCAGCACTAACATTCTAAAGAAGAAAATTTCCAAACAAGGCTGAAGTCAGTGAAACCTCAACATCATCGAGACTGCAAAGTAAAATATAGAACCTTACAGCACAGAGGAGGCCATTCAGCCTATCATGGTTGTGCTGGTTCTTTGATTGACCACCTGTAAACATATGTAAACGTGTTTAAGACAGAGAAATTCCTCCTTCCAGAGGGCAATGAGCCTGTTGGATTCTTACCACAGGGGGCTGTAGAGGATAGGTTGTGAAGTTCAAGGCTGAGATGGATTTTAATCAGTATGGTGTGAATCAAGGTATATGGAGGGAAAAGCAGGAAAGTGGCATTGAAGATTATCAGATCATCCAGGATCTCACTGAATGCTGGAGAAGACTTGATGGGCTGAATGGCCTGTTCTGCTTCTATGCCCTATGGATTACAGGACATTAGGTAAAGAGCAGTTTGAAATAGTGGATTGACACATTCTGGAGAAATCAGTCTTTAACAATGATGAGATCGTGATGGTTTGGAAGTTTCTCAATCTTGAGCTGACTGGCTCTCTCTATTTTTTGGAATGTATTTGCTTCTCCCTATCAAGTCCTGCAGCAGGCCATCTGCAACCTGTCAACCATGGCCCTGGTCTCTATAACACATATCGCTGCTGTCAGTCTTGTTTATCCTCACTTCTGTGTAGCTGCTGCCTTCCTGCCTGAAACCCAATGCGCACGACACAAGAGTCTGTTAAATCTCTCCAACTTCACAACAGAAGATTTCGAAATAACCTGGATAGATGTGAACAGACTAAACTTTCATTTTGCAGTGAAGGAGTTGTACCTCCATTCTTCATTCAACATTTTATAAATGCTGCAGAATTGATGGCTTTAGGGGCTGAGCTCCAGAGTTGACATCACTAATCTATATATGACCTAGGCTTGGCTGCTGAGGAACCAGGTTTGCAGACTGAGTGCATGGTGTCTGGACAAAGAAAAGTACTTAGTTTTCATAGCTATTGTCAGCTAGGAATAGAGAGCGTGAGTGAGAGACCTGAGTCTGGTGACCAGTGGGTAAGGTTATTCCTGTATTATTCTCCATAGTTGATAATGTTGATTGAGTCAATAAGCAGGAGAGCTCAACCCCATGGAATGCTCCTCCTACAATATGGAGGAAATCAGGAACACTTCAAGTGTCTGCGGTGACGACATATGCAGGAAGTGTGTTCAGCTGCAGCTCATGATTTGCTGCGTGGTGTGCCTGGAGCTGTGGACAGACTCACTATGGAGCATCCATGAAGCTGAAAATATGTGGATAGTACATTTAGCGAGCTGGTGACATCACCAGTAAGGGCTACGAGGACAGAGAAGAGTGGGGTGAATACCAGAAAGACTAGTAATCCTGGGCAGGCAGTGAAGGGGTCCACTATGACCATTCCCCTCTCAAACAGGTATATCATTTTGGATACTGTTGGTGGGGGAGGGGGTCAAGGGAAAGCAGCAACAGGTTAGTGGCACCACGACTGGCACTGTTGTACAGCAGGGAGGGTTGAAGTGTAGGCGTTCCACAGTGATGGGGGACTCTGCCATCAAAAGCACAGATAGGCGTTTCTGTGGCTGCGATCGAGACTCCAGGATGGTATGTTTCCGCCCTACTGCCAGGGTCAACACACTTCCTGCATATGTCGTCACCACAGACACTTGAAGTGTTCCTGATTTCCTCCATATTGTAGGAGGAGCATTCCATGGGGTTGAGCTCTCCTGCTTATTGTGTCTGAGCAGGCACAGGGTATTCTGAAGGGGAAGGGTGAGCAGCCAGAGGTCATACATTGGTATTAACAAGGTCACCAGAAAGAGAGATGAGGTCCTACAAAGGGAGTTAGGAAGGAAATTGGAAATAGGAATAGGAAATTGGACCACTAGGGTTGAAATCTTGGGATTACATCCTGTGCCATGTGCCAGTGAGGCTAAGAATAGGAAGATAATCCAGTCAAGTACGTGGCTAAACAGCTAGTGTAGGAGGGAAGGCTTCAGGTATGTGAATGATTGGGATGTCTTCTTGGGAAGTGGGACCTGGACAGGAAGGACAGGTTATGTGTAAACTGGAGGGGCACTAATATCCTGGCAGGGAGGTTTGCTGGTGCCACTCAGGAGCATTTAAACTACTGTGGCAGAGTGTCAGGAACCAAAGCAATAGGTCAGCATGTAAAATGACTGAGGAGGAATCTGAGACTAAAGCCAGTAAGACTAAGAGGAGAAACAGACAGGGGGAGGTTACTGAACACGGCAGGACTGATGCTCTCAGGTGTATTTGTTTTACAGTGAGGATTGTGACAGATAAGGAACTTAGAGCTTGGATTAATGCATATAACTGTGATGCACTAGCTATTACACAAACTTGGTTGAAAGAGGGACAAGGCTGGCAGCTTAACGTTCTGGGATTTAGATGTTTTAGGTGAGCTAAAGAGGGATGTAAAAGAGGTGGAGAGTTGCGTTACTGATGAGGGAAAATATCACAGCTGTACTTAAGGGAGGAGACCTTCGAGGGGTCATCCAGACAGGCCATAACATAGAGCTCAGGAATAGGAAGGGTACAGTCACTTTGATGTGAATGTGCTACAGGCCTCCCAACAGCCAGCGGGAGACAGAGGAACAGGTACGTGGACAGATTATGGAAAAAATGTAAAAATAACACTGTTGTTGTGGTGCGTGATTTTAACTTCCCCTAAATTCTGGGACTCGCTCAGGGCTAGGGGCTTGGATAGGGGACAATTTGTTTGGATGGTTTTTTGAAACAAAATGTAAGTAGTCCAACCAACACACGAGACCTGGTATAGGGGAATGAGCTCGTCCAAGTGATCGGAGTTTCAGTAGGGGAGCATTTTGCGAACAGTGACCAAATTTCTGTATGATTTAAATTGCTTATGGATAAGGATAAGAGTGAAAGTACAAGACTGGGGAAAGGCTAACTACCACAATATTAGGCAGGAATTGGTGAACATATTTTTGGAACAGCTGTTTGAGAGTAAATTCACATCTGGCATGCAGGAAACTGTTAAAGGCCAGGTGATTAGGGTTCAGGATGAGCATGTTCCAGTGAAATTGAAGGATAAGGGTGACAAGATTCAAGCAACTTGGTTGACAAGATAAATTGAGACAGAAAGATAAAGAGGTATTGTAAGGTTTAGGACACTGAAGACAGACAGAGCACTCAAAGAATACAAAGAATGCAGGAAAGAACTCAAAAAAGGAATTAGGAGGGCTTAAGGGGCCATGAAACGTCTTTACCAAACAGGGTTAAGAAAAATCCCAAGGTGTTTTATACATGTATAAGGAGCAAAAAGGCAACTATGGAAGGGGTAGGTCCACTCAATGACAGAGGGAATTTATGCATAGAGCCAGAGGAAGTGGGTGACGTCCTTAATGAATACTTTGCATGGGTATTCACAAAGTAGAAGTGCGTGGTGGATGGTGAGTGTAGAGTGTGATATTCTAGGGTATGTCAATATAAAAAAGGAGGAGGTGTTGGGTATTTTGAAAAACGTTAAGATAGACAAGTCCCCAAGACCTGAAATTGCTGGAGCCTTGAATGAAATCTTTGTGCCCTTTTTAGTCACAAGAAAAATCATAGAGGACTGGACAATAGCCAATGTTGTTCCTCTGTTTAAGAAGAGCCATAAGGATAATTTGGGAAACTACAGACCAGTGAGCCTTGTGTCAATGGTAGGGAAATTATTGGAGAAGATTCTTAGGGATAGGATTTACTCACATTTGGAAAAATATGGACTTATTAGAAATAGGCAGCATGGCTTTGTGTGGGGAAGATCATGTCTCACAAACTTGATTGAGCTTTTTGAGGAAGTGTCAAAAGATAATTGATGAGGACAGGGCAGTAGATGTTGTCTGTAGGGACCTTAGCAAGGACTTTGACAGGGTCCCCCATGGCAAGTTGATGAAAAAGGTGATGTCACATGGGACCTGTGGTGAGCTGGTAAGGTGGATACAGAGCTGGTTTAGTCATAGAAGACAGCAGCAGTGGAAGGGTGCTTTTCTGACTTGAGATCTATTGTCAATGGGATTCGGCAGGGATGAGTGCTGGGGCCCCTGTTGTTTGTAATGTTTGCGTTTGATTTGGAGGAGAGTATAGGTGGCCTGATTAGTAAGTTTGAAGACGACAAAGATGTAGATAGTGAGGAGAATTGCTAAAGGATACAACAGCATAGAGATGGGCTGGAAACTTGAGGGGAGAAGTGGAGATGGAATTTAATTACATCATTTATGAGGTGATGCATTTTGGAAGATCTAGTGGAAGGAGAAAAGTATACAGTAAATGTTAGAACACTTAGAAGCATCAATATTCAGAGATATCTGGGCATACAGGTCTACAATTTCCTGAAAGTGGCAATGTAAGTGGATAACATGGTCAAGAAGGGATATGGCATGCTTGCCTTCAGCGGTCAGGGCATTGAGTATAAAAATTGACAAGTCATGTTGCAGCTGTACAGAACTTTAGTTAGGACGCATTTGGAATATTGTATACAGTTCTGGTCACCACACTAATAGAAGGATGTGGAGGCTTTGGAGAGGGTACAGAAACGGTTTACCAGGATGTTGCCTGGTTTGGAGGGTATTAGCTATGAGGAGAGATCGGACAAACTGGGTTTGTTTTCACTTTAACATCAGAGGCTGAGGGACGACATGATAGACATTTACAAAATTATGAGAAACATAGATTGAATGGATAATCGGAGTCTTTTTTCCCAGGGTTGAAATGTCAGTTGCTAGGGGACATAGTGGGTAAGTGGGTAAGTTTAAAGGGGATGTGAGAAGCAGGTTTTATTACACAGACGTGATAAGTGCTTGGAATGCATTGTCAGAGCAGGTGACTGAGGCAGATAATGTAGCATCATTTAAGAACCATCTTGACAGAAGCATGAATAGGCACAGAATAGAGGGATACAGACTGATCATAAGACATAGGAGCAGAAGTTAGGCCATTCAGCCCATGGAGTCTGCTTTGCCATTCAATCATGGCTGATAAGTTTCTCAACCCCATTCTCCTACTTTCTCCCTGTAACCCTTGATCCCCTGGACAATCAAGGACCTATCTATTTCTGTCTTAAATATACTCAATGACCTGGCCTCCACAGCCTTCTGTGGCAGTAGAGATAAAAGTGTTGGCACAGTCTAGGTGGGCCAAAGGGCCTGTTCTTTTGCTGTACTCAGACACATAAATACACTTCACTCAAAGATGTACTCACACACACTCAAACATACATCGCTCAGAGATGACTCTCACACACATGTAAATAGCACTCAGGGATGACTCTCACACGTGTGCGTGCCTGTGCGCACACACACACACGTCACTCAGAGATGTACTGACACATACAGTAAACAAGCATCACTGAGAGATGTGCTCTCACACACGCAAACATACGTCACTCAGCCAGGTACAATAGCAATGTTTAAGAGGCATCTTGACAGATACATAAATAGGTAGGGATTAGAGATATACGGACCATGTAGAGGCAAAATGTTTTTAGCTTAGAAAGGCATCATGTGTCAGCACAGGCTTGGTGGGTCGAATGGCCTGCTTCTGTTCTTAATTCGTATGTTTGTATTTAAAGAACAGTCCAGCATGGGAACAGGCCATTCGGCCCACCAAGCCTACTCCACCAGGTAATGACCGATCTGATGGTGGCCTCAACTCCATACCCTGGCTGCTCATGATAGTGAGTGACTCTCTTGTCAATCAAGAATCTTTCTTGGTCTGTTGTAAAAATGTTCAATGACTCTGTTTCAACAGTTTTCTGCGGCAAAGAATTCCACAGACGAACAAAACTGAGGGAGAACGTTCCTCCTTATCTCAATCATAAACCCTTCTTTTCAAAAAGTGTTCCTGAGTTCTAAACTGTCCGAAAAGGGGGAAACAACCTCTCTTTCACCACTTTGGCTTATATGGTTTAATAAGATCACCTCATATCTTCTAATCTCCAGTGGATACAGGCCCAACTTATCCAAGCTTTCTTCATAGGACTTTCTGATGAAGGGTTTAGGCCCGAAACATCAAGTTTTCCTGCTCCTATGATGCTGCTTGACCTGCTGTGTTCATCCAGCCCCATGCTTGTTATCTCTCTTTCTTCATAGGACACTCCCTTTATTCCAGGAATCCATTGTGTAAACCTTTACTTCACTAATAGCAATGCAATTGTGTCTTTTCTTGAATAGGGAAACCAAAAGTACTCCAGATGTGCCTTCATCAAGACCATGTATAACTGTTGCAAAACATTTATATTCTATTCCCCTTGATGTAAACAGCAACATTCCAATTGACTCCAAATCACTAATGGATCAGTCATTGAAAACAGAAAGTAGGAATAGTTTTTTTTTCCCTCAGAGGGTCATGAGTCTTTTGAACCCTTTTGTTAAACGAGAGAGTGAATGGTGATTGCAGTGAGGTGGGAATGTGGATTTCAGGTTAAAATCAGATCAGCCACGTTCTTATTGAATAACAGAGCAGGCTCATGAGACTGAATGACCTACTTCTGCTCCTGATTTACATATTCTTATATACTGTACCTGCATATGAACATTTAGTGATTCAAGTACAAGAACATCCAGATCCGCCTGCAATGCACTGTTCTGCAACTTTTTTTATTCATTCTAGAATAAAATCAGAGGGCTAATCAGAGGGTGGCTGAGAGTCATCACAGTGGAATTCTGGGAGACATCGCCACAGTCATCACGACTGTACAGGAGTCTGGATGAAGGCCCGAAATGTCAGCTCTCCTGCTCCTCTGATGCTGCCTGGCCTGCTGTGTTTCTCTAGCTCCACTCTGTATTGACTCTGACAGCAGCGTCTGCAGTTCTTGATATCTCCACAGGACACCATCCGTGAGACGGTGAAGAAGGGCAGTGAATCAGAGGGCAGCTGAGAGTCATCACAGTGGAATTCTGGGAGACTTCGCCACAGTCATCACGACTGTACAGCAAGTCAGAGAGAATCTGGTGTCGAGGTTTGGTTAAACCTAAAACACTACATTGCTGCTTCCCCCTCTCCCTCCTCCTCCTCTGGCTGAAAAACTAGACTCTGATGAGGATAGCTGGCAAGGCAAAGGCATACAAGGGAGCAGCCATTAAGAGAGTCGGCCAGTGTTACAGTGGAAGTGCTGAGGCCTTTGCTAAAGGGCTCTTTAACTCTATTTTCTTTCTGGCTAGACCGATGGCAGTTAAGCTTCCAGTGTCCCTGCTGGCTACACCCGTGAGTAGTGCACCAGGCTGCATCTCCTGTTAGAGAGCTAGAGCTGGATGCACTCAGGCTCATCTGGCATGCAGAGAACATCATTAATAAGAACTATAATGTAGTGGTCACTCCTAAGGTGCAGGCTGCAGGTAGCTGGGTGACCACCAGAAGAGGTAAAGAGGGGGGAAAGGCAGATAGTGCAGGGTTCCCCTGTGGCCATTTCCCTCAATAACAGGTATATTGCTTTAGATACTGTTGGGGAGGATGACCTTTCAGGGGCTAGCAGCAGCAGTCAGGTCAGTGGCACTGTGACCAGCTCTGAGGCTCAGAGGGGATGGGTGCAGTCAGACAGGCTCAATCATGAGGTGGACAGACAGGAGATTCTGTGGCCGCAGGAGAGACACCAGGATGGTGTGTTCCCTCCTGGGTGCCAGGGTCAAAGATGTCTCTGGGCGGTTGCGGAACATTCTGAAGGGGGAGGACAAACAGCCAGAGGTCATTGCTCACATCGGTACAAATGACATCACTAGACAAAGGGATGGGGTCCTGCGTAGTGAGTATAGGGAGTTAGGTAAGAAGTTAAAAAGCAGGACCTCAAGGTTAGGGATCTCAGGATTGCTCCCAGTGCCACACTCCAGAGAGAATAGAAATAGAAAGATAGGCCAGATGAATGTGTGGCTAAGGAGCTGGTGTAAGGAGCAGGGTTTTCAGTTCTTGGATCATTGGGATCTCTTCTGGGGTAAGGGTGACCTGTACAAGAGGGATGAGTTGCATTTGAACCCCAGGGGGTCCAATATCCTTGCGGGGAGATTTGCTAGTGTTACCGGGGAGGGTTTAAACTAGTTTGGCAGGGGGGTGTGGCACTCTAAATAAGAGAGGATCCATCGAGAAGTCAGGGGAAAATACATTAGCCATCTAGAGCAAGTTTTCTGTTCAGGATAGCTAGGGGCACAGTAAATGGAGGGAAAAGACTTCTGATTTAAAGTGCATTTATTTCAGTACACCAGGCCTGACTGGTCAGGCAGATGAGCTCAGAGCATGGATTGGCTTTGGGGCCTGGGATATGATAGCCATAACGGAAACATGGCTGAGAGAAGGGCAGGACTGGCAGCTCAATATTCCAGGATACAGAAGCTACAGAGTGATAAGACACAAGTAAGCAAGGAGGGGGAGTTGAACTTTTGATAAGGGAAGATGTAACAACAGTGCTTAGAGAGGATATTCTTAAGGGGTCGTCAAGTGAGGCCAAATGGTTAGAACTTAGAAACAAGAAGGCAATAGTCACTCTCTTTGGACTGGATTATAGACCCCCAAATAGCCAGTGTGTACTAGAGACCAGATATGTACAGAGATTGCAGATACCTGTAGGAATAATAGAATAGTATTGGTTAGAGATTTTAATTTCGCCTGTATAAACTGGGCCACCCAGAGTGTATAAGACTGAGATGAGGTGGAATTTGTCAAATGTGTCCAAGAAAGTTTCTTAAATCATTATGTAGAGGGCCCTACTCGGGAAGGTGCAACATTTCCTCTTAGCAAATGAGGTCAGGCAACTGACTGAAATGTTATTTGGAGAGCACTTTGGGTCCAGTGACCATAACTCTCTTAGTTTTAACATAGTTACAGAAAAGGATAGGACAGGTCCACAGGTTAAGGGGCTAAACTTGAGAAGGGCCAATTTTGGGGCCATTAGGCAGGATCTAGCAGCGTTCGATTGGTTGGGCCTATTTGAAGGAAAAGGAAATACTGGCAAAGGGGTGGCCTTTTAAAAGTGTGATATCAAGACCCTGGGGAAAGTATGTCCCTGTTAGGGTGAAGGGAAAAGCTGGCAGGTTTAGGGAGCCCTGGATGACAAGGGATGTTGAGGATCTGGTCAGGAAAAAGAAGAAGACATACATTGGGTTTAAGCTATCGGGTTCAAGTGAATCCCTAGATGACTATAAAAAGTGTAAGAGCATACTGAAGAGGGAAATCAGAAGAGCAATGAGAAGGTATGAGATGGATCTGGCAGATAAGGTTAAAGATAATCCCAAGAGGT
The DNA here is from genome assembly GCA_024137785.1 of Ginglymostoma cirratum. Lineage (NCBI taxonomy): Eukaryota > Metazoa > Chordata > Chondrichthyes > Orectolobiformes > Ginglymostomatidae > Ginglymostoma > Ginglymostoma cirratum. Next base: position 9,998,047 of record JAHRHZ010000139.1, on the reverse strand, counting down.
TCTATAGCTATGTTAAGAGTAAAAGGGTGGCTAGGGAGAGAATAGGTCCCATTAAAGATCAGCATGGCCATCTGTGTATGGAACCACAGGAGATGGGGGAGATTTTTAATAAATATTTCTCCTCACTGTTTACTGAGGGGAGAATCATGGATGCTAAGGAAGTAAGCGAAACAAGTGGGGACGTTTTGGATTGTATACTTATTACCAGAGAGAAGGTGTTTACAGCCTTAAAGCACTATAAGGTGGATAAATCCTCTGGCCCTGATTAAGTCCATCCTCGGACATTGTGGGAGGCTAGGGAAGAAATTGCAGAGGTCCTTGCAGAGATTTTTACTTCATCGTTAGCCACTGGTGAAGTTCTGGAAGACTGGAGGGCGGCTCATGTTGTTCCATTGTTTAAGAAAGGTAGCAAAGACAAACCAGCAAACTACAGGCCAGTGAGCCTGACATCAGTGGTAGGCAAGTTATTGGAGAGGATACTGAGGGACAGGATCAACCAGCATTTGAATAGTCAAAGTCTGATTAGGGATAGTCAGCATGGATTTGTGTGTGGGAAGTCACGTCTGACAAATCTTTTAGAGTTTTTCAAAGAGGAAACCAAGAGGATAGATGAGGGTAGGGCAGTGGATGTTGTCTGTATGGACTTTAGTAAGGCCTTTGGCAAGGTCCTGCATGGCAGGCTAGTCATGAAGGTTAGGTCACATGGGATCCAGGGAGAGCTAGTAAATTGGATTCAAAATTAGCTCGATGGTAGTAAGCAGAGGGTAATGGTTGAAAGTTGTTTCTCGGACTGGAGGCCTGTGATAGCGGTGTGCCACAGTGGTTGGTGCTGGGACCTTTCTTATTTGTTATTTACATAAATTATCTGGATGTGAATGTACAAGGCATGATAAGTAAGTTTGCAGACAAAACAAAATTAGGAAATATCATTGATAGCGAGAAAGGTTATCAAAAATTACAGAGGAATCTTAATCAGGTGGGGAAGTGGGCTGAGGACTGACAAATGCAATTCAATACAGATAAGTGTGAGGTGTTGTACTTTGGAAAGTCAAACCAAGGTAGGATTTATACAGTAAACGGTAAGGTCCTGAGGAGCGTTGTGGAACAGTGGGACCTTGGAGCACAAGTGCATAATTTGTTGAAAGCAGTGTCACAGGTAAGCCAGATTGGTGAAGAAGGCATTTGGCATGTTGGCCTTCATCAGTCAAGGCATTAAGTATAAGGCTATGTTACAGTTGTATAGGTCATTGGTGAGGCCACACTTGGAGTATTGTGTACAGTTTTGGTCACCCTGTTATAAGAAAGTCAGAGTTACACTGGGAAAGAAGATTTATGAGGATGTTGCCAGGACTAGTAGGCCTGAGTTATAAGGAGAGCTTGGCCAGGAAATGACTTTGTTCCTTGGAATGTAGGAGAATGAGTGGTGATCTTATTGAGGTGTATAAAATCATGAGGGGCATCAATGCATACAGTCTTTTTCCCAGGGATGAGGAATTGAAAACTAGAGGGCATAGGTTTAAGGTGAGAGGGGAAAAAATTAAGAAGAACCTGAGGGGCAACTTTATGGAATAGATTGCCAGAGAAAGTGGCTGAGGCAGTTACAATAGCAACATTTAAAAAACATTTGGATAGGTACATGGATGGGAAAGGTTTGGAGGAATATGGACCAAATGAGGGCAATTGGAACTAGCTGAAAGGGCACCATGGTCAGCATCAACCAGTTTGGGCCGAAGGGCCTGTATCCATGCTATGTTACTCTATCACTCTATGAGATGTGGGTGTCGTTGGCTGAGTCAAAATTTATTACCTATCCCCAAGTTTCCCTTGAGAAGGTGCTGGTGAGCTGCATTTTTGAACTGCTGCAGCCCATGTGCTGCAGGGATATCCACAATGCTGTCAGGAAGGGAGTTCCAGGATTTTGGCCCAGTAACACTGAAGGAGCAACGGTATATTTCCAGGTCAGGAGAATGTGAGGCTTGGAGGGGAACGTGTTTGTGTTCTCACATATCTGTTGTTCTTATCCTTCCAGAAGGTAGTGGTTGTGGGTTTGAAAGGTACTGTCTAAGGAGATTGGTGAGTTCATGCAATGCACCTTCTAGACGGTACACACTTCTGCTACTGAGCATCAGTGGCAGAGGGAGTGAATATTTGTGGATGCTGGACTGTTTTGTTCTGGATGGTGTCAAACTTCTCTCCCTATTTAAGTAATATGCCGATATTCTATTCATCCTGCCAGAGTGGGCAAATTCACATTTACCCTCATTATACATCCTTGGGCCACATTTCTGCCCATTCCCTTAACCTGTCCCTATCTTTCTGCAGACTCCCTTTATCCATTTACTCTCTGAACTATCTTTGTACCATCAGCAAATTTAACAACTTCAGCCCCTTCATCCAAGTCATTGTTACAGATTATAGAAGACTAGATTTGTATGAATAAGAGAAGGAAGATAAACATCATTACCAATGTCAGGGTAAAGAGATGAATCATTAAGAAATCTATGAATTATGGATAAAAGCTTAATAACTCAAATAACATTTTTTGCTGAATTTGCAGCACAGAAATTGGCCGTGGGTACTAACTATTTGTATTCTGCACCTGCCTCCACCCCCTCCTCATCTCACCCAACCAGCACATCCTTTATACTTTTGTCCTACTAAAAAACATCTTGAACATAAGAACTAAGGTGAAAAGCAAGAAATTTGCCTGGAGATAAACTTGGAGAATGGATTTGTTGTGTCAGGCACAATGTGTACTGTTGCTTATGCATCATAATTTCCCAAAATCTGGAGAAAAGAAAGGAACAGATGAAATAGAAAGAGGAAAAGGCAGCTTGGCCTCTAAAACTGAGTGGCTGATGCTTATGAAATGAATGAACTGTTGGAGGTGGCAAGGTGTAGAGCTGGGTGAACACAGCAGGCCAAGCAGCTTCAGAAAGGCTAACGTTTTGGCCCTGGACCCTTCTTCAGAAATTGTTGGAGGTGACCATTGCAGTGTCTTCCATCACCTTCCCTGTGGCCTCAATCATGAGGAAATCTTTGCTCAGTTTCCCAAATAATGGACATGAACATCGAACATAGAACAGTACAGCACAGGACAGGCCCTTCGGCCCACGATGTTGTGCCAAACTTTTACCGTAAACCTAAGGTCTATCTAACCTCCACCCCTACCTTATACTATCATCATGTTCTGGAAATTCTTGAACTCAGGGTTGTGTACTAGAAATAAGGGACTTGGGTGAAAAATAGCTACAATAGGGGTCAGCTCCTTAAAATACACAGAGTTGGTCACTCTGAACTGGCTACACCTTGGTTGTTTTTGTGTTAGTTAATTGTGACTGATCGTTCAGCGGAACTTCACATTCTCCCGTCGCTCTCTGCCAAACCTCCTATCACTTTAATTCCCTACGGATCTAAATGAGTTGAAGCATTGTTTAAAAAAAAACTTGGAGAGAAAGGAGAGAATTCTTTTTGGCTGCTGCTGATCAAAATGTAATCAGATGAGAGCTCTAGGAAATGAAACTGACATCACCCGTGCATTATTAATCTCAGACACTTTCAATTCCATTAATTCCAGCAGGGTTGGAAACAATGTCTTACAGAATATTTGAACCCCTCAGACTTCTCCTTAATCCATTTACAGACTGACCCTGCATCACATCCAGAAGGGTGGGAGCAGGCTTATGTACAGAATTTTATACCAATGGGCTCTTTTCTGCAGTAAATATTTTATTAATTGCTCAGAATAAATTACCTCACTTCAAGGGAAAGACTACATGCTTCGTCCAGCTGAAAGTGCAGCTAGTAGCCTTTTCACTATTGAATCAATAAAATAGTGGGTTCAATTATCGTGTTGGAACTTAACAATATAATCAAGGCTAATACAGTACCGAGTGTGCACTGCATTGTCAGAGCGTCAGTACTGAGGGAGTGCTGCACTGTCAGAGGGTCAGTACTGAGGGAGTGCCGCACTGTCGGAGGGCCAGTGCTGAGGGAGTGCCGCACTGTCAGAGGGTCAGTACTGAGGGAGCGCCGTACTGTCGGAGGGTCAGTACTGAGGGAGTGCCGCACTGTCGGAGGGTCAGTACTGAGGGAGTGCTGCACTGTTGAAGGGTCGGTACTGAGGGAGTGCCGCACTGTCGGAGGGTCAGTGCTGAGGGAGTGCCGCACTGTCGGAGGGTCAGTACTGAGGGAGTGCCGCACTGTCAGAGGGTCAGTACTGAGGGAGTGCCGCACTGTCGGAGGGTCAGTACTGAGGGAGTGCCGCACTGTTGAAGGGTCAGTACTGAGGGAGTGCTGTAGTGTCAGAAGTTCAGTACTGAGGGAGTTGCACTGTCAGAGGGTTAGTGCTGAAGGAGTGTCGCACTGTTGGACAGTCAGTACTGAGGGAGTGCTGCACTGTCAGAGGGTCAGTACTGAGGGAGTGCTGCACTGTCAGAGGGTCAGTACTGAGGGC
>JAHRHZ010000139.1:9949621-9981807 GCA_024137785.1 Ginglymostoma cirratum | reverse complement strand
TCCTCTTGAAGGCACATTATTGTCTTGTCCTGTTTATCTTGAGTGACATTATTTGGCATTTGGAATTGTAGACCTTATAACTAATCTCTTGGCTAAAGTAGAAGCAAAGTCCTTGGAAATTCATTACATTTATTTTTTTTCCCAGAAGTCAAATGTTAGATTCTTCAGAATTTCCATTGCTGTTGTGATGGTACATTGGGAATAAATTATTTCATTGGTTACAGCTTGTGGCTAAACATTCTTCACTGAGCCTCCACACAATGGGGAGATTCACATCTATTACTACTGGATGACGTTTGCTTATCATTAATTATGTGTACTTAACTACCATGGTGATAAACCACTCATATAAATTAAGAAATACCTTTGTTTCACTGCAGATAAGAACTCTCCAGAACTCAATGCACAATGTTGAGTAATTGAATAATCCACATAAACAACACAATGGGGTATAGTTTTAAAATTAGAGTTAGTTTGTTCAGATGTGGAATCAGGGAAACATTTCACACAAAGATAATGGTAATCCACATCTCTGTAACTCTATTTCCTAAATATCTATAGGTCCTAAGGTTGGAAAGATTGCTGGGTGTTGGGAAGTTTCAGTACCCAGGAGGATGGTTTTCTATTGGGTAAGAGTATAATCCACCTGTCTCTCCATTTTTAATTTATCTAATGGGCCAGACTTTGATGTTTGGCATTTACAGTCATAGAAACGTACAGCACAGAAACAGACCCTTCAGTCCAACTTGTCCATGCTGACCAGAAATTCTAAATTAATCTAGTCGCATTTGCCAGCATTTGACCCACATCCCCCTAAACACTTCCTATTCATGTACCCATCCAGATACATTCTAAATGTTGTCATTGTACCAGCCTCCACCACTTCCTCTGACAGCTCATTCCATACACGCATCACCGTCTGCATGTTCCTCTCTCACCTTAAACCTATGGCCTCTAGTTTTGGACTCTGCTACCCTGGGGAAAAGACCTTGACTATTCACCCTATCCATGCTGCTCATGATTTTATAAACCTCTGTACGGTCACCCCTCAGCCTCTGGTGCTCCAGGGAAAATAGCCCCAGCCTATTCAGCCTCTCCCAACAGCTCAAGCCCTCCAAATCTGGCAACATCCTTGTAAATCTTTTCTGAACCCTTTCAAGTTTAACAACATCTTTTCTATAGCAGGGAAACCAGAATTGAACGCAGTATTCCAAAAGTGGCTTAACCTGTACAGCTGCAAGATGACCTCGTAACTCCTATACTCAATGCATTGACCAATAAAGGCAAATATACCAAATGCCTTCTCCACTATCCTGTCTACTTGCCCTATTCACCCATCACCCCCTACTTGGGCTGGTGAAGGCAATTTAAGATAAGGTATAAAGCAGAATGTCTTCATGAAAAAGTCACATTCAATCTCAGGTGGGTAATTGAGCCAGATACACATAACCTCACCTAGTCTTGGCTAAGGACGAGAAATAAATCTATCAAGGTTACTCCTCCTGATTACTATTTTTTAATAACTTCTGGGAAGCGTATGAACAACTGAAAAAGTTGGAATTCAGTGGCTGCATTGGATTCTGTACTGTACTTAGGCCATATGTCCCATAGACCAGCTGATTATATCTATATCCTGATTATATCCTTCTGTCTGTTTGCAACAGACAAGTTGCTGGCTACACCCAAATAACCTGTGCTTGTAAAACTCAAAACAGCGTCCAACAGTAAATGTAATTCTGCGATCGAATTTGCAAAATAATTCCAAGTGTGCTATGAATTGTACTGAAAAGCAATTTAAGATCACCAATCAGGTTCACTGTGTGGCACACACTGGAAGCTACATGTATTAATTTGTAGACAGAAAGACCATGAACGTACACTGCACCTGTTTCAGCTCAAATAACTAGGGACAGGCTTTAAAAGCCGAAAGACCTGCTGAGCTTTTCCAGCAACTTCTGTTTTTGTTGGCGATAGGCATTCTCTGGTTAATTTCTCATGTGGCTGCCTTGATCAATCTCAGTCAATCTACCTGATCTAAATTTAAACGAAGTTTGACAGTTATCTATCAGTTATCATTTAATGGTTGGATTCTCCATGGTAATGCCTAAGCCAGAGTCAATTTGTCAAAAAATCAGCATTCTTCTTTCATTCAGTACAAATGTTAGTTTCCCTTTCCACTGGTATTCATGTGAACTGTCCTGATGAGTACTAGACAATAAAAATTGACAAAATATGTCTTTTTAAAGCAATATTCAATTTCTGTACCATCATATGACCACTGTCTACTGTACTTTCAAACTGCTCTAATGTAGAGAAAGCAACAGCCAACTTGCACACAACAAACATATAATGAGTGGAAATATTTAGTGAGGTTGATTGACGGGTAAATATTTTTCAGATACAGGGTAACACTACTCTGACCTTCTTTAGAGTTGTGGCTTGGCATCTTCCATCCACCCGACTGCACACACAGGAGCTTTGTTTTTACAAATCAAGGCACTTCCGCAATGTAGCCCTGGCAATGTTCACCTCGACTCTGTGCTTAAGTCTTTACAGTAGGGCCTGAGTGCACAACTGTCAAACTCTGACATGAGAGTGCTACCCACTAAGCCCCATTCAATACGGCTGCATCGAGATTTAAGATGGGGAACAGGCAAAGTACGATCTGTGCATTGCCCCCTCGTTCACAAACCAGATTTTTCATGTGATTTGTGCTATAACTGCAGACTCTTGGAATTATGGAATAGCAGCATTTTTTAGAAAGAAATTAGAAGTTGAAACTGAGGTCAGAAGATGAATTTCTATCAGTCTTTTTAATTATCAGTTTGTAACTGCTGCAGTGATTCTGAGTCAGAGAGACTGATTTAAATGACTAGGGGCTTCCATGAAAGTATTGCAAGGGGAATGGAGGGGAAATGTTGAAGGGGAGGCGGTGTTGGCAGTAGTGATGGGGGGATGGAGAGATAAGAAAATGAAATGTAAATCTATCAGATTGTTAGAATGAGGAAGTGGAAGCTTTATCATTAATGTGGAGAAGCAAAGTTCTTACTTGGAGACAATTCGAGCAGCTGCTTATCACACTCAGTATGCAGAGCAGTGAGCACATTAGTCTGTGGTTTTCCAATATCCTTCCTGGTGATTAAAGCTGTGTGGGCACAAAAATGCATTCAAAAAGTTTGGCCTTCAGTGAATGCAATTAGGAAGAGCTGTACCCACTGCACTAACATATGCAGAAAGATTCATACTATTTTTTATTTTTGCAGCACATTGAACTTTTCCAGACTACAGAGAAGAGATTCAGCCCCACTGTGTCACCTGTCAGTGCTCATTTTGTTGAGGTGAAAAACATGCATGATCAGAGCCTCAAGACCTGTCAGACTGAGTTGAGTATATTTTTATCATTCATGATGCTGACAGACCCAACAGAAGTCTAACCCAGTAGCAGTCTCAGCATCAGATAATGGCACAAGCATATCCACAATGACAGGTATTAACTCTGTATGGAACTGCTCAGCAATGGCATTAATAAGTATAACAGTTTCACTCTGAGTCTGTTTTACACGCTTTGAATTCCTATTCACTCCCATTGTAGTGAATCTTAACAGATCAAACCCTTTCCCATTCACTAACATTGTGTAAAATTTCAATGGGCCCTATCCTTTCTCAATGTCATGTTGACAATTGAGAACATTTTGCACTGAAATGGAGATAACGCCAAAACTGATTGACTTAGTTGGTAGTCTCTTAATCACCTAAAGTAGACTGACACACAAAGGTACCACCAGGAGAAATGTTGCATTGTGAGAGCTGCCATCCTTTGTTGGAAACTTTAACATGGGATCCTATCTGCCTCTAACAGACATTGAAGACTTCACAGCATAGCACTACTTGAGGAACAGTGGTATTATCTCCTGTTGTCCTGCCAACATTCATCCCTCAACGAACACCATTAAAATAGAAATTGACTGGTTAAACATCTCAGTGTTGTTTATAAGATGTAGCTATTACAGAATTCCTGCCACATTTGTTTACACAAGTCACTGCACTTCAAAAAGATAATTTATAACATGAAGGGCTTTTTAATGTTTTGATGTGATGAGACATATATGGATATAATAAGTATTATCCACTATGACACAAACACTTGTAATATGTTTTATTTATGATTATAAGAAATAACATCAGAAATAGGCTATCTAGTCCCCACCCCATTGTCTGCTTTACCGTTCAATATATTCCTGGCTCTACTGTATGCCTCTGCTCCTTCATTTCATAAGTCCCCTGGTGTCCGACAATCTATTGTTCTCTGTTTTAATTATATGCAATGACTGAGCATCAACACCTCCCTAGGATAGAAAATTCTCAATCCTAATTAGATTGATCATTGTCCAGTTTATTTTGTGACAATGATTAATCAAAAGTGCCACTCCACATAATTTTAATATTAGAAATCTTAGTCACTAGAACTCCAGTACATCCATTGTTACCCATTGACTCCCATGCTAAGAAACCCAATGGGATAAATACCTTCCCAATCACTCCCATTCTATAGAATTTCAAACTATTTCCAAACTACTTCCCAGTTAATTTCACTCAATGGAGCTCAAATGGCCCAAATCCCTTCCCAACCACTCCTGTTCCAAAGGATCCCAATTGGCCATACACTTTCCCATTCTCTGCCATTTTCTACATAGATTCTCAATGGGTGAACACATTCCCAATCAATTCCACTCTATGTACTCCCAATAATCCAAGCTCCTTTCCCAATCACTCCATGTCATAGAATCACAATGTATCAATGTGACCAGTATAAGGGTATGTTGAAGATCCTGCTTCCTGTGTTACACATCTCTTGACTTTGGTGGTTCATGCTTAATTTCCTTGGTGATTTCCACTTTGTTGACAGGGCCAGATATCCTGAACGTTGCTGAACAAGCTCCCAGCACATTCTACCACAACCTCTGTTCCTCTCTATTTCCTCTCATTGAGTTGAAGACAATGATGCATCTTCTGACTTAACTTTACATTGTCCCTAGGACTTCTCTGCTTTCCATTATCCCATGGATTCCTCATTCCCTTTGCCAGCACTTCCCAAACCTTTCCCAATGTGACCCTATTTCAAGGCTTAGAAATTGTCACAATCTCACTGTGAGATTCAATGAGAGCAGGATAAGGCGTTGGGAAGATCTCTGAGAGCAGGGGGCAGCGGACAGAATATCTGTGAGATCGAGGGGAGGGATGGGGATACATGGCAGCCATTGATGCTCTGAGCTCAACACCCCAAACTTTTCAACTTGTGACCTTGCTAAGGATCCCAACTGATGTGGTTTGGAAATCCCTGCTCTTTGCTATTACTGTGTTTCAACTCTTATCCTTCACTGTCACACTGTACTTTTTGTGTTGTTCGCTGTGTCTCTTTCTCACCACTAGCTCTGTCAGTACTCCCTTTGCCTTTCCTGCTGTCTGTCAGTGTTTACATGGACAGACTTTAACTGTGTGTTTATGTGTGAACTCCTAGTCGTCTGTGCAGAGCACTGTGTGCCGTTTATGTGTGTATCTGCTATTTGCATGTTTCTTAGCCCGTCTTCAGCACAGTCTCTCTCTCTCTCTCTCTGCTGGAACCCTGAGTCTCTCCCTGATGCGTGTCTCTCACACACTCTTCCTGTCTCAGTATGTGATTACTTCTTTCTCTCTATTATGTCTATGGGTGAATTTGCCACACGTTACACTGCCCAGGTGTTTATTTAGTTGTCCAGCAATCCCGTGTAAAGAGAGAGACAGAGTCACCGGCTGTCAAATAAACAGGGAGAGCTTCTTCCACAGAACAACCGGGAGGGGGGTGTGTTATCAATAGGCGAAAGCTGTTAAAGAAGGCAACGATCGTGGAATTAAAACACTCACAGATATTGTGCAGCGGGGACTTAGTGACGCTTCGGGACAGTCAAACCAGGAATTTGGCAATGTCTTTTCTTTTGTCACAGACGTCTATTTTGAATGAAAGATCCAGCAGCAATTCCAAACAGAGAATCGCAAAATAAAAAAAAAGCCTCTGGCTTTGCCGGAGCTGAGCGAGCGTCTTGTAGGGTGAGGGTGGGAGAAAGCTGGAATAGACACAGTCTGTGTGGCGAGGAGCTGGGCTCAGTAACTCCAAGAGACACTAGTCGGGATCTATCGTACCTGGAGACAGAAGAAGGGGGTTGGTGGGGGGAGAGGAGCCCCAGGAAATAGTCCAGCTACGACAGCACTTCCATTCAGCCAAGCGACCCTGAACGTTGGTTTCGTTTTGAAACCAGTCTATCCCCAGCAAACATTAAATTCTCCATCCGGAGGGATCATCACTGGAAGGTAATAAATCAGCAGCTTTTCTTCTCTCTATATCTCTTTCTCCCTGTTTGTCTCCCCAAAATATTGACTTGTTATTTCTCAATTTCGCTTCCCCCCCCCCCCCAACCCGCCCCGCTTCCTCCTCCTCCTCAATGTCTCCCGAAGTGACGGGATCATGAAAGGGAAAAGCAAGTGTGGTGTCTCGAACCCGGAGCAGAGGGACATGGATGGATATGATCAGCTGGCAGGTAGGGTCAGACACCACAAACAGAAAATAAACCATACACGCACACACGATGGGTAGGATGTAACGGCTCAGCTTTCTGCCTGAATTTGGGAATTGTTTGAGATGCATTTTGGAATGATTGCATGCTGGATCCTAGTCCAGTGTCTTGCTCCCTTGTCCTTTCCTCGTGTAGTTATCTGGATTATCTCTCTCTCTTGTTTATTTGCTGTCCTAGGTTTATAGTAAATTCAAATTGGACCATTAGTCATAATTGCGCCTTGATTTGAACAGTACACTTGTCTGAGCTTGACTGTGCTCCCTATGAGTTCGAGTTGGGACTCGGAAAAATTTGATTTTTGTGGGGGATTTGGTGGGTCGGTGGGGCTGGGGATGGGGCCTGGATGCTGGAGATTTGGGATGTACAATAGAATGGCTGCAAAGCTTTTTATCCCCCATCCCGTTAACGCCAACGAACGATACGGTGCGTGGTTCACATTAGGATGTAGGTATCACCTCAGCTGCCAGGTTGTAGGGTACCATACTAAGTCAACACTACCTCTGGAGTCACCAGGATTTAAGGATTCATTTCCAGGACAGGGATGTGTTTCTTTGAACCATAAACTGGGAGCAGAAATAATCAGCAGTGACTTGAAAACATAAATCTCTTTTGTTGAACACTTTTGTTTTTTTTTGTTAAAAAAATTTAGAGATGGGGAAGAAAAGCTGTTTAATTGGATGGGACAGTGGCTGGTGAGAGATCACGTGATAAAATCTCCAGGAATACAACCAACTAGAGTTGGCAACACTCGTTTCTCCTTCAGTCACACTTAATGGAGTAGATTTTTTTTTTGCCAAGGTAAACTGCCTGATATTGCCCTGTATGTATTCAAAACCGAAAAGGTGTTTTTCCCCCTTCGTTCAGACGGTTTAAAGCTGGGATGGGCTTGGGGGTTATATTGTGGAAATCCAGTATTGGCTGAGCCCAGTGTAAGTTGTAGCAAGGAGGCGGTGGACTGGTATTGTCCCTGAGGTTGGGTATCAGACTGTAAGGTAAATTGCTGATCGGTGCACTGTGTGCGTGTGTGTATATATACCAGTTAAAAGGAATGTCGGGTTTTGCCTTGTTAATCCCATGTTCAATTATTCTCACAACATTTTGTAGTCTTGAGTGAATGAATAAGTTACATCTATTTACCAAGAGTTGGCAGCATCATGTGTTCAATGAGTCTTTTATGTAAACTGGAATTGGGTTCAAACCCCCAAAAGTAATGGGTTTGAGCATAATTCCAGTCTAGGTGCAGCCATAGTCCTATCAGGACATAGGACTGCTCCCTTACTAGAGAGTAACAACTGGTGATGGTTTAACCTGAGGGTCACCAGCCCTAAAGTGAAGGGACTGGTTGAGCAAGAGAGTCTTTCGTTGTAACCTCAGTCAATGAAAGAATTGAACCCCCGCTGCTGGTATCCCTGCACTGCAAACCAGCCATCAATATAACAACCTATTCAACGGATACTTTCATCGCGCTACTGAGGGAGTGCTGCACTGTCAGAGATGCCATCTTTTGGATGACAATGTGTCTTCTACAGCTTCAGTTAGACATAGAAATTCTCCTGGGAATTCTCTCTGCCATCCTAATATTTATCCCGCAACAAATATCACTACAACAGATCATCTAGTCATTATAGCATTGCTGGACTTAACCTGGCTCTAAGCTTTCCCTAAACTATATGGTTTGAATAGGTTTTCCCTTTGAACTGAATCTAATCCTTTCATTATTTTAAAGCCCCTCATTAAATACCGTAGAACCTTACTCTTTTTACAAATTAGTAGACAGAGTGTAACGAAGAAAGGTATGGAGTCAATGTATAAGATCGGAGACTCTTCCTGTAATACTGGTGTTCAATTACCTGTTTCTGGGAATCAGAAATCCCCAACTTTCTCCATCCCCTTTTTAGGGTAGAAATGATTCTCAGCGAGTAGATTCTTGTCTACTGAAGCCCACTGTCACTAACCATGTGGGAGAACCCAAACTGGAAACAGTTTTCTTCATGTGATCTGGCGATAACCTCGAACAGAGAAAGGATTAAGTGACCCTGGAACTGTTTTGCCCCTCCCCCCGGTAAAAGTTGCCCGTGCTTCTTCTGCCACGGCCTCATGGCTTTTGCATGTGCCTTCAAACAGCAGGTGCATTTATACAGCGCCACAAATCAAAACGTTATGCATCCAATGGATTACCCTTGATGTGCGACTGCTGTTAATGTGTAGGTAGATGTGTTAGTTAAGCCTTTTACACATCAAGGTCTCATAAACCATAGTAAAACTAATCGTCTATTTGACCGGTTTTGTTCATGTTGCTGGTGCATTCTTGGCTGGGAACACCGGAGAATCCCCTGTTTTTATTTATTTCTCTCCGTGATTTTGAGCGCCTTGGTTGAACTTGAGCCGGGGGACCTGTTACTTTGAAAAGCCTCGTCGAGAGAAGAGCAACTTAATCAATGCTCTAGGCACTATAATGGCCAGTCAGCCTACATTATTAGCTCAGATCCTGATCTTGCCTGAACTCAGGCCGGCTGCCAGAAGAAAGATTGTTGTCAGCTGAGGCATAACATTAAACATTGGGGGGGGTTTAAAAATGTTTGGTTTAAAAGAGGTCGCAGTGATGAGACAGGCACTGTGTGATACAGCACTTGCTCTTACACAACATGAAATATTCATGTGACCAGCCTATTGCATACAACTTCACAATTTAATCCTTAAATACTGTTTAAAGGATTAATGTACTGAGCCACAGCTACTGTCTACATACTCCCCTCTGCTTTAAGTATGTCTTTGATGGAGCCACCATGACTTCAAGGGAGAATTGATCTTTCAACTTGCTTCACAAACCTGCAGGGAGAGTGAAATGATCAAATCATTAAGTCTTCATTGCACCCTCTCATATCTCTTCCTAATTTCATTGATGCTATTGTATTCATTGTCCCTGCTAATCCTCAATTACCCCTTCCAGTACACACTTCATCCTCTCTACATCCCACACTGCTGGTTGTATCAGCTGTGACTCCCAGGTTCCCAGGACATTCACCTTCTTGAGAATCCCAGCACGGTGCAGTGACTATAAAGTAGTGATATAGGAGCTTTTGATCCGTAGCAAAAGAACCCAGCGGCGACTGAAGGAAGCACCTTTTTTATGCTGTGAATGGATAGCATTGGGAACACGCTGCCTGGGAGTGTGGTGGAGGCAGGTTCAACTGTGGTTTACAAAATGGAATTTGACAAGCACGTGAGAGAAATGATTTTCAAGGCTACAGGGTAATGGTGGGAGAGTAGGAGTGGCTGAATTGCTCTAGCAGAGAGTCAGTATAGGGACAATAAAATTAATGGCTTTCTCTTGACTCTGTAACTGTTTTTTACCCTTCCTTCAACACTATATAGTTGTCATTAAAACCCATGCTCAGGTAGGGAGAACATGTGATAAATCACAGTCAGAGTGAGATTGCAAACAGTGGGATTGAATGGCAATGACTTGTCATGAAGACATGTGGCCACATGGGAATTGCAGCACTAATTAAGAATTTATTTTTATTTGTTTGTGAGATTTGTGCACAGCTGACTAGTCCAGCATTCATTGGCCATTTCTAATTTCCCAGAGGGAAGTTCAGAGTCAGCCACATTGCTGTGGGTCTGGAATCACATGCAGACCAGACCAGGTAAGGCTGACAGATTTACTTTCCTGAAAGGAATTATTGAACCAGTTGAATTATAGAATCCCTACGATGTGAAAATAGGCCATTTGGCCTATCGAGTCCACACCGACCCTCTGAAGAGCATTCCACCCAGACCCCTACCCTGTCCCTGTAACCCTGCATTTCTCATCACTAATCCACTAGCCTGCACATCATGGGCAATTTATCATAGCCAGTCCATCTAGCCTGCGGGAGGAAAGCTGGCCACCCGGAGGAAACCCATGCAGACACGGGGATAATGTGCAAACTTCACAAATTTGCCTGAGGGCGGAATCAAACCCTGGTCCCTGGCGCTGTGAGGCAACAATGCTAACCACGGAGCCACCGTGCCATCCTTTTTAATCAGAAATGATTACATAGTTACTATTGGGCCAATTTTAATTCTAGATATTTTGTTTTAATGAATACAAATTTCACCATCTGCCATGGTGAGACTCAAACCCACGTCCTCAGAGCATTTGCCTGGCATACTCGTTTACCGGTCCACAGACGTACAACTATGCCATCAGCTCCCCCCTTCCCCCTGTTGTTTGATGAAACTCTAATAGGAGCCACCAAAACACTGACTTGAAGGAACATAGGCTGAGGAGCAGAAAGCGTTGTTGACCTTCTGTACCTCCTGGGGGCAGGTTACTCATGACAGAAAGAAAGAAAAGCTTGCATTTAAATAGCAATATTTACAACCTCAGGGTGTTTCAAAATGCGATAGGGTTAGGGTTAGCCAAAGAAATACTTTATGTAGCTTAATTCATATATTTAGTGAATGTGACTGCTAACCTGTGCACAGCAAGCTCCCACAAACAGGGTTATGACAATAATCAGATATTGTGTTTTAGTAAGCGCTGAGTGAGAATTATAAAAATAATAACTGAGACACATACAAATATATGAAGTAGGAGCAGGAGTAGGCTATTTAGCCTCTTCAGCCTGTTCTACTGTTCCATAAGTTTATGGCTGGTCCAATTTTAACCTCAAATCCTCATTTCCAACTACCTCCAGTAACTTTTCAACCCCATGCTAAGCAAGAACTTATCTCTGCTGTCTTAAAAATGTTTAGAGACTCTGCTTCCATCATCTTTTTGAGGAGAAGATTTTCAAAGATTCATGACACTCACACCCAGGTGATACTCTCCTTCAGATAGTGCCATAGGAGCTTTCACATCCACCTAAGAGGGAATCAGAGGCATGGCTTAACATTCTATCTGGAAAAGTGTACCTCTGACAGTGTGGCACTCCCTCATCACTGCATTAGCAATGTCAGTGAGATTATATGTGCAGATCTCTGGTTCTGGAATCGCATATTCTAATTCAGAGGTCGGAGTGTGCCAAACAATGGTGTGAATCGAATTGATGTGCATTCTGATTTCTCCTAACCAATTGTTGAGTACAGTAACACAATGCAACACCTGATGGGTAATTAAACTAATTTAATACTGAAGAAACACTGAAGGTGGGTCAGAACCCTCTAGAATACTGCGTACCATTCTGGCTACTTCTTTACTGAAGGATTTTACTGCTTTTCAGAGAGCACATTGTAATATCCAACATAATTCTGAAAATTGGAGATTTATAAAATGATGAATGTTTAGCACTTTTCCGTATGAAAGAGGAAAGTTTAACATGACAACATCAGTGTTATTTCCCAGTGAATTCCCAGAAAAGTAGCTGAAAATAGAGATAAAACATGAAATTGGAGGGAATGTTTCATTCAGAGAAAATGGGCAGGTGGGATTTAAAGAAATAAAGATACTGTGTGTGAGATTGAGTGATGTGAGGAGACTGTGAGGAGACTGAGGGGTCTAGAGATACTGTAGTGGGATTAAGGGATATGTTGAGAAGCTTTGTGGGATTGAGGTACGTGAAGGGAGTAAGTGTGGGATGTGAGATTTGGGGAGAAGGTGTGCGAGATTCAGAGGAATAAGGAGGACTTGGCTGGGTAGAATCAGAGAAATGGGGAAAAGGTACATGGGATTGAAAGAAGTGGAGAGAGTCAAAGTGGAATGAAGATATGGCATGATGGTGCATGGGATTGAAGGATATGGGGAGAAGCAAGGTGAAAGATGCATTAGGCTAATGCAGAATCAAAGTGCTAGAGATGTTGAAAATCTGAAATAAAAAGAGAATGTTGTTAAAGTCCAGCAGGGCAGGTAGCATCTGTAACAGGGAAAGAATCAGCATTTCTGGTTAATGACATCTTACCAGAACTGCAGAGACATTGAGTCTTTGCTCTCTGCACAGATTCTGCATGATTTGCTAAGCATTTTCAGCATTCTCTGTATTTATTTATTCAGGTTAATGATCTAATTTGTGCTTCTAAAGATAATGACGGTTTGTTCTTAAAGCAAATTAAGGTGGTGATCTAACTCTCAAAACTCACATGCATGCACATATTCAGGGGAGGAGCACTGTAGAAGAGAGCCATTCAATCCATCATATTAAAAACTAGCTTTCCAATTATATCTAACTACTTTAAATGTCTTTCTTTGCCTTTTCCCCAGATCCTTTCAAAACAACTTGTTACAAAATTTCATTAGTTCCCATTTAGATGACTTTACAGCTTTAGTAGCCAGTTGAAAAGGATTCCATGTTCTAATAAACCTCTGAGCGATTATTAAACTCCTCATTCCTTCTTACCTGCTTGTCCCTCAGTATGTGCTCTCATGGTTCCAATTCACCAGTCAATGGAATCAATTTTTCATTATTTACCCCCTCAAACCTATTTGTCAGAAGAGAAAGGAAGAATTTAAAAGAAACCAAGGAATTGAATGATGGGAGCACAGTACATGCAGACAGAGTGATTGCATGATGTCCCAATCTGTCACAATGTTCTTCTATAATCAGCTATTGTACTGAGCTGGGCAAGAATGGAATCTAATTTAAATTTACAGCATGACAAGGGTTTGTCTTAGAGGAACATCAAGTCACTGATCATTAGACAGAGTTCAGGTTCAGAGAGGCCATGCTGTTCTGCTTGTTGAGTTCAAATTAAATACTCCAGGTCTCCCAGGAGAAGGGATTAGTGGAACCACATCCTGAGAAAGATGGTCTCAGGTACTGTCCTTAAAATTCAAACTTACTGTGCAACATCAATGAAGACCATTCATTTATGTTTCTGTACTGAATTCTTTGACCTCTGTTATGACCAAAGCATTGATGCATTGCAAATGATACTATGGACAGAGGTCACTTACAGATAACTGCCATTCTAATGAAATCATACACTTGGACTTCTTCTTAGCAAGTTCATCAGGTTCTTGAGGGAAATATTACCAAACACTAGATAATAAACAGGATGCCAAAAGTTCAGAATTTCTTTTACACAAGAACTGGCAGGTGAATCAGTCACCAAAGGAGACTCTTATCAATATAATTGGAATGAAATGGTTGGTGGAGGAGATGAAGAGAATATATTTTATTCATCAAGTTATTAATCGCAATAACATGAATCAAATTTCGCCAACAAAAATTATAATGTTGAATGGAAAAATAAGAGCGTGAGTGTTTACCTTATTTAATGAATGCAAATCTCTGGAGCCACATGATAGCCTCTTCATTTGCTGAGTTCAAGGTGATTTGTTCAGCACTCACTTTGTTGAGAGGACACTCCTACAGTAATGTGAAGGATTGTTTCTGTCTCTCCACACACTGTATAAGGTATTTATACTGAGGCTCCAACAGTAGAGGGTGGCTGCTCAGGACCTCTGGACTTATCCTGGGCCTGTTTACCAAGAACCACTCTCATGGAGGTAGTTCAAAGCCTGACAGGTGGGGGTTTGTTGCAAGGAAGTTGTGAGTGGCTTCCAGTGTTTCCTATTGCTTGATCCAAAGGATATCAGCTGGTAGAGTCTTGCTCAGGAAGATTGCTCCACACAGGGCAGTGAGATGGAAAGCAGATAGTAAGTTGTCACTTGGTAAGTTGAACATGGACTGGGTAAAAAAGGGGCAGCATAGATGGCTTCAGTCGTTCAGCTGGATTGCATGTTTCTGTTTGTCTGCAGAAGTTGGCAGGGGTGAGGGGGGCTGCTGATGTTTGCGAGGACAGGAACCAGGAAGGGATGTCAACAAGATGTATGCATGATAACCTCTGACAGAGAGGTGTGCAATACTCAGCTATACAGTCTGAGTTTGAGCTATAGGGAGAGGCTGAATAGGCTGGGGCTATTTTCCCTGGGGCATCGAAAGCTGAGGAGTGACCTTATAGAGGGTTAACAGCCAAGGTCTTTTCCCCAGGAAAGGGGAGTCCAAAACTAGAGGGCATAAGTTTAAGGTGAGAGGAGAAAGATTTAAAAGGGACCTAAGGGACAACTTTTTCACACAGAGGGTGGGGCGTTTATGGAATGAGTCGGCAGAAGAGTTTGTGGAGGTTGGTACAATTACAACATTTAAAAGGCATCTGGATGGGTATATGAATAGGAAGGTTTTGAGGGACATGGGCAAAATGCTGGCAAATGGGACTAGATTAATTTAGGATATCTGGTCAGCATGGATGAGTTGGACCAAAGGGTCTGTTTCCATGCTGTACATCTCTATGACTGTGTGACTCCAAGTGTTGAAGTGTGCAGTGTAGTCACAGCAGTGCCCCACGTAGATCCAACAAATTTCTTTCTGGTTTTGACATTTGCTGCTGTTTCCTTCACATATTCCTGGAAGGACAAAGCCCTGTTTAGAATTTCTCCAATGTGTGTTGGATTGGATCACATTTTACCCCCTGACCACGCAAAGATGGGCAATTCTGTTTCTAGCACTGGCATTGTGGAGGTGAAATACACTGGCTATGGTTTTTCAGGCAGTCACTGGGAGATACCATGTACTGCAGTAATCCATTAACTTTGTAACATCGTCATTAATGATCTGGTCCAGGGCACAGATAGATGGAGCATTGCATCAAGAGTAGATGAGTTTGCAGGCCATGGGTTTTGGCACATCACTTGTTGAGCAGTATTGGGACTTGCGTTGAGGCCTATTGCAGTCCACTGGCCAGTCTTCTCCATGTACCTCCCCCTGATCCAAGGCAGACTATAAACCATCTGTAGTGCAGAAGAGGCTTGACAACTGTCCCAACGCTCTCCATCCTGTTGCTGGTGTGCCATAGTGTACCATAGGCAGCTGGGAGGTCCACTAGCACTGCGCCCGTCTTTCAGTTCTTTTGGAAGGCACTTTCACTGCAGTTAGTCTAAGTACCAGAACTCAATTAGTCCTTATGGGAGATAGGACTGGTCAACACTGGAGATGGTCTCTACTCCCAGAGACGTGCTGTGGCATGAGATGTTCAAAGGCCTTAAAGGATACAGAAATAAGTGAAATTGGTCAATAGCTGGCTACCAGTGTGAAGACTTTTCTGGGTTTTGGAATGGCAATGATTCTTGCCAGACGTTATATTCTCAGGAGAGATTCTGAGCTGATCACTCTTCTGTAGAACTGAGTCAACCAGGCACAAGTACAGGGGTCAAGTAATTTCCAAAAAGCCTTTAATGTGGTTGTTTTTCAAAGAAAGTACTTGACGGAAAGCTCCCCCACATATAGAGATTGTACACTGTCACTAAGACTCAGGGCCTGATGCATACGGTTGTAAGGGAACAAAATAAGGGATCTAGGGGTGCTCTCTATGCTCAGGTTGGAGGTGACACCACTGAACTTGGTTCTGTCTTTACCAAGAAGGCAGATGCATTTCAGGCCATGGTGACAGGGGAGGGAACTCTATCACTAGAAGTGTACAAAATCAATTAGGAGGAACTATGGGAAGCACAGTTGGTATTTAAAGTTGACAAGGCACTAGGCCCAGATGAGATAGATCCAAGGATATTGAAGGAAATGAGAATGGAAATTTCAGGGGCACTGACCACAATCTTTCAGTCTTCCCTAGACTCTGGGGAGGGATCAAAAAAATGAAAAGTTGCAAATATTATGTCCTTCATCAAAATAGGTGGGAAGGATAATCCCAGGAATTATGGACCAGTCAGTTTAACCTTAGTAGCAGGGAAACTTTGAGACATAATTATTCAGGATGGAATTATAGATAGTCATATGGACAAAGATGGCTTGTGTAAGAAGAGCCATGGATTTCTAAAGGGGAAGTCATGTTTAATTAACTTGCTGGAGTTTTTTGAAGCGGTAACAGAAACTCATTAATGCTGTTGTCATGGTGCACATGGACTTCCAGAAGGTGTTTGATACAGAGCCAAACAACAGACTTTGTTGAAAGTGACAGCTTATAGAATAAAAGGGACAGCATCAATATGGATACAAAATTGGCTGAGTGATAGGTAACAGAGAGTAATGGTCAATGGATATTTGATTGGGCTGGAGGAAAGTTTGCAGTGGAGCTCCCCAGAGGTCAGTAAAGGGATTCTAGCTTTTCCTGACACACACTAAGGGTCTAGATCTTGGTGTACAGGGGACAATTTCCAAGTTTGCAGATGATATGAAACTTGAGAGCATTATAAACTGTGAGAAGGTCAGTGTAAAACTCCAAAGGGACATAAACTAGCTGGTGGAGTGCGTGGATAGGTGGCTGATGGGTTTCAATGCAGAGAAGAGCGAGGTGGTGCACTTCAGTTAGAAGAGCATCAAAAGTCAATATAAAATAGGTCATACTAGTTTAAACCATGTACAAGAGCAGAGGGACCCAAGTCTATATATGTACACAGATCATTGAAGTTGGCAGGACAAGTGGAGAGAGCAGTTAATGAAGCATACAATGTCCTCAGCTTTATTAATAGAGGCATAGAGTACAAGAGCAGGCAGCTGATGTTAAGCTTGTAGAAAATAGAACTCAGCTGGAGTACTGTGTACAGATGTGGGTGTCACATTATAGAAAAGATGTGGGTGCATTGGAGAAAGTGCAGATGTGATTTACATGATTGGTTCCAGGGATGAGGAACTTTATCTCAGAGGGTAGGTTGAAGAGGTCGGGGTTGTTCCCCTTAGGGAGAAGAAGATTGAGAAGATTTGGTAGAAGGTTTATAAATGATGTGCAGTTTGCTCAGAGTAGATAGGGAGAAGCTGTTCCCGCTTGTGAAAGGATCAAGGGCCCAGATTTAAAGTAATTTGCAAATGAAGCAAATGAGAGGTAAGAAAAACCTTACAGTAAGTAGTACACAGAGTGAGTGGTTAGGGAATGCACTGGTTGGAAGTGTGGTCGAGGCAGGTTCAATTAAGGGGTTCAAAGGGTTGTTAGGTCATTATTTAAATGCAAACAATGTGCAGGGGTATGGGATAAAGTCAAGACAATGGCACTAATTTGAGCAGCATGGTGGCTCAGTGGTTAGCACTGCTGCCTCACAGCACCAGGGACCCAGATTCGATTCCACCCTCCGGCGACAGTCTGTCTGGAATTGGCACATTCTCCCCATGTCTGTGTGGGTTTCCACTGGGTGCTCCGGTTTCCTCCAAAGATGTGCTGGCTAGGTGGATTAGCATCAGAAATTCACGGTTACAGAGATAGGATAGGGGCGTGATTCTGGGTGGGATGATCTTCGGAGATTCAGTGTGGACTTGTTGGGCCAAATGGCCTGTTTCCACACTGTAGTGATTGTGTGAAAAGTCATGATGCTCATTTGGAGACACTGAATGGCCTCCTTCTGCACTATAAAGAGTCTGAGGGTTGGAGTGGGACTGTTGAGCTTGAGTTGGTGGGGGACAGGGTGTGCTGGGTTCCAGGCAGTGTCAGGCCCACTGAGCTTTCGGGGGTGTGGGTGGTAGCGGGGGAGATGCTGGGCCAGGAACAGAACTGTATCCTCTGACTGAATGGAAGTTCTGGAGAACAAAGTCTTCTAATTCCTCCAAATCAATTGTGTGAAGAAGTAATGAATTCTTGGTGTAGAATTAGGCAGGTTCCCTGCTTTGTTGCTGCAACCTGTGTGCATTGTTGCTGGGACTAGGAGTTGTTGATGGGTGTTACATTCATGGACAATTCATGCTAGAGGAGGGTCAGCATTTCGCTCAGGGGCCCTTAGCATGTGGGAATCTTCATGGGTTCAGCTTCAAGGGCTGATTTTGAACTAGGGCTGATTTTGAACTAGGGCAGAGGTGACTGCCTTTGCAGATCCCCAGTTCCCATCAGACGCACACACACCTTTCCCCTCAAAATCTGTCTCCTCTTTAACCCTTCCCCCAGCCTCCTGAACCCCCTTCCCTACGCCACTACCGTGTGTCAGTGATCAGGCATTTGCTCAGCAAGTACTGCTTGATAGAGCTGTCAATGACCTCTTCCATCACTGATGATCGAGAGGGGACTGATGGGGCATTAAAATATCAGGTCGGACTTAACCTGCTTTTTGTGTATAGGACATACCTGGGCAATATTCCACATTCTCACACTGATGCCATTGTTATAACTGTACTGGAACAGCTTGTCTAGAGTCATGGCAAGTTCTGGAGCACAAGTCTTCAGTACCAATGACAGAATGTATCAGGGCCTACAGCCTTTGCAGTATCCAGTGCCTCCAACCATTTCTTGATATCACATAGGGTAAATCACTTTGACTGAAGACCTGCATGCGTGATGCGGCAGACCTGAGGAGGAGGCTGAGATGGATGCTGACTGTGGCCTTGTGTTTTGCTGTGATGTGCTTGATGTCCCCATTGTTCAGCTCTTTTTCCTATTAGTTGTTCATTGTCCATCACCATTCACATGTGGCCAGACTGAAGAGCTTAGATCTGATCTGTTGATGCGATAACTTACTTCTGTCTAATCCATCTGCTTTCTCTGTTTGGAATGCACAGTGTCCTGTGTTGTAGCTTTGCCAGGTTAACAGCTCATTTATAGGTATTTGTGGTGCTGCTCCTGGTATACAGTCTTCACTGAACCAGGATTGATCCCTGACCTGATGGTAATGGGGGAGCGGGGGATATGCCAGACTATGAGGTTACAGATTGTGGTTGAATACAATTCTGCTGCTGTTACTGATAGCCCACAGTGCCTTATGCATACCCAGTCTTGAACTGATCATTTTGACCCCATTAGCCCGCAGGTGGGCAATATAATACCCACAGTAGATTTTTTTTTTATTCGTTCACAGAATGAGGGCTTTGTTGGCCAGGCAGCATTTATTGCCCATCCCTAATTACTCAGAGAACAGTTTTGAGTCAACCACATTGCTGTGGGTCTGGAGCCACATATAGGCCAGACCAGGTAAGGATGGCAGTTTCCTTCCCTAAAGGACATTAGTGAACCAGATGGGTTTTTCCTTACAATTGACAGGGAGAAAATGTTTGCACAGGTAAGAGGATTGGTGATCAGTGACCATAGGTATATAATCATTGGAAAAAGTAGGTGATCAGGAGAAATATGTTCGCACAACAAATTGTTGTGATCTGGAATCCTGCCTGTTCAGGCAGTAAAAACAGATTCAATTAGAACTTTCGAAAAGGGTAAATGCTAGAAAAAGGAGAATTTAGAGGGCTCTAGGGAAAAAAAAGGCAGCGGAGTAGGACTAATTGGAGAGCT
Organism: Ginglymostoma cirratum; assembly: GCA_024137785.1. Taxonomy (NCBI): domain Eukaryota; kingdom Metazoa; phylum Chordata; class Chondrichthyes; order Orectolobiformes; family Ginglymostomatidae; genus Ginglymostoma; species Ginglymostoma cirratum. The sequence continues at coordinate 9,962,065 of JAHRHZ010000139.1, read as the reverse complement.
CTTTCGAATGTGCCAAATAGCCTCCTTCTGTGCTGAATCATTCTGTGAGTCTGACATAAATCAAGAATTTCAGCAGCACACATTTTCTCTCCTTCACTGTCTATGAATTTCTGTTTCCATAGGTCTCTGCATTTTTCTGTATGCACTGAATGCCCCAGCATACCCTTGTTATCCCTTTCTGCGGTAGGAGTCAAATCTGTACCTACTACACAGTCCAATCCTTCAGGTCCACAATGTTTTCTTTATTCATTCATTGGAAGCGAGTGTCGTTAGCAAGATCAACACTTATTTGTTTATCCATAACTGAGAAGGGGGTCAATGGATGGCCTACTCAAACTGGTCCAGTCCTTTAGTGGCAGGTGTGAACAGAGGATTCAACAATCCATCAATTAGACTGAAGAACTTTCACTGAGACACACACAAAATCTAAACAAGGAAATGAATACCAGGAAACATGTATTTGATTTATTTCAGTAAATCGTATAAAGAGAAAGAAATAAAGACAAAAGAAAGGAAGTTAGGATTAAGAGAAAAGAAGCAGAACTCTTAAAATTATTTTTGAAAGGAAGTGTGGTGGAGGCTGATTCACAAGAGGCATTCAAGAAGGTATTAGCTTATTACTTAAATAAAACAATGTGCAAGAGCGTGGGGGATTAAAGAAAAGAGAATGCCAAGTCGTGCTGCTCATTTGGAGAGTTGGTGCCAGCGATGGGCCAAATGGCCTCCATCTGACTGTACCACTTCTGTGATTTCACTGGTGTCTGTGCTAATGGATTTCTAACACTAATGGAACACTTCAGTGAAGGAGTGCTGCCTTTTAGATGAACTCTTAAGCCAAGACCCCATCAGCCTGCAGGTGGGCAATATAATACCCACAGTAGGTTTTTTTAATTCGTTCACAGGATAAGGGTGCTGCTGGCTAGGCAGCATTTATTGCCCATCCCTAATTACCCAGACAACAGTTAAGAGTCAACCACATTGCTGTTGGTCTGAAGTCACATATAGGTCAGACCAGGTAAGGATGGCAGTTTCCTTCCCTAAAGGACATTAGTGAGCCAGATGGGTTTTTCCTGACAATCAGCAATCATCATTAGACTCATAATTCTAGATATTTTTTATTGAATTCAAATTCCACCATCTGCTGTGGCAGGATTTGAACCTGGGTCCCCAGGATGTTTTATGGTTTTTGGATTAACAGTTCAGTGATAATACCACTAGGCCATTGCCTCCCCTTCCAAAGGGGATCTAGAGAATTGTCACCTGTGCACATGGCAACTGTGTAGCCCTCAGCCAATATTACAGGAACTGAACACGTTGCTGTTTGTGGGATCTGGCTGTGTACAAACTGGCTGTCAATTTTCCTACTTCACAACAGCGACATCTGTTTGAAGAACTGTTATCCTGGATGTAAAACACAATGGGATATCCTGATGATGTGTAAGGTGCTACAGAAATGCTGGTATATTTCAATCTTTCATTTTTTGCTTTTGTCTTAATGGAGGATTCTAAGGATTCCCTGCAAATGCAAGGTAATCCTACATATCCAGCATCAAGGTCAGCCCAGAGCTCAAGCTTCCAGAAATAACTCCTGCTGGGACATTAGCTGAACCTGGAGTTAAACCTTTCACAGGTGTCTGAAATATGCTGCCTTGTCTTTCTGCTAATCACTACACAAATCTGCTTACTGTTTGCGTGCAGAACTTTTGCTCAAATTTTAATAGACGAGCGGAAAATGATGTCTTCAGCCAGAATGTGGAGGGGAATAACTTTCTCCGCTTCTCCTCCTAATCCACTGCTTTAAGAAATCTTGGGAGGGTCTCCCATTCTAAGTAACTGCTATATTAGCTGGCCTTGGCTAAACCTCAGGGTTTCCTTAAGAATGCTTGTTGCTTTGACTTTCCCACTTGAAATGAGGGTTGTTGGTGAAGAGTATAGAGCTATTTCCAAACCCATGTTCTCTACTATCTAGAAGGACAAGGGCAGCAGATACATGGGAACACCAGCCCCTAGGTACCCCTCCAAGCTACTTACCATCCTGACTTGGAACTATATCGCTGTTCCTCAGTGTTGCTGGGTCAAAACCCTAAAACCCTCTCACCCTCTACCTATGCCAAATGAAGTGGTTCAAGAATGCAGGTCTCCATCACTTTCTCAGGACAGTTCGGGATGGGCAATAAATGTTGGCCTAACCAGTAATGCTCACATCCCCTGAATAAATATAATAAATAAATGACTTCACCCTGACCCCCAAAACTACCTTCCTGCCACAAAGCAAATTAGACTTTTGTCCCTTTTGATTGGGACTCTAGACCAGAAAAGTGCTGTCAATGGTGACATTCATTGTGATGAAAGATGCACACAAAATCTTCACAGATTTTTCAGCAACAACTTGCAGTATCTGGAGACCATTTCCAGTGTGACTAGGGAAACAGTGGCATGTGTGAGCAGCAGAAGCAACAGAGTGACCCTTCAGCCCATCAATTTGAAGAATTTTCACTGAGACGCACAAAGTCTAAACCAGGAAGTATAAATCAGGAAACACAAATTAGAATTATTTCAATAAATCAAAGAAAGAAAGAGAAATAAAGAGAAATGAAAGGAAGTTAGGATTAAGAGAAAAAGATAAAAGAGACGTGTGCTGGTTGAAAACCCAGATTAATCAATTTTTGTTGGATAAGAGGATTTAGGGTTACAAATGCAGACCGGGTAAGTGGAGTTTAAAATACAGATCAGCCAGGATCATATTGAAAAGCAAACAGGTTTAAGCAACTGATGAGCCAGCTCCTATTCTGATGAGTCTCCGCAATCTCAGTCACTCAGTTTTTACATAAAAATGTGTGCAATAGCTTTCAACATCAAAATAGGAAGCTCTTCCATGGTTATGTCCACTCTTGAGAGGCCACGGAAAAGGAGCAATCAGAGTCTGCTGGTACGGTAGAAGTCTCTGTGGCTGGTGGGTAGGGTACTGCAGGGATTGGGGTCTATCATCACCCCAGAGGCGAGATTTTTGTTGAATCTTGGTAAGTTTCCGTTCCAGGTCTGTGCATTCCCATTGACTGTTTGATTTTGTTACAGTGCCACAACAGGGGCTGCCTAACTTGTTTCTGAAGAAGGGTCCCGACCCGAAACATCAACTTTCCTGCTCCTCTGATGCTGCCTGGCCTGGTGTGTTCCTCCAGGTCCACACTGTGTTATCTCTGACTCCAGCATCCGCAGTTCTTATTATCCCTGTTTAACTTGTTTGATGTTTCTAAAGGTTAGAAACAGGCCATTGTCTCCCATTACTGCAGAAGAGGAATGCAGCGTGGTGGTTATTACAGTGGACTAATAAACCAAAGGTCTAGCGTAATTAGAGAATAGTTACAGCACAGAAGGATGCCATTTGGCCTATTGTGTCTGTGCTGGCTCACCGAAGGAGCAATTAAACTGGTGCCACTCTCTCACTCTCTCCCCAAAGCTCTGCATAATCTTCCTGTATAGACAATAATCCAATTCCCTTCACTCAGAGCATTTCAAACAAAAGCATTTCATGTGAGAAATGAAAGAACTGAAGCAAGATGCCATTACATAGCCCTAAAGGTATTTTAGATCTTTGAAGTCCTACTGAATGGCTTACCCTAGATTTCTAGTTAACTGTGAAATAAATAGCAGAAATTAAGTCAAAAGTCATGATAATCAATAAAATTCCAAACCTACAAGCTGTTTTTCAAACATTAGGGACCTTAATTGCACGGACATTCTTGACAGTTTACTGCAGAGTTTATGATGAAAATCGACTCACTGGTTAACAGATAACCTGCGAGTGTTATTAAAGATAACTTTACCCAAGCGGTGTAAGGAATGTTACACTTTGAGTTGAAACTGCTTACACAACGGAATGAAGCAATCTCATTTAATCTCACTATTTTTGGCAAGGATATGTGGGAGGGGTAGAAACTGCAACTTCGTAAAATTTGCCAAAGAACATGACAGTTGAGGATTTTTCAACCAAGTGCATAAACTTATCTTTATGGTGTATTATAACCCAGGCAAGTCCCTAATACCAGAAATATTAAGAGAACCAGTTAAGCCATGCAAAAGATAAAGACACAAATTGAGACTAACATTGAATAAAGAAATAATTTTGATTAGTGGTCCTGAAATTTAAAGCAATTTTCCATTTCATAAGCTGTTACTTTTCTTTCATCCCTTTTACTAACTCAGAACAGCTCGAACCAAATGTGTCCGTCAGACATAATGACGCATTCACTCTATCATTGCTTTCCTTTATCAAACAGAGGAAATATCTCCAGGGTTGAGTTTTCCCTTCTCCGATGCGGCATAACCTACACTGAGAAAGGGAGAAAAATTCTGAGGAATAGATCTCAACCTCGAGAAACATTTTTGCAATTTTCCCCGGAGCCTTAAGTGGTGACTTCTCAATCTCGCCATTGATTGTAACTACTTTAATGTGTTGCATTTCATTAAGCACCCAACTCACCTCACTTCCAATTCGTCTCTCCTTCCCCGAGAAACTAGACAACACAAATTCCTGACAAGTAAGTCGGAGAGGGTATCCGGCGGCTATAGCTCGCTGCTTGTCCCAGCCAGCATCCAGTTATTTCCTCGCATCAACATCCCTGTATAATCCTTAGCCACCATCCTCCTGACTCTTTCCCCATGCAACTTGGCAACAGCAAATCACCAGCCCCACTAAATCAACATGGTTGCTCTCAGTAACAACTTCCCCACCACTTCAGCCCTTCCACACTTTAGTTTCAAGACCAGCGTCACTTACCACTTGCATGCTTCTTTATCGTTGCTTCATGTGCAGGAACACACATGTATTTCATACTTCTACATAGGCTCTCACCTTGCTTTCTTAGTGAGCACACATTGACATGAAGCCTACCCATCGCTATTTACCTCACATTGCTTTCACAGGGCACATTCATTGACCTTTAGGCTGACTTACAGGCTGCCAGCCACTTTGTGGGTCATATTGCATCCTTAGTGCACAGAATCCTTAGTGCTCAGTTACAGGTTTCCACCTTCTGTGGCCTGCAATGCTTCCTAGCACAGAGGGAGAGGCGGGCAAGCATGTAACTGTGGAGAATACTGAACAGTCAAGGGTGCATCAGTGGGTTGCAGCATCATCACGTCTGCAGCATATACCAGCAGTTCAAGCAGCAAGCGCACTGCATGGGCTTGAGGCAAATGTGTTAAAGTCAAAAGGGAGCAGTGTTTAATCTGGTGAAGGGGGACTTTGGCCAGGCAGGGACTACTGCCACACTTATTCAATGGGCTCATTTGGTTCTAGTCCAAAGGGTAGGCCATGGTCACTTTGGTGTTTGGTGCCACCACAGTTCAAGTATCTGTATCTTTGCAGTCCAGTGTTCAGGTCACGGTCGGGTCAGCCCAGAAACTTCAGTGCCAGGGATAATAGCCAGGTCAGCCATGAAGGTCACTTGGCAAATCACAAAATTGGAAAATTCCATTCCAGTTTATTTTGCGACAGAGCTACGAAAATTCCCTATTATTATATTGATGCAAGGATTGAACAAATCTAGTTAGGAACGTGCGAATTAGAAATGGGAGGAGGTCATTTGGCCCCTCAAGACTGTTGTGCCCTTCAGTAATATCATGGCTGATCTGATTGTTGTTGGATAAAGCAGTTAGGACCTGAAAGAGTTAACTAACGTCACAAGACAAGCCCCACCCAGCATGAGACACAGATCTGGGAGGAGCTGACTAGTTCTCCATGTATCCTAATTGGTTTCTGAGTTGTTGCTGTGAGTGTTAACAGCTTGTAACTAATTTAGTAATGTGTCATTTGAAGTTGAGTCTAATGTGTCACAAGAGACAATTATTTATCTCAGATGTAATGTAACCAGTCACTAAGTAATATGGAATAAATCTATGACACAAGTGGGTGGAGCCTTCTTCTGTCTAGGATGTCATGTGGACATCCTTCCCCTCGCAGAAGCCTAGCCTGATGCAAGAAGGAAAAGTCAGCCAAAAAGAAAAAGGAAGCGTTTGTAAATTTTAAGAAACTGACATCAGACAAAGCCTTTGAGGTACTTGAAGGAAGCAGGAAAGAATTTAAACAAGGGATTAGGAAGCAAGAAGGGGCCAAGAAATGTCCTTGGCAAGTAGGATTAAAGGCATTTATATGTATGTTATGAGCAAGACAGTAACTAAGGAAAGAACAGGTCCACCTAAGGACAAAGGAAGAAGTTTATACATGGAGCCAGAGGAAATGGCTGAGGTCCTTAATGAATACTTCACCTTGGTTTTTACCAAGGAGAAGGACATGGAAGATGCTAAGTTTAGGGAGGTGAATGTTGATATTCTGGGGCATGTCAATATTAAGAAGGAGGAGATATTGGGTATCTTGAAAAACTTTTAAGGTAGATAAGTTCCCAGAGCCTGATGGGATCCATCCCAGGTTAGGGAGGGAGGTATGGGAGAAGATTGCCGGGACCTTGATAGAGATCTTTATATCCACTTTAGCCATGAATGAGGCCCCAAGAGACTGGAGAACATCCAATGTTGTTTCTTTGTTTCAGAGGGCCAACAGGGATAATCCAGGAAATTAGAGGCGAGTGAGATTTACATCAGTAGAAGGAAAGATGTTGGAGAAGGTTCTTAGGGTCAGGATTTACCTATTTTTGGGAAAGAATAGACTTATTTGGGATAGTCAGCAAGGCTTTGTGCAGGGGAGGTCTTGTCTCATAAATTTGATTGAGTTTTTTTGAATGAGTGACAAATAATAGGGCAATTAATGTTGTCTGCGTGGATTTTAGGAAAAAACCTATAGAACATGCAACAGTACAGCACAGTACAGGCCCTTCGGCCCACAATGTTGTGCCGACCTGTTATCCTACCAATATCAAACTATCCTGTGTACCCTACATTTTACTATCCTCCATGTGCCTATCCAAATAACGCTTAAAAGTTTCTAAATATTTTTACTTAAATATTTGACAAGCTGCCTTATATCAAGCTGATCCAGAAGATTAAGTCACGTGGAATCCAAGTGATTTGGTAGGGTGGATACAAAACTGGCTTGGTCATAGAAGACTGAAGGTAGTGGTGGATGGGTGTTTCTCTGACTGAAGGTCCGTGACCAGTGGTGATCGGCAAGGATCAGTGCTGGACTCTCTGTTATTTGCAATATATATAAATGACTTGGGTGAAAATATAGGTGGTCGGATTAGTAAGTTTATGGATGACATGAAAGTTGGTGGTGTTGTGCATAGTGAGGAAGGTTATGAAAGGATACAGCAGGACATAGAATAGTTGGAAAGTTGGTGGAGAAATGGCAGATGGAGTTTAATCCAAAGAAGAGTAGAATGATGCTTTTTGGAAGGTCAAATGCAAGAAGAAAGTATACTCTTAATGGCAGGACCCTGAGAAACATTGATATTCAGAGAGATCTTGGGGTGCAAGTCCATAGCTCCCTGAAAGTGGCAACACAAGTAGATAAGATGGTAAAGAAGGTGAATGGCATGCTTGTCTTCATTGGTAGGGGTATTGAGTATTGGTAGCTCATGTTGCAGCTGTGTAAAACTCCAGTTAGGCCACGTTTGGTGTATTGTGTGTAATATTGGTCACCGCAATATTGGGAAAGATATGGAGCCTTTGAAGAGGGTGGAACAAAGTTTTACCAGGATGTTGCCTGGATTGCATTGTGTTAGTAGTGGTGAGATACCTCCTCGAACTGCTGTGGTCTATGTGCAGTAGGTAGACCCACAATGCCGTTAGGGAGGGAGTTCCAGAATTTGACCTAATGTCTCTGAAGGGACGGTGATATATTTCCATGTGAGGATGGTGAATGGCTTGGTGGGGAACTTGCGAGTAATGGTGTTCTCATATCTGCCGCCCTTGTCCTTCTAGTTGGAAGTGGTCACGGGTTTGGAAAGTGCTGTCTAGAGAACTTTAGTGAATTTCTTTAGTGCGCCTTGGCTTCGGCGCACATTGCTGCTATTGTACATCAGTTGTGGACTGAGTGGATGTTTGTGGATGTCGTGCCAATGGTGGTGTCAAGCTTCTTGAATGTCGTTGAAGCTGAACTCATCCAAACAAGTGGAGAATAGTTCAACACACCCCCGACTTGTGCCTTGTAGATGGTGGACAGGATTTAGGGAGTCAGAATGTGAATTATTCACTACAAGATTCCTAGCCTCTGACCTTCTCTTGTAGATATGGTATTTATATGGCTAATCCAGTTCAGTTTCTGGTAAATGGTAACGCCAGGATGTGATAGTGGGAATTCAACAACGGGGGTTATAGTAATTTCAAGGGGCTGGTTAGATTCTTTTTTGCTTGAGATGGTCATTGCCTGGCACTCATGTGGTGCAAATATTGCCTATCACTTATCAGCCTGAACCTGGATATTGTCCAGATCTTGTTGCATTTGGGCATGGACTTCTTCAGTGTTTGAGGAGTCATGAATGGTGTTGAACATTATGCTATCATCAATGAACATCCCCACTTGAGACCTTATGATGGGAAGAAGATCATTGATTGAAACAGTTGAAGATGGTTGGGCTGGGGCCCCACACTGAGGAATTCCTGCAGAGATGTCTTGGAGCTGAGATAACTGACCTCCAACAATGACAATTACAAAAAGGAGTTGTTCAACTAAAACAGAAATTAAAAATAGAGATGATGAAATTATTTTTCCTCACGAAGATTCATGACTCTTTGGAAGACTCTTCCTCAAAGGTAGTGGAAGCAGGGGCTTTTAATTTTTTTTAAGGCAGATCAGCAGGGAGGTGAAAGGTGGGATCAGTGAGAACGTAATCAGATCAGCCATAATCAAATTGCATAGCAGAACATGCTTGAGCTGCCGAGTGGCCTACACCTGCTCCTAATTCATATGTTCGTATATAATCAGATCATATCTGATCTGTACATACCACATGTCCATTTCCCAGCTTTTGCTCCAAGTCTGTTAATCCAATTTATTTCAATCAATTTTGAAAGGTCCTCTGGAACAAATTCCAAATTTCCATTGTCTTTTGTGTCCAACTGCTGCCTGGCTTCTCACTGAAGGACAAGGGTTTAACAGAGAAATTATCCTCCCTTTTCTCCAATTTCAGTTCACCAAATTTAAAGATATCGTTTCTCTCTCTTATACTCTAGAATCTATTAAACTTTAAAACTCCTTCATTAGATCATCAGTTCACCTTCTAAATTGGGAATAACTTTCTCTTTTAATTTCCTGGTAAATTCATTATCTCCAAACATCCCTCTGGAGAAAATAGAAGCAAATGGTAACCACGGAATTAATGATAAATAATTAAGGTGTAAGGCACAATGTGGCGTTGGCTGTCTGATCAGCCCTCACTCTACCCACTGTGAATCCTCAGAATGTTATTGCCAGCATACCCTCAGGTTTAGTTCATCACAACCCTGGTTTGACTGAAGCTGCTCATTACTGCGAAATGTTCAGCTGCAGAAAGCAGCCACAGAGAAAAGACTCACCAGGGAGTATTGTTCAGGAGCATTAATGAGCCTTCCTGTCCTCTCAAATACATTTTCTATTTGGTGTAGTGTTAATGTCTTTTTATTTGGTACATTTTGCATTTCTCAAGATGAGGTCCATTTGAGCTGAAATGTTGAACCTCCCCTGACCTATCACCCTGTTTTGGGAGTCCAGAGGTCAACGGCAATCTCTGCAGGGCCAACAATTTCTGGTGTCCGGTTTATGGTGAGTTCAGGATTGCATTTCATCATAAGTTTGTCACCAAAAGAAAAAAATGAAGAATTCCATTCCTGTAGTGCCTTTCACATCCTCAGGATGTTCCAAAACCGAATGAAATACTTTAACAGTGTAGTTACTGTTGTGATGTTAGAAATATTGATGGCACAGCAAGATCTCACCAACAGCAATACAGTAGAGGCCAGGTAATCTGATTAACGTTGGTTGAGGGATAGTGATTCGATCCTGGGACACTGGAGAGATCTCCTCTGCTGTACTGTAGAATCTTTCATGTTCACCTGAGCAGATAGGGAGCCTTAGTTGAACATCTCATCACAAAGATGGCAGCTTGGATATTGGGGTGTCTTTTCCAGCAGAGCAGCAATTTTTCACTCTATCAGGGGCAATAGGAGGAGGTGGTTCAAAGAAGGTAGGAAGGAGCATATTGCAATGTTTAGGGTCGCCATCCATTGCTGACAGTTACTAAGGGCATGTGCCGCAGTGTTGATCACTCTGGGTTATGACATCTGTGAGATAACTTGACCACAACACATGGTCAAGTTATCTCACCAATGGCATAACATCCAGCATTGGCTGGGTTCCCAGGGAATCTGGGCTTCTTACCATTCTGACCCCTCAGGCCAGCATAGGAACAAAGAAATGCCTGTAGCCATTCAAATTCAAAAACCTGGACAGAAAGCGGCAGAAATGGTTGAGAATTGTTCTCTACGGTGTGGTTAGATACAGAGTAATATTTCCTCTACACTCCCAAGAAAAGTTCAGCGTGGGTTCAGAAACAAAATAATGCTTCCTCTTCACTGCCCATCAAACACTCCCAGGACAGGTACAGCACAGGCTTAGATACAGAGTAAAGTTCCTTCTACACCATCTCCATCAAACACTCCAAGGAGAGGTGCAATACAGAGTAAATCTTCCCCCACACTTTTAAACTGAAAGTAAAGCCTCCTCAACACTATCCCTAACAAATACTCTCAGGTCAGGTACGGCACGATGTTAGGTATGGAATAAAGTTCCCTCTACTCTTTTGAGCTTAAAAGTAGAGTGGTTCTACATTGTCCCCATCAAACACACCCAGATCAGCTACAGCTTGGGGTTAGACCCAGAGTAAAGCTGTCACCACATATCCCTGCAAGTATTGATTGTACTATAATGACAGCAGTGCTGTACCTGTCCTGGGAAGGTTTGATGAGGACACTGTTGAAAAAGCTTCACACTGTATCTAACCCCCGTGCTGCACCCGTCCTCGGAGTGTTTGATGGGCAGTGTAGACGAAGTGGTTGTACTAACTCAACAGCAGTGTCCAGGCTCCTGATGTAATTGCAGACATATCCTTGAAATAACTGAAACCAGAACCATACAATAACAAAAAACAACTGCACCTAGAATCTTGGAGTAACAGCACCTTGTTCTATTTGTAATGTGCAGGTGCTTGTTTTTAATTGCCTTGTTATGGTCTAATTAGGGTTTCTTTCTTACAAATCATTTTCAATTCTTAATGATGTGCTGTGGTTAATACTTGATGTAAGAAAGGGCAGGGAGAGAGAAAGAGAAAGTGGAAAAGTTTGAGAAGGAGTTTGCTGACTTGGTTTTGACCATTATCCTGTAATTAACGCAGTGACAAATTCAAAACAGGTACGTTGGGCACAGTATCAGTTCGCTTGTTTGACTGATGAAGAGATGGATTCCTCACTGTAGAACAGTACAGAGTATGTGTTTACTCCTGTATAATTGTACAGAGTTGTTTTCCAGCAGTGTAAGATTAATCCCTGTGTCACAGATTCACAGGAGTGTTATGGCACAGAAGGAGGCCATTCAGTCCATTGTGTCTGCACCCATTCTTCAAATGAGCATTGTTACTTACCTTTATCCCCACAGTATTACACATTATTTCAGTCCGAATCATCAGCCAATTGCCCCTGGAAAGTCTCAACTGAAGCTGCCTTCATCACACTAGCTGGCAGAGCATTCCATGCTCTAACTACTTGCTGAGTGAAAGACTTTTCTCACCTTACATTTACCTCTTTAACAAATCTATAAACATGTGCCCTCTGATTCGTGATCCTTTTACAAATGGGAACAGTTTCTCCCTACTCACTCTATTCAGCTCACTCGTGATTTTGAAAACCTCTATTAAGCCTCTTTTCAGCATTCTTCTCTCTAACTTCTTCAATCTAGCCTCATAACTGAAGTCTCTCATTCCTGGAACCATTCTTGTAAATTGCTTCTGCACTTTCTCCAATGCAGTAGCATCTTTCCTATAATGTGGCATCCAGAACCGTATACCATACTCCAGCTGAGGTCTAATAAGTGCCTTGTTCTTGTACGATACTCCCATTCTGTCCTCCTCTAAGTTTATAATTCTTCCAAGTTTTGTGTCATCCACAAACTTTTAAATTATCTCCTGCACACTGAGATCTAGATAATGAACATGTAGAGTTAATGGTAGTTGTCTCTTCCCTAGGATGGAAGATTTTAAGACTAGGGGGCACATTTTTAAGGTGAGAGGAGAGCCTTTAAGACCATAAGACCATAAGACATAGGAGTGGAAGTAAGGCCACTCCGCCATTTAATCATGGCTGATGGGCATTTCAACTCCACTTACCCGCACTCTCCCCGTAGCCCTTGACTCCTTGCGAGATCAAGAATTTATCAATCTCTGCCTTGAAGACATTCAACGTCCCGGCCTCCACTGCACTCCATGGCAATGAATTCCACAGGCCCACCACTCTCTGGCT
>JAHRHZ010000139.1:9904764-9949521 GCA_024137785.1 Ginglymostoma cirratum | reverse complement strand
TGTCCTTCCTGAGGTGTGGGGCTCAAAATTGGACACAGTATTCTAAATGGGGCCTAACTAGAGCTTTATAAAGTCTCAGAAGCACATCACTGCTTTTATATTCCAACCCTCTTGAAATAAATGACAACATTCCATTCACTTTCTTAATCACAGACTCAACCTGCAAGTTAACCTTTAGAGAATCCTGCACTAGCACTCCCAGATCCCTTTGTACTTCGGCTTTATGAATTTTCTCACCGTTCAGAAAATAGTCCATGCCTGTATTCTTTTTTCCAAGGTGCAAAAAAGACATGAGGGGCAAATTTCTTACATAGAGAGTGGTTTTTGTAAATTGCTTCTGCACTTTCTCCAATGCAGTAGCATCTTTCCTATGTGGCATCCAGAACTGTATACCGCACTCCAGCTGAGGAGTGGTGGATTCAGGTACAGTTACAACATTTAAAAGACATTTGGATAAGTACACGAAAGGAAAGGTTTGTCGGGAAATGGACCAGGAGTAGGTAGGTGGGGCTAGTTTAGTTTGGGGTTATTGTCGGCATAGACTGGTTTGCACTGAAGGGTCTGTTTTCGTGCTGTATCACTCTATGACTCTGTGTATTAGGAAAACCAAGGATCTCAATGACAACTCCTGGGGAATTCCACTACAAACATTCCTCCAGCCCAAAAAAAAATCAATTAACCATTTCTCTCTGTTTGCTCTCACTTAGTTTTGTATCCATATTGCTAACCCCTTTCTCGACAACCTATAATTTTCCTTGTGTGTTGTGTTCACTATAGCAAGGACTAATCCCTCTTTAACCGTGCAGTGTTATGCCTAGCAAGATCAGGGTTAAGGTCATACATTTCTCTATTTCTTTCCTGGATATAAATTTGGAAGTTTGTGAAGTGGAATTCGGCTAGTGTGGCACATTTGCAGTCCAGAATAAATTCATTTCATCAGCAATAGGATGAAGATCACTGAAATCCTGTCACAAACAAAGTCTAAGCCTCAAAATTGCCTCTTACTGCAGTAAACAATGTTCTTTTATTTGTCTTTCACTCACATCAATCAAAAATCTGAACTCGACTTGTCAGAACAGCTTTTTCACTCTATGTTGCCTCTTGCCAATCTGGTTATAACATGCAAAAAGCAGCCATTAAAGAGAAGGCTTCAACTTAGGTAGCACTTTTCCCAGCCTTGGAACATCTCAAAATGCCTGGTAGTTTTTTCACTCTTAAAAAGTAGGAAACAGGGCAGGCAATTTGAGTATAGCAAGATCCAACAGACAGTGATCACTGGGAAGGACTCCCTGTTCTTTGATATGGCGATGTGGGAGGTTTCATGTTCATCTGTGAGGGGAGCTGGGCCTTCAGATAAGGTGAGCCACCATCTGTGAAGTTCCCCTCCCAGCCACATTACATCTTGAGTTGGAAATATATTGCAGTTCCTTCGCTCTCACTGGGTTAAAATCCTGGAACTCCCTCCCTGAGTGCATTGTGGGTCTACTTACTACACGTGGACTGCAGCGCTTCAAGGCAGCTCCACCATGACACCTGCTCCATGGCAACTCGGGATGGGCAATAAATGCCGGCCCAGCCAGCAATGTCTGCCTCCGATGAGTGAATAAAATTTAACATCTCATTCAAAGAACTGATCTCCTCTTCAACACTTACCACGATTGTCCAGTTGCTTAGACATTTTACAACCTGCAGGCCTCCACATTGAATTCAACTAATTCAGGCCAGGAGCTCTGTCCTCCATTTTGGTTACCCACCTCCCTCCCCATGCACTCGTGTCTTGTTTGTATTGGATTGCGCTCTACAGAGCTGACCTGTGTTATGTTATTAATAACTACTATTAACACCAATTCTTCATCTATATTGGTCCTCTGCTACCATTAACTTTCCCTTTTCCTTTTGCTTTGATGCACTTCTACCACATGTTCCACATGCTTCCCTCTTCTTTCTTCTACAGCACACAACCTGTCACTTTTTACTTGCCTCATTTCTGAAGAATGGTTATATCAGACTTGAAACGTTAACTCTGTTTCTCTCTCCACAGATGTTGACACACAGTGTTGAGTTTCTCCAACACTTTCTGTTTTTATTTCAGACCTCTTAACATCCGCAGTACTTCACTTTAACATCACTACAGTTTTGTCGGGATGTGACTGCCACTGGCAAAGCAGCCAATATTGTTCACCCTTTAAGAAGGTAGTGTTTGACCCTTTGGACAAACTGTTTGGTGTTCCCATAATGCCTTTTCTTTCTTGAACTTCCATAGGTGGTGTCTTGTTAGCTCACTTCTGAGGGCAGTTAACAGTCAACATGTCCGTACAGACTGGAGTCACATATAGGCCCAGACTGTGACTAGTTGGATTTCCACTGTCAACCTGGTAGCTTCATTTGACTGATAGCACATTTTTAATTTTCGCAGAATGCTTACACGATCAGAATGAGAGCATTCCGTCCATTGAGTCAGTTCACAGGGACAGTTTGCCCAGAGACAATCCCTGCCTTCTCCCAGTAATCTGGCACATTCTTTCTTTCTAAATAACCATCTCATTCCCCTTTGAAATTCTTGATTGAAACTGCCTCCACCTCACCCTCATGCAGTACACTTCCAGATTCTTAAAACTGCAGTCTAAGTCTCAGATGTCCCAGGGTGGAGATGGAACTCAAGTTCCCTGGGCCAATAAAGCAAAATGGCTCCATGAGTGAGATAACAAGAGGGTTGGCGGTGCCTGTGGAATTGAATGCCAGTAGGGGCTTGCATCTTTGGACAAACAGCAAAGATTGTGCCAAGGAACGAATTAGACAGTTTGAAAGGCAGTGATGCATTTGAAATGTTTATCATTGACTCTGTGCAGCCACACTTATTTTAATCTTTGGCTTTGTGCCAGGAACTGTGGAGTGAAGTCTGCCCACTGATAGTTGGATGACTTTCAATTAATGACTAATTAAAACGTTGTCTATGCTCAAGGCAATTTCAGCAACTGATTATCAATTGTGTGATTAGGGGTACAAATCAGGTCATGTTGTCTAATAACAGGGTATGCAAACTCTTGGGAACTGGGTCTGGAATGGTGACAAGAGGAGCCAGATAACAATAATAGAGGAAATCTCACCTCAGTACAGGAATGGATTTCATTCCATCACAGTCTGTCCTCCTCACCAGCCAACAGCCATCCCTCACTCAGCTGTTCAACCACCACAGATCCCATTTCCCTGGCTATAACAGTGCCTTACATTCAGCCTGAATCCTGGCGCTCTCCTGCGAGGAACTACGTTTTTTTTAAAAAATCATATCTTGGGAATATCGGTCCTGTCTCGATGGCTAATACTGTCACACACCAAGTCAGAAGGTGACAGATTCAACTCCCACTCTGAAAAGGTAAACATATAACACACCCTGAACAGCGCTGAGGAAGAACAGCACTGTCAGAGGTGTCATCTATTCCACTACACAGACGCCTTGTCTGTCTCCTCAGGTAGATGGCACTATCTTGAAGGAGGCCAGAAACTTTCTCCATAGCGTCCTGGCCATCCTTTCAACGAACAGCTCAGAAACAGCTGATCTGGTTGTTTATTAATTCACTCAGGGGTGTGGGCATTGTTGGCTGGGCCATTTATTGCTTGCCCATTGTTGCTTTTGAGAAGGTGGTGGTGGGCTACCTCCTTGAACTGCAGCAGTTCATGTCCTGTAGGTCAACCCACAATGCCATTAGGGAGGCAGTTCCAGGATTTTGACCGATCAACAATGATGGAATGATGATATATTTCCAAGTCAGGATGGTGAGTAACTTAGAAGGGAACTTGCAGGTGGTGGTGCTCCCATGTACCTCTAGATGGTTGTGACTGTGGGTTTCGATTGTGCTGTCTAAAGATCTTGTAAATTTTTGGTGCATTGTGGTTTTTGGGAGCTTGCAGTGCACAAATTGACCAACTTTTTTGCCTACATGATAACAGTAACTTTGACTTAAAAGTACTCTATTGGTCATAAAACCCTTTGGGACACCTGAGGTTGTGAAAGAGACTATGTAAATGCAAGTCTTCGTTTCTTTTGTGAGGAATGACTTCAGCCTATCAGTAACTAACACTGACCCTTCTCGTCAAGTTTCAGAGGGTAGGAGAGTTACAAAGAATCTACTGCATTGAAATAGGCCATTCAGCCCCACAGGTCTATATCAATCCACACAATTGTTGTTCAACTTCTCTTCATCTCACCACCCCTGACCACTACTACCTCTCAAACCCCGCCCTGTATATCCTTCTAGTCTTTTCACCCACATATGGAACATAGAACATAGAACATAGAACTGTACGGCATAGTACAGGCCCTTCAGCCCACAATGTTGTGCCGAACTTTTACCCTAAACCTAAGGTCTATCTAACCTCCACCCCTGCCTTATGCTATCATGCATATGCCCATCTAGTAGCTGCTTAAATGCCCCTAATAAATAAATCCACTACCCTCTCCAGCAATGCATTCCACGCCCCTACCACTTTCTAAGTAAAGAACCTAAATAGTCATTTAATTCCCTTTCCAATCTAGTTAAGGGCTCCACACCTCAACCATACATTGTTGGAGCAGGCTTCACATTATCATAATTCTGTAGATAAAAAGGTTTCCCCTGAATTCCTGATGATATTTATGAGTAACTTTTATATTAATGTCTCCAATTTTGGTCTTTCCCACAAGTAAAATGACCCTCTCTGCATCTGCCATGTTAAGTCCCATCAGGATCTCAGAGGCCTGGATCAGGTCAGATCTCAGTCTTCCTGCTTTCTATTCTGATTGCGCTGCCTTTATTGAAGTATCAGCTGTGTCTCGGATGATAATGTACTCACCATGGATTCAGGTTCTTGTGGCTGCTAATGTTGCAGATGCTATGTCAGTTCAATGTGTTTATGTGCAAGTCCTAGCTGCAAACAGCAGCAATTTCAAATTGGAAAAACCTTAGGACATACAAAGAAGAATTAATTTTGAGGGTTATTCTGCTACAGTGGTAGTCTCCCTATGTCTGGCTAGGAGGCCTGGATTCAAGTCCCATCTGCTTCAGAGGCTTGTCACAACATCTCTGAATGGATTAATTAAAAATATTTATAAGGAGGAGGAGCTACTCTGTATATTTTTTTTGTATGGTAGGGAGTGAGGGAGGCATTGTGAAGTGACAAAATAGATGTTTCCCAGAATTACAGTAGGCTCAGGACCCAGTTACGAGTCTTGAGCATAAAATCCAAGCTGATGCTCCCACTGCAGTGCTGACGGAGAGCTACACTGTCAGAAACAATGCCTTTCCAACAACTGGAGTGGTGTGTATGGCCTTGGCTAGGCTTCATGCTACTCTTTGAAGAAGTGTACTGATTGGATCTGGTGAAGTGGTTATACTGAGATATAGTGACTTATCAAGGAAGAGAGAGGAGCCCATGGCCAACTGCCCAATGCCATTGGCCAGCTCCCAGAAATGTAGCCACAGCCATTGATCATGATATTTGTCTCTTTTTTCGGAGCATGGCAGAGTCCCAGACTCCAGAATCAGCTCATGAAGGGCAAGGGGTGTCCTGTTGTTGCCTGCTGCTTCCCAGCCCATTCAGGAAGAGCTGCTTCCACTTGTACCTTGAAGGGTCTAGGCCCAATACGTCAAGCTTTCCTGCTCCTATGATGCTGCTTGGCCTGCAGTGTTCATCCAGCTCCACGCCTTGTTATCTTGGATTCTCCAGCATCTGCAGTTCCTATTATCTCCACTTGTACTTCATTTGTGTTTCTAACAAATGCTGTAATTGCTGCCAACACAACTGCCTGGGGGCACACTCACTGTCCATGTAGTCAGAGAACCTGTGATGCTGCAGTGAGGTGTCTGCATTAAGGAGTAAGATCAATAAAATGGGTGTTCTGCCAATGGTTTAAGTGAATTTATTTACCAGGCTTGCCCTCCCCAATCCCAGCACTTGTCCACCTCGTTGCTAACTTCTCACCACGCCCCCTCTCACACACCATCAAGCTGTCAGGCTGTTCACTGTTCCCAGGATTGAGGGAACAAGGCAACAAATGGGAGACTGGCAGTGAGTGGTTGGGAATGGATTGACCAGAGAGGTAGCAGGTAGGGTGGTGAGTGTGGCAGCAGAACACTGAGTGGTTTGAGGTTGGCAAGGGTTCCTTAAATGCCCATGGCACCAAACATGGGTATATGGTTGCAGATGGTGATGGCATGGTAATGTCACTAGGCTATTAATCCTGAGACCCAGGCTAATACTCTGAGGAAATGACTTCAGATTGCAATAGGGCAGCAGGTGGACTTTAGATTAATTTGTCTGGAATGGTGACCATGAAATTATCATCAATTGTCATATAAACCCATCTAGTTCACTAATGTCCTTTACACACATTGGGACAAAATCCTGGCCTTCCCCCACTAATGGCATGTGGGTCTACCTGCAACTCGTGGATTGCAGCAATTCAAGAAGGCAGCTTACCACCAGCTTCTCAAGGGCAACCAAGGATGGGCAATAAGCCCAGCAAGTGATCCACGTCCCATGAGAGAATTAAAAAAAAGGAAATCTACCATCCTTACCTGGTCTGGTCTACACATGACTCCAAATCCACAGCAACATGGTTGACTCTGAAATGGCCTAACAAACCACTCACTTCCAGGGCATTGATGGACGGCTAATAAACGCAGACCTTACCAGAGACACCCACATCCCATAATAGTAAAACGAGATAGCAATCAGTCCCTCAAACATGCTCCATCATGCAGTTAGACCATGGCTGATCGTTATTGCAATCCCAATTGCTCACCATTGCTCTATGTCTCTTGAGGCTCTTTACCAAAGAAGACTCTATTAGTAATAAAAACAGAAAGTGCTTGGGCAGGGCTCAATTGTAACCGCAGAGCCAATGCTTTTGGAGAAAGGTGATCACCAGAGGGGGTTGAGTGCTTTTAGCGTCATAGAGACGTAGAGTAATATAGCATGGAAACAGGGCCTTTGGCCCAAACTGGGCCATGCTGACCATGGTGTCCACTCAGCTAGTTCCAATTGCCTATATTTGGTCTCTATCCCTCTGAACCCTTCCCATCCATGTACCTATCCAAATGTTTTTTAAATGTTGCTATTGTACCTGCCTCAACCACTTTCTCTGGCAATCTATTCCATATACGTACCACTGTCTGCACAAAGAAATTGTCCCTTAGGTCTTTCCTAAATCTTTCACCTCTCATCTTAAACCTATGCCCACTAGTTTTCAATTCCCCATCCCTGGGAAGAAAAATTATGTGCATTCATCGGGGCGGCACGGTGGCTCAGTGGTTAGCACTGCTGCCTCACAGCACCAGGGACTCAGGCTTGATTCCAGCCTTGGGTGACTGTGTGCGGTTTGCACATTCTCCCCGTGTCTGAGTTGGTTTCCTCTGGGTGCTCCAGTTTCCTCCTACAGTCCAAAGATGTGCAGGTTTGATGGATTCACTATGCTAAATTGCCCATAGTGTCCAGGGATGTTTAGGTTAGGTGGGTTAGATGTGGGAAATACAGGGGTAGGGGAATGGGTCTGGGTGGGATGCTCTTCAGAGGGGCGGTGTGGACTTGTTGGGCCAAATGGCCTGTTTCCACACTATAGGGATTCTATGATTTATCCTATCTATGCCCCTCATGATTTTATACACCCCAAAAAGGTCACCCTTCATTCTCCTACATTCCAAGGAATAAAGTCCTGTCCTGGTCAATGTCTCCCTATAAACTCAGGCCGACTGGTCCTGGCAACATCCTCAAAAATCTTGTTTGTACACTTTCCAGTGTAACTACGTCTTTCCTATAGCAGAATAACCAAAACTATACATAATACTCCAAGTGCAGCCTCACCAACGATTTACAGAATTGTAACATAAAGTCCCAACTCCAATACTCAATGCCTCAACTGATGAAGGCCAACATGCCAAATGCCTTCTTCATCAGCCTGGCTTACCTCTGACACTGCTTTCGACAAACTATGCACTTGTGCTCTTAGGTCCATCTGTTCCACAACACTCCTCAGGACCTGACAATTTACTGTATAAATCCTACCTTGGTTTGACTTTCGAAAGTACAACACCTCACACTAATCTGTATTGAACTATATTTGCCAATCCTCAGCCCACTGCCCGATCCCACTTCTGTAATTTTTGATAACCTTCCTCGCTATCAACGATACCTCCTAATTTTGTTTCATCTGCAAGTTTACTAATCATGCCTTGTACATTCACATCCAGATAATTTATGTAAATAACAAATAACAAAGGTCCCAGCACCAATTCCTGTGACACACCACGAGTCACAGTCCTCCAGTCCAAGAAACAACCTTCAACCATTACCCTCTGCTTCCTACTATCGAGCCAATTTTGAGTCCAATTTACTAGCTCTCCCTGGATCCCATGCAACCTAACCGTCATGACTAGCTTGCTGTGTCGGACCTTGTCAAAGGCCTTACTAAAGCCCATACAGACAACATCCACTGTCCTACCCTCATCAATTCTCTTCGTTACCTCTTCGAAAAACTCTAAAAGATTTGTCAGACGTGACTTCCCGCACACAAATCCATGCTGACTATCCCTAATCAGACCTTGACTATCCAAATGTTGATTGATCCTGTTCCTCTGTATTCTCTCTAATAACTTGCCTACCACTGATGTCAGGCTCACTGGCCTGTAGTTCCCTGGCTTATCTTTGCTACCTTTCTTAAACAATGGATCAACATTAGCCACCCTCCAGACTTCCAGAACTTCACCAATGGCTAAAGATGAAGTAAAAATTTCTGCAAGGGCCTCTGCAATTTCTTCCCTAGCCTCCCACATCATCCGAGGATGGACTTGATCAGGCCCAGGGAATTTATCCACCTTAATGCACTTTCAGGCAGCAAACACCTCCTCTCTGGTAATATGTGTATGGTCCAAAACATCCCTCCCTTCAGCTCCATTTTGATCTAATCCACTCCATCTTTCCCTACCTCTCCCTCAGCTTTGGTGTTATTACATTGTCCTTGACAGGCTTTGCTGTGAATTAATCATTTGGCATGACAGCGATTTAGTGGTGGTGGTTAATAGATGAAAGAAATACCATGGGTGGTGGAAGAAAGCCATTCGGTTTTATATGATCACCCTTCTGGAAATAAATAATAAAACGAAAACAAAATTCAGGGAGTGGTCTTTAGGTGCAGAGGGCAGCGTACCTACTTCTGCAGCTCTAGGTTCAAGTCTCACTCTGGGATTTGTTGCTGTCTAAAGCTGCATTGAAAGCACAATCGAACAGTTTGGTTATAAACCTGTCAATACACCTATGGGCAGGCAGTGAGAATGGGTCAGTCTCCCAGCCTTGGCACGCTTGCCTTGATCGGTCAGAGCATTGAATATAGGAGTTGGGATGTCATGTTGCGGCTGTACAAGACATTGGTAAGGCCACTGTTAGAATATTGTGTCCATTTCCATCGCTCTGCTAAGGGAAGGATGCTGTTAAATTAGAAAGGGTGTGAAAAAAAACTGACAAGGATGGTTCCAGGACCGGAGGGCTTAAGTCATAAGGAAAGGCTGAATAGACTGGAACTTTATTTCCTGGAGCATTGAAGACTGAGGGGTGACCTTATAGAGGTTTATAAAATCATGAGGGGCATAGATATGGTGATTAGCCAAGGTCTTTTTCCAAGGATAAAGGCGTGCAGAACCACAGGGCGTAGGGGTTAAGGTAAAAGGGAAAATTTAAAAGGGACATGAGGGGCAACTTTTTCCCGCAGAGGGTGGTGAGTATATGGAATGAGTTGCCAGAGGAAGTGATAGAAATGGGTACAATTACAGCATTTAAAAAACATTTGGGAAAGTACATAGATAGAAAAGGTTTAGAGGGAAAGTGGCCAAATGCAGGCAAATGGGACTAGTTTAGTTTGGGATACCTGGTGGGCATGGACGAATTGGACCGAACGGTCTGTTTCCGTGCTGTGTGACTCGATGACTCTATAACTTTCTCACTCAGCAGGTCTGGCAGCATCTGTGGAGAAAGAAACAGCTAATGGTTCCAGTCTGGTGTGAGCTTCAAACAAGAAGCTGATTTACAGCATCCGCAGTTCTTTCGGTTTTTAAGAAGCCTACAGGACTTGAAACACTTAACTCTGTTCCTCTCTCCTCAGAAGCTGCCTGCTGTTGAGATTCCCCGGTGTTTTATGTTTTTATTTCCGATCTCCAGCATCTGGTGTATTTCGCTTTAATTTGAAGGTTCCATCAGTCTCAGTGTTGAAAACTCCAGGATTGCACAGCCTTTTAATAGAGAGAGTAACTGATTTCCACTGCCTGTTGTGTGCTTCCTAATTTCAATTGAGAGAGGTCTGACTTTAATTTTCAACATTGTGCCCTCTTGTTCTCAATTCTCCTACCAGGAGAAATTAATTTAGCTGTTGCAGCTACTCCATCAGATCTAATCAATTTGACCACCCTGATTAGATCACACATCGATCCTTGAAGAATGTTTTATGGATGATGCCAAGTTGTTATGTTTTATTTATAGTGTCCCGTGACCTTGCTGAAGTTTTGAGTGCCTTCCATCACCTACTTGTTGCGCTATCAACTCTCGGAGGTTTATTTTAAATCTAATGCACGAATAAGTCAAATTTATTCCCATTTCAAATGTTAAAAATTAACTTTCAACAAGGAGTTTGATAAACTGTTGCTGGATACTGAGAGATCTGGAGCAAAGGTGAGAAACTGAAGTTGAGGTAAGATAAACCAGCATCTAATTATCCAGTGGCTGGTTGAACAACTACCTGCTGCTCCTACGGAAATGGATAATTGGTTGTTAATTGCGTATGATTTGAATTAATTTCTTTGCCACCTCTTGACTGAAAGATTGACTGAGGTTCCTGCAACCGTGCTAAATGGCTCTGGTTTCTAATGACAAATCTCATGGGCACACATTATCTTTTGTTGGAAAAGTGTAAATTGCCTCAATTCGGCCATTCAGCCACACCCTCCATGAGAAATGATCTCTTGGGTGAGTATGGAAAGTGACTGAATTGCTAAACAAATATTTTGTCGATTATAATCATGTGGTATGCCATACTACAATAACAACATCTTGCATGTGTATAGTGCCTCTCACTCAG
This sequence comes from Ginglymostoma cirratum, assembly GCA_024137785.1. NCBI lineage: Eukaryota > Metazoa > Chordata > Chondrichthyes > Orectolobiformes > Ginglymostomatidae > Ginglymostoma > Ginglymostoma cirratum. The sequence goes on along the minus strand of JAHRHZ010000139.1, from coordinate 9,938,423 downwards.
TGGAGAATTGCAGGGCACTTCATTGTAATGTAATCACACAGAGAGTGACACCAAGCCGCCTAAGGACAGAAACATAGTAGCCCAGTCCAGGAGACAGGTTTATGGGCCATCTTGAAGAAGGCATCAGTTGGAGAGGTGGAAAGGTTTAGGAAGGGAATTCCAGAGCATCGGGGCTAGTAAGCTGAAGGCACAGGCACCAATAATAGATCATTGACAATCATGCAGGAGATGTTGGGGTAGTGGTAATGTAGCTGGATTAGTGATCTAGAGACTGAGGGGTGACCTTATGGAGGTTTATAAAATCATGAGGGGATTGGTTAGGGTGAATAGCCAAGGTCTTTTTCCATGGATAAGAGAGTCCAGAAAAACAGGGAAGAGGGGTTAAAGTAAAGGGGGAAAGATTTAAAAGGGACATGAGGTGCACCTTTTTACGCAGAGGGTGGTGAGCTTGTGGAATGAGCTGCCAGAGGAAGTGGTGGAGGCTGGTACTTTTACAACAAATAAGAGGCATCTGGATGGGTACATGAATGGGAAGGGTTTAGAGGGATATGGGCCATATGCTGGCAAATGGGACTAGATTAACTTAGAGTATCTGGTCAGCATGAATGAGTTGGACTGAGGGTTCTGTTTCCGTGCTGTACAACTCTATGAGTCTATGAATCTGTAGTCCCTGTGGAAGACTAATCCCAAAAACTCTCAAACCTCTGAGAGAAGAAATTCTTCCTCATTTCTGTTGTAAATGGCAGGCCACTTATGCCTCTTATGCGCCTCCTAATTCTAGAATTACCCACTAGGGGAATTATCTTACAGCATCTACCCTCTCAAACCCTGTCAGAATATTTTATGTTTCAGTAAGACATGAACGAAAGAGTTAAGAGCAAGAATAGGCCATTTGGCCCCTCAAGTCTTTCCCACGTTCCACATTCATGCCTACTTCCTGATAACCTTACACCCTCTTGCTTACCAGGAATCTATTTGCCTCCCACTCTTCCAATGAATATTGGCCCATCTTGCTCAACCTTTGCCCACAAGACAAAGCCCTCATCTCAGAAACCAGCCGAGTGAACCTTAGTGAATCATAGAATCCCTACAGTATGGAAACAGGCTATTCAGCCCAACAAGTTCACACTGCTCCTCGGAAGAGCATTCCACCCAGACCCAGTCCCCTATCCCTGCATTTCTCACATCTAACCCACCTAACCTAAACACCCCTGGGCACTATGGGTAATTTAGCATGGCCAATCCACCTAGCCTGCACATCTTTGGACTGTGGGAGGAAACCGGAGCACCCGGAGGAAACCCACGCAGACACGGGGAGAATGTGCAAACTCCACACAGACGGTCGCCCGAGGCTAGAATCGAACATGGGTCCCTGGTGAAGTGTGGCAGCAGCGCTAACCATTGAGCCACCATGTCTGAAATAAAAACAGAAACGGCTGCAAAATCTCAACATATCTGGCAGTGTCTGTGAGAGAAAAGCTTCTCTGAACTACTTTCAATGCAGGTTTGTCTGGAGCTCTGGACTGTCCTGGTTTCTTCCCATCAACTTTGTTTTTTCCCCTTGTGTCCAAAAGCTGTTCCCACCACTAAATCACCCATGGTGTTATTTCATCTGTTCACTACCACCAATATGTTACCCCTGTTTTCTAATTGATTAATTTACGTCCAAAGCCCACAGAAGGTCCCATCAACTGTGCTGTCGGATTGAGTTTGTTCTTAGTCTGGTGATGTAGCAGTGTTGCTTCGCCATGTGCTCTCACTGTAACAGCAACAAGAACTGAAACAGTGCTTTGAACACATTCTCATCAGAGGGGAATAAACCTAACAAGAAAATGGGTGTGGAGCAACAGTGGGAGAGACAGGTGATCAGAGACATAGTTGAAAAGAGTGTAAATTGGGAAAACATTTAATGACGTTTAAAATTCTGGTTAGGCCACAGATACAGTCCTGTACACAATTTTGGTCACCTCATTAGCACAAGGACATGAATGTTCCAGAGAGAGTGCATGGGAGATTTTCAAGAACGTTGTCAGGGCTTGAAAATTACAGCAATGAAGAAAGATAGGATAGGCTGAGATAACACAGTGTGGAGCTGGAGGAACACAGCAGGCCAGATGACATCAGAGGAGCAGGAAAGTTGACGTTTCAGGTTAGGACCCTTCTTCAGCCCGAAACGTCAACTTTCCTGCTCCTCTGATGCTGCCTGGCCTGCTGTGTTCCTCCAGCTCCACACTGTGTTATCTTTGACTCCAGCATCCGCAGTTCTTACTGTTTCTAAGATAGGCTGGGGTTGCTTTCCTTAGAAGGGGCCAACTGGTGACCTGACTGAGGTGTACAACATTATGAGGGGCCTAGATAGAGTGTGCAAGAAAGACCTATTTCCTCCTAGCAGGGAGGAGAATTACCAGGGGACACAGATTTAATCTGATTGGTAGAAGGCAGCAAAGGAAAAATGTTTTCACTCAGAGGGTGGTACATATCTGAAATTCATTCCCCAGTTTGATGATTGGAGTGGAAAGCTTCAACTTATTGAAACTGTATCTGCACCTAAAGTGCAGTAATCTGTAAAGTTACGGATCAGCTCCTAGAAGGTGGAAATAGGATAGCTTTTCTTACTGGCCCACACACAATTGGTAGAATAGTCTCTTTAGTGGGAAGAGGGTTAATGTTCATATTTGGGAGCCCTCATACAAAAGCAAACAGTCTTGAAGAAGTGCTGTCATTCTCAGCAAGGCTCATTTGAGGAATTGGTTTTGATTACAAACTAAACACTAAAATACCCATCATTTTCTTTCAGAGTGGGTATTTTCTTCCATTTTCATCAGCTTGACTCCAAATTTAGCTTTCTTCTGTGTAATATCCCAAGTCTCTTTAAACAACACTATTCAATCTGAAAATCTGACAATCAGTTATGTCTAGAAGGATGGGGGCAGCAAATACATGGAAGCAATACCACCGACAATTTCCCTTCCAAGCCACTCGCCATCCCGACTTGAAAATAAATTGCTTTTCCTTCAGTGTCACTGGGTCAGAATCTTGAACCTCTGACCTTTATGATGCTGTGGGCCTGCCTAAAATATGTGGACTGCAGTGGCTCAAGAAGGCTGTTCACCACCATCTTCTAAAGGGAAATTACAGATTGGCAATAAATACTGGCCCAGCCAGCCATTCCAATATCCCATCAATGAATATGAAAAAACACCAATGCACACTCACCTGAAGGCAGCTATTATTGAACCCACTTATTTATACCTCTGCAAGAGAGAGGACAGTACAAAATATTCAATTGTTACAATCCATCACAAATTGCTTTTGCAGAGTTGTAATCCCATGCTTTCGGTCCAGAACAATTACAAAATGGAAGCAACAAATGTCATTCATCGTGATTTCTTGAGCGTAGGTTCTAGCACTCACAGTGAATGTTACTGGCAATGTGGAATAACTCTACTCCTGTTTCTTCACCATCTGGTACCTGATCCTTGTCCAAAGCGTCTCTATTATTGACAAACTTCCCTTCAGCTGCCAAAGTGCTAAGATGTCCCTCCCTAAAGCATTCCACCTCTGGCTCCTTCCTTATCATTGGGCACTGCTTAAACCCTACTTTTTTGATCCAGCTTTATTAAAGTTCTGTTTTATTGTGAAACACTTAAAGGCGCTGATTTAGCGTAAGTTGAAAGAAGATGGATATTGTTAAAGCATTTTGTCTTTCACACATTGGGATAATTCACTGGAAATACATAGCAAATAGAAATCAACATTTATACTATATGAGATGGGAGTACTGATTGATTGCAAGTCTGACTGGAAGAGGCATTGCATTAGAAAATGCACCAGTTGATGATGGCCAACAGTTAACTGCAATGCTTTGTTTAAATCTTAAACAAGGCAGGTTGATATTGATTGTTTCATATATTATTCTGAGAAATGAACCAGAGAATGACCATATGTAAGCCCAGCTCATGATCCTGAATTAGTTGCCTTGTAGTACACTTGAGTGTATACATTAACACACCGGTCTCTTGGAACATAGAACAGTGCAGCACAGTACAGGCCCTTCACAGACAGAAAGAAATGTACACTTCATGAGTCCCAAAGGCTGAGTAGCCTGTCCAGTGTCAGGGTTAAGGGTATCTCCTTAGGGCTGGAGAGGAACTTGGAGATTTAGAAAGCAAAATGACACGACAGTATTGCAGTGATGATACCCAGAAAGGAACAGGAAGGGATAGAATATACAAGCGCAAAAACAAACCAAATAGGATTTGTTGGGGGAGTGTGTGAGAAATGATAAAAAGACAAAATTAACTGATATCTAATTGAATGCACGTAGTATTCAGAATAAAACAAATGAATGAATGACACAAATGCCAATTTAATAAATATTACCATATTGCCACTGCAGAGACACAGTTACAAGGAGAACAAAGCTGAGGACTAAATATTCAGCAACTGTATGATTTTTTGAAAGGAAGGGTGGCTTGGTAGCTTTGTTAGTACAAGATGCAGTTAGGACAAAAGCACAAAATGATCTTGAATTGGGTGATGTAATACTCACCTGGGTGGAACCAAGAAATAATGAAGGGAATAGACCACTGATGGGAGTAGTCTGTAGGCTCTGTAACAGTAACTGTTCTGTAGCGCAGAGAATAAATCAGGGGATAATGAGGGGATGTTGAAGACACTGTAAATTAATCATGCGTGACTTTAATCTTTATGTACATTGGGAAAATTGCCAGGAGTAGCCACAAGAAAGACTTAAGAGAGTGTATTAGGCACATTTTCCTAGAACAATATGATGTTGATCCTGTCAGGAGGCAGGTTATTGTGGATATGGTAGTATGTAATGAAGCAGATTTAATAAATGATCTCAGAGTAAATGATCACCTCGGGAAAAGTGACCATAACATGGTAGAATTTAGCATGCAGTTTGAGAATGAGAAACCTGGGTCAAAACAACTCTACTAACTCAAATAAAGGTATTACATGGGGATGAGGGCAGAGTTGGCTGAAATTGACTGAGAAAGGAATTTTGCAGGAAAGATAGTTGAGGAACAAAGCAGGCATTTAATAAAATAAATTATAACTCAAAACAAAGATATATTCCAATGAAGAATGAAGATCCTGATAAGGGAATAAATAGCCACAGTTAACCGAGGTAGTTAAGCATAGCATCAAATTGAAAGGAAAGAAAACATAGAGTGTGACAGAGATTAGTGGTAAACACAGGGTTGAGAATATTTTACAAGCCAACAAAAGATACCCAAAAGATTAATCAAGAGGGAGATGAGAGAAACAGACAAGATATTCCTCAAATATATAAAAGAGACAGACCAGATTGGACATGAGCCCTTTTGAGAACGAAGCTGGCAAAATACCAATACAGCAACAGGAAATAGCAGACAAGATGAATAAGTACTTTGAGTCAGTATAGTATTCACAGTAGACGTTAATAGCTTGCCAAACGTAATAAACAATCGAGGGGCTCAAGGGGAAAGTTCTAAAAACACAAAAACTATCACTGGAGAAAAAGTTCAAAGGAAACTATTGGGGTTAAAAGTCATTAAGCCCCCTGAATCTGATGGGATGCATTCTAGGATATTAAAGTAAGTCATTTGGAGATAGCAGAGCACTGGTAGTAATCTTTCAAGGTGTCATCCATTTAAGACAGAGATGAGGAGAAATTTCTTCTCTCAGAGGGTAGTGAATCTAAGGAATTCTTTCCCTTGGGATTGTCAAGGGATTGTTGAGGGTAGTTGAAATTGGGTCAGTAAGTAAATTAAAGCTAAGTAAATGCTGAGAGAGACAGACTTTTAATCAGGAAGGCAATCAAATGTTATGAGGAAATTTGAGTTGAGAATTACCATATTAACCATAATCTTAAACAATGGTGAAATGGACAATACAATAGGTAACAATAGGTACAATAGATTCTTTAGTTCCTTCCTGAAGGCAATGACAGACCATCAGATGCAATACATAGTGCTTAAAATTTAAACTGGTTAAAATTTACTGGTGCATTGTCTATAACAATGCTTCCCTACCAATCAGAGTCCACTTGCCAACTAATCAACCATCTCCTCTCTCACAGTATAAATGTTATTTTCTATTTCCTTTTTAGAATTTCTTGTGAATTGTCCTGATGAGTTCAAGATGAAAGGCTTTCCCACCATCTGTCTTTTATCAGGAACACTCAGGTTCTGAACCACTAAATGTCTAATTATCCTTTGTGGTTATCAGGGACAGGGCAACAATGACTGCCTGGACAAATTAAGGATAAATATTATGAGTGAAGGACTGTCAGCGGATGACCGACACTTGTGCAGCTTTCAGTAGGTATGAGCGTTTTATAGGAGGACAGAAAAATTAGCTCTGATCTCTCCTTCAACACATTAACAGAGAGTTTGATGTTCCTTTTGATTGGACCTTCTTCTGTTAAAACGTATGTTGGCATCAACTATTGTAGTGGGTAGAGAATTCTGGAATGGTCTTGTGACAGTGACAGGAGTTAAGGACCTAATATTTAATAAAACCTTCAGTTAATCTGAAGCATGAGTGCTCAATTGAAAGATGTTTGAAATCAGGTTTCCCATTACTTCTACCTTCCAAGATTCCTTGAGTTTTCATCATTCTCCTTACTGAGCATCTCCAGCACCTGTCAACACACATGAAGTGCGGAAACATGATGTTCTTGCCTATGACTATACCAAATACAACCAGAAGCGGACGATATGACTCCTTGAGTCTTCATAGTCACTTGATAAGATCGTGGCTGATCTGTTTGTGTTTCAGATCCCACATTCTCATCAACTCCCAATAACCTTTGATTCTGCTGCCTGACAAGAATCCGTCCATTTCTGATTGAAAGAAAATATTCAATGACCTCAACTTACTTTTAATTCCTTCATGGGATGTGGGTGTCACTGGCTGTGCTAGCATTTATAGCCAGTCCCTAGTTGCCCCTTGAGATGGTGGTGGTGAGCTGCCTACTGAACCATTGCAGTTCATGTGCTGTAGGTGTAGACACACAATGCCTTTAGGGAGGGAGTTCCAAGATTTTGACGCAGTGATAGTGAAGAAACGGTGTTATATTTCTAAGTTGGGATGGTGAGTGACTTATAGGGGAATGTGCAGATGGTGGTTTTCCCATGTATCTGCTGCCCTTGTTGTTATAAGATTGAAAAGTGCTGCTTAAGGAGTCTTGGTAAATTTCTACAGTACATCTTGTAAATGTACACACTGCTGCTACTGAACATTGATGGTGGAGTGGATGCTTGTGGGTGTGGTGCCAATCAAGCAGGCTGCTTTGTCCTGGATGGTGTCAATCTTCTTGAGTGTTGTTGGAGCTGCATCCATTCAGGCAAGTGGGGAGTATTCCCTCACAATCTTGAGATGTAGCTTGTAGATAGTGGACAGGCTTTGGGAATCAGGAAGTCAGTTATTTGCTGCAGGATTCATCAACTCTGACCTGCTGCTGTCACCACTGTGTTTACATGGTGAGTAGAGCTCAGTTTTTGGTCAATAGTAAACCCTCAAGCTACTGACAGTGGGGGATTCAGTGATGGTAACATCACTGGTTGTCAAGAGGCAATGGTTAGATTTTCTCTCAATGGATATGAACATTGTTGGCAGTTCTGTGGTGTGAATATTACTTACCATTTTATTGTCCAATTCCGACATCATCTGCATTTGAACATGGAGTGTTTCAGTATCTGAGCAGTCATGTAATTATTGGCAAACGTCCCCAATTTTGACTTTACAATGGAGGGAAGGTCATTGATGAAGCAGCTGAAAAAGGTTGGGCCTAGGGGATAAAAACAGAAGTTGCTGGAAAAGCTCAGCAGGTCTGACAGCTCCTATGAAGAAAAATTAGAGTTAACTTTTCAGGTCCGGTGACCATTCCTTAGATGGTTGGGCCTAGGGGATGTTTGCCAATGATTGCATGTCTCCTCAAACTCTGAAACAGTTCATGTCCAAGTGCAGCAAGTCCTAGATAATATGCTGGGTTAGGCTGAAAAATGGAAAGTAATATTCATACCCTGAATTATTCCTGCAGAGATGTCCTGGAGCTGAGATGACTGATTTCCCACCACCAAAGCTATTTTTTTCCTTTGTGCCAGGTATGACACCATCCACTGGAGAGTTTTGCTAGGGCTTTGCTAGGGCTCATTGATGCTACACTTTGTCAAATGTTGCCAATCAAATGCTGCTTGATAGCACTGTTGATCACACCTTGTATCACTGCTGGCCGAAGATTCTTGCAGGTACTTAGCCTTATCTTTTTCACTGGTGTGCTGGGTTCCCTCATCATTGTCAGTGAGTTGTTCAGTTGACCACCATCATTCAAGTCTGGTTGTGGCAGGACCACAAATCTTAGATCTGATTGACCTCAACTTTCTGAGGCAACAAGCTCCAAAGTTGCACAACGTTTTGAGAGAAAACATTTCTCCTCATCCCTATCCTGAAAGGGTGACCCCTAATTTTAATTCCGTGCCTCCTGGTCTGCTCTGACTCACGAGAAGTAGCAGCTTTTCCAAGCCCACCTTGTCAAGACCATTCAGGATCATAAACATTTCAATTAAGTCACCCTTCATTACCTTAACCTCAGGTGGAAACAAATCCAGCCAGAACAACCTTTCCCTTTAGTAAACCTCTGAACCACCTCCATTGCATTTACATCCGACCTTAACTAAGGAGAACAAAACTGTATACAGTATTTGAGATGTTATCTACCAATGCCCTGTAGAATTGAAACATAACATCCTTACTTTCATGTTGAACTCCTGTTGTAATAAATAGTATCCCTGTAGTCTTTTTGATTACCTATAAAATCTGCGTGCTAACGTTTCGTTACACACGTACCAGAACACCTAAATCGTCCTTTAGACCAGAATTCCACTATCATTCTCAATTTAAGAAATACTCTGCTTCTTTATTCTTCCTGCCCAAGTGAGAAACTTCTCATTTTGCCACATTATAGTCCACTTACTGAATTTTTGTCACTGACTGAACCTATCTATACGCCTCTACGTCTTCCTGAAGTGTTCTGCACAGCATGCTTTCCCAGCATGTTTTTACGTCACCTGCAAATTCAATTATCATGTCCTCATCCAGGTTATTGATGTGAACTGTAAAAGGTTGAGGCCCCAGCTTCAACTCTGCGTACTCCACTTATCACATCCTGCTAATCAGACACATATTTATCAAAGCTCTGTTTTCCGACAGCCATACAGTCTTCTATCCAGGGTTAATATGTAACCTCCTATATCACGAGCTTTTATTTTCTGTTATAACCTTTAATGTGGCACCTTATCAAATGCCTTGGGATTTTTTAAGTATGTGGCTCTTGTAATGCGTTGGTAGTTGAGCCAGGAGGCTTAGGTTCAAGCCCTACTGGCCCCAGAAATGTTTCATAACATTACTGAACAAGTTGATCAGAATGCATCTCAGGTTAAATATAGCAAAGCTTTAATGAATGATTCTAATACCTTCCAGAAGACTTCAAACCAAATGCCTATAGTTTCCTTCTTTCTACCTTCCTTCCTTTTTAAATAGACAGTTTATATTGCAACTTTATAGTCTGATGGAACCTGTCCTGAACCCAGGAAATTTTGGAAAATTAACAGCAACATATCGACCACCTCATTAGCAACCTCTTTTAAGATCCATTTGGACTTGGAAAGGTGTCAGGTCAGACCACAGCTCCATCAGTTTGCACATCCCTCATTATTGTAAGTACATTAAACCCCTCTCTACCTTTCACTTCCTGATTTGCAGTTACCACTGGAATGCTTTTTGTGCACCCTCCATTATAAAGACTGCAGCAAAATATTTGTTCATTTCATTCGTGATTTCCTTATTATCTACTAGTAACACCTCATTCTACCTCTGTCACGCACACTTTACTTATTTTTTTCCTTTTTAATTACCTGCAGAAATTCTTGCTGTCCATTTTTACATTTCTCGTTAGCTTTCTCTCACACTCTAATTTCTTCCTTCCTTTTGGTCATTCCCTGCTGTTTTTTATATTCTTACTAACCATCTGACCTGCACTCAGTTTTGCACAATGATCTTCTTTTTCCTTATGTTTGGTTTGTTTCCTAAATTCTTTAGTTAGCCATGAATAGTGGATCCTCCCTATCAATTTTTTTATTTATTTAGCCAGCATTCATTGTCCGTCCCTAATTGCCCTTGAGAAAGTGACAAACTGCCTTGTTGAACTGCTTCCGGGTACGTAGGGTGAAATATCCACCATGTTGATAGTGAGGGTCTCAGTTGATCCCAAGTGGCCCATCCAGTTCTACCCCTTCTACTTCAGAGGCAGTTAAGAGTCAACCAAGTTGCTATAGGGCAGACCAGGTAAGGAAAGCAGATTTCCTTCCCTAAAAGTTATCAGTCAAACAGATGTTTTTTTTTATGACAAATGTTTTGTGGCCACCTTGAGGGAGGAAACATGGAGGGTGGGCTTTGTAGGGTTTGCTTTATGTTCATGTGAGGACATTTAGCCCCTTGAGCTGGATCTTCCATTTAATTAGATTATGGCTGGTCTGCATCTGAACTCCAACTGCCCATCTTGCTTTTGCAATTCTTATTAATTTTGTGCAACATAGAAAGATATACAGTAAGAGCAAGAGTAAGCCATTCAGCCCTTCAAGCCTGCTCCATCATTCAATATGATTGTGGCTGATCATCCAACTTGGTTACCTGTTCCCACTTTCTCCCCATACTGTTTGATGCCTTTAGCTTTAAGAACTATATCTAACTCCTTCTTGAAAACATTCAATAATTTGGCATCCACCATGGTTATCACAGTTGGCTGGACAGCTAGTTTGCAATGCAGAGTGATGCCAACAGTTCAATTCCCACACTGGCTTTAGATACCATGCAGGACTCTCTGTCTCAACCTCTCCCCTAACTTAAGTTATGGTGACTTTCAGGTCAAACTCACCACCAGTCATCTCTGGTGGATGAGAGAGCAGCCCTACAGTCCAGTAGGACTATGGTGACTTTATAGACTTACCCACTGGAAGAAATAATATCTATCTGATCAAATCCTTTAATCAGCTTAAATATCTTTATTAGTTCACTGCTTAATCCATACTCAAACTTAGCTGAAACAAGCAGTTCTTGTGATTTAACTCCTTCAGCTCCAGTATCATGTGGTGAATCTCCACTGCACCCTCCCTAAGGTGAATGCATTGTCTGAATCCCAATAAAAACATTGATATTTTCTCTTTTTAAGTGTTTGCTGGGTTCCCTCATTGGCAAGATGTAGCAAGTGGTGTGTCACAGGGATCAGTGCCAGGATGTTAGCTCTTCACAATTTATGTATATGGTTTGTTGGAAGGGGTGGAAGAAGTGGTTGCCAAAATTGCTGATACCACCAAAATACATAGGAAAGTAAATTGTGAAGAAGACATAAGGAGCCTGTGAAGGAGCCTGTAGATAGGTTAAGCGAGTGGGCAACCATCTGGCAAATGGAACGTAATGTGAGAAAATGTGAAAATTGTTCATTTTGGCAAGAAGAATGAAAAAGATGCATTATATCTAAGTGGTGGGAGATTGCAGAGCTTTGAGATGCAGAGGCATCTGGATGTTCTCCTGCACTAACCATAAAAAGCTAGAATGCAGGCTGGTAAGAAAAAAGCGCAAAGTCACAATCGTCCCACTCTCTCATCAGAAAGAGAGAGACAGCTGGTGATGGTGGTTTAACTTGAGGGTCACCAAACATCAGGCAAGTGGAGAGGTGAGAAGAAGAGTCCTTTATGGGAACTTCAGCCAGCGCAGGAATTGAACTTACACTTCTGACATTGCTTTGTATCACAAACTAGCCAATTGAGCTAATGGACCCCCGTGGAAAGCTAATAAAATGTTAGCCTTTATTGTAAGAGAAATTGAATACAAGGGTTGAGAGGTTATGCTTCAGTTATATGGAGCATTGGTGAGACCACATCTGGAGTATTGGGTATAATACTGGGTCTCTTCATTTAAGGAAGAATATAAATATGTTGAAGGTAGTTCAGAGGAGGTTTACCAAACTAGTGCCTGGAATTAAAAACAGAAGTTGCTGGAAAAGCTCAGCAGGTCTGCCAGCATCTGTGAAGAAAAATCAGAGTTCACATTTCTGAGAAAGGGTCAACAGACCTGAAACGTGAACTCTGATTTTTTTTCACAGATGCTGCCAGACCTGTTGAGCTTTTCCAGCAACTCCTGTTTTTGTTCTTGATTTACAGCATCCGCAGTCCTTTTGGTTTTTAATACCTGGAATTGGTGGGTTGAATATTAGGAAAGGTTGGACAGACTTAGCTTGGTTAGAAGAGTAAGGGGTGACCTGATTGAAACTGATAAAATACTGAGGGGTCTTGAGTATGGAGAGGGTGTTCCCTCTTGTGGATGAATTTAGAATGAGGGATCATTGGGATCCAACTGATACCTCAGCACCTCATTCCAAATAGATTAATGAGATTCCTAACTGTTTCAATCAGACTCATGAACTGCACATTTCAGCAAAATGGAAGGAATGCAAGTCCTGGTGTAGCTGAGCTGGTGGTAACCAGTTGCATTGTCATGTTAATTTTTTTTAAATTCATTCACAGGATGTGGGCTTTATTAGCTAGACCAGCATTTTTTGCTCAGAGGGTGGTTAAGAGTCAACCACATTGCTGTGGGTCTGGAGTCACATGTGGGCTAGACCAGATAAGGATGGCAGTTTCCTTCCCTAAAGGACATTAGTGAACCAGGTGGGTTTTTCCTGCCAATCAGCAATAGTTTCATGGTTATCATGAGACTCTCAATTCCAGATTATTTTTGAATTCAAATTCCACCATCTGCTATGGCGATATTCAAACCCAGATCCCCAGAACACTGCCTGAGTCTCTGATTAATAGTCGAGCAATAATACCACTAGGCTATTGCCTACCCATATTGTCAGCCAATCCTTGATCAGAATGAGGGGAACTCTTGCATCAAAGGCCATAAAATAGGCAAGTGAGAGACTGGGTTTTTTTACATGGAGATGATTTTGGATTTGTACATGATACATTGGAATTGAATGCAGTCCTGTGTACCCAAGATATGGGATTTATTAGAGGCATTGAGTGAGCCAGTGACAACTCCTTTTATATTTCCTTAACCTCCCAGAGTGACAATTTTTCATTCATGATCAGAGACATGCTTACAGTGTGCAATAACTCCCTGTTTTAAAACAGTTTAATGTGCCTTAACCTGCAGCTCCATCGGAGGAGACCTCTGACTTTGCTATTCCATTAAGTTGATGAGATCTAGCCTTGCAGCACCATGCTAGTCTGATTGCTGTATAACGCATAAACACAGTCACACACACACACACTGACACAGTCTCATACACAGACACAGATACAGACAGTCACATACACACTGAAACACAGAAACATACACACAGTCTCACACCTACAGACAGATACAGACACATATGCCTCCATACACACCCACTAATACATATGCAGGCATTGTCTTTCGCAGACGTAGATGCAGAGATGCATGCCTACACAGGTGCACAGACACGTTCAAAGTCAAGACACAAAAACACAGACACACAGACACACAGACAGACACAGGCACACACACAGACACACACACACAAAGACACACACACACACACACACACACACAAACACACATTATTAACCCTGTGCTAACAGTGTTATCCTCTCATTGTGATCAGCACAGATTAAGATTAACAATTGAGCATCCTTCAATTTACAGACAGAGCACCGCAGTGAAATGGTCACTTTTTAGAGATTCCTCCTTCTTCTCTCAGTTGAACAATTGGGAATGCTCAAAAATAGGCAAAATACTGCAGATGCTGGAAATCCAAGGCAAAAAAGAACAAAAGTGCTGCAGAAACTCAACAGCCTGGCAGCATCTTTGGGGAGAGAATCAGAGCTAATGTTGTGAGTCTGGTATCACTGCTCTTCAGAATAGAAAGGGGATAGAAAGTGATTTTTTTATGCTGATGATAAAGGAGAAGGAGAAGCACGTGGAACAGATGGTGAGAGTGGTAAAAGCAAAAGATAATGGCTGTGATAATGGTGGTAAAGGAGTGATAGGGATATAAAACAGGTGTAGAGGGATATGGGCCAAGCACAGATGTGGGACTAGTTTGGGATTATGGTCAGCATGGACTGGTCGGACTGAAGGGTCTGTTTCCATGCTGTTTTATTCTATGACTCTTGACTCTACTGTACTTAACCCTTGTGCTGTACTGTGCTCGGGATGTTTGATGGAGACAGTGTTGAGGCAGCACTACACTGTGTCTGAGCCTCATGCTGTGCCAATGCTGGGAGTGTTCAATGGAGACTGTGTTGAGGAAGCTTTACTCTGTATCTAATGTGTAAAGGAACTGGGTCTCAGAATGTTTGATGAGAAGTCTAGGCGTTGCTCATTAAAATGTTACAATTCCCCAGTAATAACATCATCTTCTGTGACAATCACAAATTTAAAATTAAAGTAAACATGAATGATCAATGCTGGGATGACACTGAATTGAATTTGAAATTCTGCTCCTTTTATAACAGCCTGTAACTTTTGGCTTATCTCTGTTTGCCAGACAGAAAGTCATTTAGTTTTTGCTGTGTTAGTGGTTGGTGTCTGTGCCAATAGGTTGGATCCAATGAGAGAATGCTGTGCATTTATGTCATCTGTAATACAGCCTTCGCATATGTGGGTTGATGAGGTCAAGCTACTTTCACTTAATGCATCCTTCTTTTTATATTGCTGCATTTAGGGAATTCTTCATCCCAGGGAAACTTCATTCTAAAAATTATTCCCTTAAAATTGGATCACAGAAGAAACTGAAGGTAATAATAAATGGATGGAAAGAAGAGGGCCAGAGTGGAATAACAACACCAGCATTGACCACTTGGGCCGAATGGCCTGTTTCTGTGCCTTTTATTCAGTGTAAAAAGGAAGAAGGAAGGATGTGCATTTCTATTGTGCCCTTCACATCATCTTAATGTGCTCACAGCAGATGAAGTACTTTCAAAAGGGGAGATAGCGGCCCAGTCACTGGATGATACATCCAGTTATGTAGCTGATCACCTCAGTCGGGGGAGGGCGATGGACTTTAGACACTGATGGAAATTAAAATTCAACGTAATAAAATCTGGGATTGAAGGATGTTCTCATGGTGACTTTGAAACTATTATCAACTGTCTCAAAAATCCACCTGGTTCACTAATGTCCTTTAGGGAAGGAAATCTGCCATCCCTACCTGGCCTGGCCTACATGTGACTCCAGACCCACAGCAATGTGGATGACTCTTAACAGTCCTCTGAAATGGCCTCCGTCGAGGGAGTTGTTAGGAATGAGTAGTAAATGCTGTCCCTGACAGCAATGCCTACATCCCACAAAAGAATCCTTCTGGAAGAATAGTCAGTGTTATAATGGAAGAAAGACTGCATTCAATTTGCATACAGCAAGCTCCCACAATCATAACCAGTTCATCTTTCCTCTAGTGTATTATTTGAGGAATAAACCTGAAATACCTTCTACAGAGGTCGGTATCCCGTCACCAATTCACCCCTTATTTACATGTGGAGAGTCCTTAACACTGATCCATCTCCCTCAGAGCTAGCTGTCAGAGTGAACAGGATGTCTGACACTCCTGTTTATATCTTTCAGCCAGGACTCCTGGGAAATGTAGGGAGCAGGATTAGGGTGAGGTCTTTGGTGGATGTTGTTCAGAGGGTCAGTGTGGACTTGATGGCCCAAATGGCCTGATTCCACACTGTCAGGATTCTAAGGATTCCATGGCTCCCCTGATTGAACCAGGTTACAGCCCCAGCAGGGAACTCGTATTAAGACCATAAGACCATAAGACATAGGAACAGAAATCAGGCCATTCAGCCCATTGAGTCTGCTCCACCATTCAATCATGGCTGATAAGTTCCTCAACTCCATTCTCCCGCTTTCTCCCCATAACCCTGATCCCCTTGACAATCAAGAACCTATCTATCTATGCCTTAAATATACTCAATGACCGGGCCTCCACAGCCTTCTGTGGCAGTGAATTCTATAGATTCACCAATCTCTGACTGAAGAAGTTTCTCGTTATCTCCATTCTGAAAGGTCTTCCCTTCACTCTCAAGCTGTGCCCTCAGGTCCTAGTCTCTCCTACTAATGGAAACATCTTCCCAACATCCAGTCTGTCCAGGCCATTCAGTATTCTGTATGTTTCAATTAGATCCCCCCTCATCCTTCTAAACTTCACTGAATATAGACCCAGAGTTCTCGAATGTTCCTCATATGTTAAACTTTTCTTTTCTGGGACCATTCTCGTGAACCTTATCTGAACATGCACCAGAGCCAGTACATCCTTCCTGAGATATGGGATCCAAAACTGGGCACAATACTCCAAATGTGGCCTGACCAGAGCCTTATAAAGCCTCAGCAGTATATCCCTGCTTTTATATTCAACTCTTCTCAAAATAAATGCTTTCCTAAATACTGACTCAACCTGCAAGTTTACCTCGGGAGAATCCTGGACTAGAACTCTCAAGTCTCTTTGCACTTCAGACTTCTGAATTTTCTCCCCATTTAGAAAATAGTCTATGCTTTTATTCTTCTTACCAAAGTGCATGACCTCACACTTTCCCACGTTGTACTCCATCTGCCACTTCTTTACCCACTCTCCTAACCTGTCCAAGTCCTTCTGCAGCCTCCCTACCTCCTCAACACTACTTGTCCCTCCACCTATCTTTGTATCGTCTGCAAACTTAGCCAGAATGCCCACAGTTCCTTCATCTAGATCATTAATGTGTAAAGTGAAAAGTTGTGGTCCCAACATTGACCCTTGGGGAACACCACTTGTCACCGGCTACCATCCCGAGAAAGACCCTTTTTTCCCTACTCTCTGCTTTCTGCCAGACAGTCAATCTTCTAGCCAAGTTAGTACCTTGCCTCTAACGCCACGGACCCTTATCTTACTCAGCAGCCTCCTGTTTGGCACCTTGTCAAAGGCCTTCTTGAAGTCCAGATAGATAACATGCATTGGCTCTCCTTGGTCTAACCTGCTTGTTACTTCCTCAAAGAATTCTAACAGATTTGTCAGGCAAGACCTCCCCTTGATGAAACAGCTGACTTTTCCCTATTTTGTCATGCACTTCCAAGTATTCAGAAATCTCATCCTTCACGATGGAGTCCTAAATCTTACCCACGACCGAGGTTAGGCTAATTGGCCTGTAATTTTCTGTCTTTTGCCTTACTCGCTTTTTAAACAGGGGTGTCATGTAAGCGATTTTCCAGTCATCTGGGACACTCCCTGACTCTCACAATTCCTGAAAAATCACCACTAACGCCTCCACTATCTCTTCGGTTATCTCCTTTAGAACTCTGGAGTGTAGTCCATCTGGTACTGGATATTTATCCATCTTCAGGCCATTCAGTTTCTCTAGTACCTTCTCCTTGGTGATGGCCACCATATTCAGCTCTGCCCCCTGACTCTCTTGAATTTTTAGGATATTACTTGTGTCTTCCACTGTGAAGACTGACGCAAAGTTATTATTCAGTTCCTCAGCCATTTCCTTGTTCCCCACTTCTGCCTCTCCAGCATCATTTTCCAGTGGTCCAATGTCAACTTTTGCCTCTTTTTTGCCCTTTGTATATCTAAACAAACTCTCACAGTCCTCCTTTATATTACTGGCTATTTATATTTAATATTTAATCTCATATTTAATCTTGTCCCACCTTATTTCTTTTTTCTTACCCTCTGTTGGTCTTTGTAAACTTCCCAATCCTCTGGTTTCCCACTGCCCTTCACCACATTATATGCTTTCTCTTTTGCTTCTATGCTGTCCTTGACTTCCCTAGTCAGCCATGATTGCCTCATCATCCCTGTACCATGCTTCCTTTTCCTAGGGATGAATTTTTGCTGTGTCTCCTGAATTACTCCTGGAAACTCCTGCCATTGCTGTTCCACTGTCTTTCCTGCTAGGTTCCTCTTCCAGTCAATTCTGCCCAACTCCTCCCTCATGCCTCTGTAATTGCCTTTATTAGCTGTAATACCGTTACCTCTGATTCTGTCTTCTCCCTCTCAAACTGTAGAGTAAATTCAGTCATATTATGATGACTGCCTCCTAAGGGTTCCTTCATCTTGAGCTCCCTTATCACGTCTGCCTCATTGCACAATACTAAATGCAGAGTTGTCTGTTCCCGAATGGGTTCCACCAGAAGCTGCTCCAAAAAGCCACCTCGTAGACATTCCACAAACTCCTTTTCTTGCAATCCACTACCAACCTGATTTTCCCAGTCCACCTGCATATTGAGATCCCCCATTATCACCATAACTTTGCCTTTCTTACACACCTTTTCTATCTCCTGGTGTAGCTTGCGCCCCAGCTCCTGATTACTGTTTGGAGGCCTGTACATAATTCTAGGAGATTCATCTGGCTGACTTTGTTACAATCACTGCAAAATCTGAGCCAAGATTCTGAGGGGAGAACTTTCTGAGTCTTTGAAATAGCGGGGAAGCCTTTTACATGCAGCTAAGAGAGCTGACTTGTCCCTGATTCAACATCTCATTCAAAACATGGCACCTCTAACAGTGCAGCGCTTGCTTGCGACTGCATTGGGAAGTTTCCGTCTCTGAAATGGGACTTGAACTCAGTAGCTTCTGATTTCAAAGTGTGACAGCTGCCAATTAAGACCAGTTGGCAAAATGCAGCAACTATTAAAAGGGCAAAGCCGCTGCTAAGGTTTAGTCAGTAACATGTCTTTTTTGTATAAACAGATGGTAGATTGATATCAATCATATTTAGAAGTACATTAAAAAGTACCGCGGGAATGACAACTGTGTTCTAAATTCCTTTAGGAAAAGCAGCATTTCATGGCTGAGTGTAATTCATTTGACTGTCCAGAAGTTTTGGACAAAATGGCCAAAGTGAGACTTGTAAAGAATTCCCATGGGACTAATGGCTGATTAACCATATGTTTTGGAGAATTTGTTGTACAGAAGGAAAGAATTAGCATTTTTATAGCACCTGTCACATTCTCGGGATGTATCAAAGCACTTCAAGGCCAATGAATGCTTTTGGAAGTATTCTCACTGTAGGCACAAATGGCAACTGATAGGTGCAGAGCAGGATCCCATAAGCAGCAAGGAGATTATCTTCTGCCTGGAGGTCTTGTGCTACAGTGGGGTGGGGGGAGGGGGGTGCCCCTCCCTGGGGGCCTGCAGCTCTGGGTTCAAGTCCTGTTTCAGGGCTTGATGGCCATGCAAAATGTGTCATAACTCTGCATACACTTACAAAATGCCAATGGCAGGTGTTAAGAACAGGAGAGTTCTGAGACTGCTGCCAGCAAGCAAGTAGCCATCCAGCAGAATTCCCTCAGAAGTGCCTGTTAATTGGTTGTCAACTATTCGCTTTCTTTCCTGGGAAACTTTTTAAATATTGCGCACATAAAGTGTTTTCCAGCTTAGAAGCTAAATGCTCAATTTGATGGAAGTCTGTAATAAAAACAAAAATTAATGATCTTTCCTCAGAACCTTCTGATAAGAATTCAATAATCACATCCTGAAATAGCAATGGCCTGATTGAGAACTTTTACACAAAAACAAGAACAGAAATTTCTGGAAAAGCTCAGCTGGTCTGGCAGCGTCTATGGAGAGAAATCAGAGTTAACCTTTCAGGTCAAGTGACCCTTCCAGATGCTGCCAGACCTGCTGAGATTTTCCAAAAAATTTCTGTTCTCATTTCTGATTTACACCATCTGTAGTTTTTTCAGTTTTAATTGAGAACTTTCATCCTGCTGAGCTGTGACAGGACATTGTGGAGACTGTAACATTGTGGAGATTGTAACACTAAAATTTGCAGTGACTGTGTCATTGTGGAGACTGTTACATTGTGGAGGCTGTTACATTGTGGAGGCTGTTACATTGTGGAGACTGTTACATTGTGGAGACTGTAATGCTGTAAAATTTGCAGTGACTGTGTCATTGTGGAGACTGTGGATGTTGTGGAGACTGTAACACTAACATTTGCAGTGACTGTAACATTGTGGGCAATGAAACATTGTGGAGACTGTAACAATGTAAACACTGTGATAATGTGGAGTCTAAGACATTGCAGATGTTGAGACTGTAATGTTGCAGAAAACCTGTGACAGTGCACTTTGTAGTTGTTTGTCTTGGTGTTGGAGAGAAAAAGAGGTCTGAAGAGCAGTTCACAATCAAACATGGTGTGATTTTGTGAACACTCTTTAAAAGTCGCTAGGTTGAGGGAACAAAGTTGAAGTCTACAGTGAATGTAACAGCTTGAGTGTTTCCAAAATTTAATTGGAAGAAATGTCTGTGCCTCAGTTATGGATCTTGGAGAAGCAGTGTGTAAAATCAGAAGTTGTGAAGGGTTCAAGATAGGTGGTAGAAATGAAGAGCTACGTGTCATCGGTGTACCTGAGGAATCTGACATGTTTACCTTGATGTCTCATTGTTCTCTGTATGTTCCCTTTCAATCAGCATCTTTAAAAGCTGAAGAGTGTGCGTCATTCTCTAACCTTTTTTCACAGTCAGATATAATAGTGTGTGTTGGCATGTCACATTAGACAGGAGACCTGAGTGACTTGTATCTTATACCTTCAGGCTATTTCTGTTCGCTTAGATTCAGGAGAGTTAGATTGATGCAGTATCTAGCAGGAAACTGATTAATGCAGGAGATTTCACTGAAAACATCACTCGTAAATTTGGGCAGTCACGGATTTTGGATTAATGTAAAAGTAAGCCTTGTGCCAAATCAGTCTGTCAGAAAAAAGACGCGAGAAATCAATGACCTTCATCTCGGAAACTAAGTTTCAGGAACAATCAAGGACCAAGGATTTCAGGAAAATGGATCCGTAAATATCCCAAATCAGGAAGGTCTCAGGACTGTCTGTTTATTCCTGGAAAGTAGGCCTGAACCGTCCCCGTTCGCCACCACCCTTCTCGCCTGGCCCAGCTTGTCCGCACCCTGAACAATCTCTCCTTTAATTCCTCTCACTTCCTTCAGGTCAGAGGGGTGTCCATGGGTACCTGCATGGGTCCTGGTTATGCCTGTCTCTTTGTAGGGTACATGGAACATTCCTTGTTCCAGTCTTACCCCAGCCGCTGCCCTCAACTCTTTCTCTTGTGTATCAATGATGTCATTGGTCCTGCTTCCCTCTCTTATCCTGAATTGGAAAATGTTATCAATTTTGCTTCCAACTTCCGTCTTTCCCTGACTTTCACCTGGTCCATTGCTGACTCCACCCTCCTCTCTCAACGCCTCTGTTTTTATTACTGGGGATAGGCTGGCCTCCAATACCCATTACAAACCCACAGACTCCCTCAATTACGTTGCCTACACATCCTCACACCCTGCTTCCTGTAAAGACTCTATTCCATTCTCTGTTTGTCCATCTCTGTTGTATGTGTTCCAGTGATGCCACCTTCATCAGGAGGGCTTCAGAAATGCCCACCTGTTTCCTCAACTGAGGATTCCGTACCACCATGGTTGACAGTACCCAGAACCATGTCTGACCCATTTCCTGCACTTTGGCCCTCACCCCTTCCCAACCCCCTCACAACAACCATAGGATGCGCCGATCCTCACTTACGCCCACCAACATCCATATCCAAAGGATCATTTGCTACCATTTCTTCCATCTCCAGCAGGATGCCATGACCAGAAACATATTCTCCTCCCTTCCACGCTTCCACAGAGACCGTTCCTTCTGGGACATCCTGATCCACTCCTCGTCCACTCCCCACATCTGCCCACACACGCACGGCACATGCAGTCACAGAAAGCGTAACAGCTGCCCATTTTCGTTCTCCCTCCTCACTATATTCGGGCTCAGAAACATCTTCCGTGTGAAGCGACGATTTACCTGCACTTCACTGAATCTACTCAACTGTACTCGCTGCTCACAAGGTGGCCTCCTCCACACTAGGGAAACAAAATGCAGGCTGGGTGACTGCTTTGCCAGTCTGCAAAGTTCAACACAAGGTGCAGTAACCACACCTTATCTTCCTTTAGCACCCTATAGCACTCAGGACTCAGCATTGGTGTGGCACAGAGCTTAGCACTGCTGCCTTACAGCGCTAGGGACCTGGGCTCAATTCCACCTTCGGGTGGCAGTCTGTGTGGAGTTCCTCCCACAGTCCAAAGATGCACAGGTTAGGTGGATTGGCCATGGGAAATGCAACTTGTCCATGCTGACCAAGTTTCTCAAGCTAAATGAGTCTCATTTGGCCCATATCATTCTAAACCTCTCCTATTCATGTACTGCCCAAATGTCTTTTAAATGTTGTAACTGTACCAGCCCCCACCACTTCCTCTGGCTGTTCATTCCACACACAAACTGCCCTCTGTGTGAGAAAGTTGCCCCTCAGGTCCCTTGTAAATCTGTTCCCTGTCACTCTTGCAATGTAATAATATCATTCCTATAGCAGGGTGAGTAATAGTACTCTAAAAGTGGCCTCACCAACGTCCTGTGCAACCTCAACATGATGTCTCAACTTCTATACTCAATGGCAAGCATTCCAAATGCCTTCTTAACCAGCCTGTCTACTGTACACTCAGTCAAATGCGACCTTGATATCGAGGGCTGTCACTCTCACCTCACCTCTAGAATTCAGGTGCTGCTTGATAGCGCTGTTGCTGTGCTCTTCCAACACTTTACTGAAGATCGAAAGTGGACTGATGGGACTGTAATTGGCCATGTTGGATATTTGTGGACAGGACACACTGGAGTAATTTTCCACATTGTTGGGTCAATGTGAATGTTGTAGCTACTTTGCAACAGTGGCAACTTCATGGGTACTAAAGCTTTGGGATGTATGGTGACGCTAAAAGCTGCAACAAAAATGCAAGTTTTTTTTAAATTACTGTAGTACCATTTCAGTAAAATGTCCCAAAGTGTTTCACAGGAGCATTATTATCAAATTAAATTTGGCATTGAACCACGAAAATGGTTTTAACACAGATGACTGGAGGCTTGGTCAAAAAGAAGACTTAAAGGAGCACCTTACGAAGCAGAGAGAGGTTTAGGGAAGGAATTCCAGAGATTGGGGTCCAGCAGGCTTGGCCCCCAGCAGATGGAAATTGGGAATTCTCAGGAAGCTTGTAATAGACAAGTGTGAAGATTTTAGGAATTTATCAGTGTGGAGGAGATTAAAGAGAGATGGAGGGCAAGATCATGGAGGAATGTTAAAGTTGTGATCATCGTCAGTTATTTTCAGTGAAGAAAGAATTGATCAATGGCAGTCTTTCAAAAGTTGGTGCCGGCACCATTGCTCTTTCTGATAAATGTCAATAACCTGAACTTGAGCATACACGTCCAAAGATGTGCAGCCATGCTAAATTGGCCATAGTGTTCAGGGTTGAGAAGGGTGAGTAGGTTTAGCCATGGGGAATGCAGAGTTACCGGAATCGAGTAGGGTGGGGAGATGGATCTGGTTGGAAAGTTCTTCAGAAGGTCAGTGTGTAGAACTCGATGGGCTGAATGGCCTGCTTCCATGCTGTAGGGATTCTATGATTCTATGTAGGCTGTTTTAAAAAAAAATGTGCAACCATTCTCCCACTAATCTGTAAATCTGGACTTTTTGACATTTGTTTCCTTTTCCCAGATAATGACAGAGTTTGTAGATGAGTCAAAACTCTGAAGCATGTTGAACAGTGAGGAGGACAGTAAGAGACCAGTAATGTTTTAACAAAGATATGTAGCTCAGGTTGCAGTTTGAGTTGTTGGTTGGTTCACCGAGCTGACTGGTTTTCATGCAAACATTTTGTTTCCCTTCTAGGTAACATCGTCAGTGCTGTGTAGCCTTCATTGGAGTGCTGTTGTTCTGTCCTGTTCTGAATTTATAATGTCTTGTAGTCAGTTCTGATGTGTCTCTAACATAGGGTAGGTTGGAACGCATGGCCTGGCACATGCCTTTAAAATAAGAAAATGTTAGAGGCCTAGGCTATCTTTTTAATATATGATCAAGGGATTTGGTCTGGACCATAACATCAGTGGTAGGAGAGTCAGTATTCAGAGGGACACCGTTTGAAGGAATTGGCAAAAAAAAACAAAGCAAAGGAAACAGAAGGAAAGCAGTTTTCATTCTGGCAAGTTGTTGAGGTCAGAAGTGAAAAACTTGAAAAGGTGGTGAAAGCAGAGCGTGTAATAACTTTCAAAATAGAATTGGATGTGCCATTGAAAAGAAAAGATTTCAGCACCATGGGGCTGACTGGAAAAGCTGTTTAAATTGGCTGCAAGGGTGCAATGATTAAATGGCCTCTGTCAACGCTGTGTCATCTTTTGATTCTATCATAAGCTGGACGTGAAAAATATGTTCACATCTTTTTGTTTTAAGTACACTGGTGACGTTTCTACTGGGGAGATGCCACCTTGATTCATCACAGTTATGCCTCACTGGGGTAGTGCATTGGAAATCAAGCCCCACTATTCCTAGTATTGTTACAAATGTGTAACATTGGATTAAACCACTGAATAGCCCAATTTCACCTCAGTGTCAAATTCAGGATAATAGAACGTACAGACCAGGTTTCTTCATTAACAAGAAGATACATTTTCGCTGTAATCACACTATTTTAAACCAACGGGAAGAAAGAAACATGAATTGCTAGCTTATAGCTTTGTAATTCCAACTCTACCCTTTTTAACAAAATCCCATAAATGTGCAGAGACAAGACAAGACACAAATATTGTGGGTGGGGAACAGGAAAACAGTGTCAGAACAGCAGAGTTCTGACACTTTTTTCTTTCCCCACCCACAATATTTGACACAGAATATTCCCCACTTGCCTGGATGAGTGTAGCCCCAGCAACGCTCAAGAAGCTCGACACCATCCAGGACAAAAGAGCCCGCCTGATTGGCACTACATCCACAAGCATCCACTCCCTCCACCACAGACACTCAGTAGCATCAGTGTGTACCGTCTACAAGATGTACTGCAGAAATTCACCAAAGATCCTCAGACAGCACCTTCCAAACCCACGACCACTTCCATCTAGAAGGACAAGGGCAGCAGATAAATGGGAACACCACCACTTCCAAGTTCCCCTCCAAGCCGCTCGCCATCCTGACTCAGAAATATATCGCCGTTCCTTCACCGTCACTGGGTCAAAATCCTGGAATTCCCTCCCTAATGGCATTGTGAGTCAGCCCACAGCAGGAGGACTGCAGCAGTTCAGGAAGGCAGCTTAGCACCACCTTCCCAAGGGCAACTAGGGACGGGCAAGAAATGCTGACCAGCCAGCGACACCCACATCCCACACATGAATAGAAAGGAAAAGTTCTGGCACCAGTCCAGATGACATCAGTGCGTTGTTTGATCTTGATTCCTTTGGTTCTTTGCTGATGACATGAGTTGGAGGATTTACCAATTCTCAGCCTTTCATTCACTGGTCAAGGATTTATCCTTTCAGTGCATCTGTAGGCACTGGTTTTCCCCCTTATCTACTTTCAACAAGGTAATTTGCAGAGAGAGCAGTTTACAGGGAAAGGCTACAAGTAACTATTCCGATACATCCACACACAAGAGGAAGATAGAAAGATTTACATGATTTACCTTCCCAAGCTTCCGTTTATTGACTACAAACACAAGGTTTGCAGCCACTACTCGAGAAACAATCAAGTGGTTCTTACTGTACTGATCCCTCCTGAAACCACAAAAATGGTCCTAACTGAAAAACTAATGAACAGATTGTCTCTGAGCAAAATTGTCCTGAACATACACAGCGGATGCCACTGTGTCTGGAATACTCCCTCACTGCTTGCGGAAGGCTAAATTGAAGATGCAACGCTGTGATTCAGTAACTTGTGTTTTTATTTTAAATTGCAACATTTTATTACATAATTTCCTTGGTTTGAAGCAGTATCTTCTCCCAAGTTTTAGTCCACAATCCAAAAATATAAAATAGAAGGGGTGGCATGGTGGCTCAGTGGTTAGCACTGCTGCCTCACAGTGCCAGGGACCTGGGTTCAATTCCATCCTCAGGCAACTGTCTGTGTGGAGTTTGCATGTTCTCCCCATGTCTGTGTGGGTTTCCTCTGGGTGCTCCAGTTTCCTCCCACAGTCCAAAGGTGTGCAGGTTAGGTGGATTAGCCATGCTAAATTGCCCATAGTGTTCAGGGCTGTGTAGCTTAGGTGGGCAAGAAGGGAATGTGCCTGGGTGGGATGCTCCAAGGGTCAGTGTGGACTTGTTGTGCCGAAGGGCCTGTTTCCACACTGTAGGGATTCTATGTCTAGATCTTTACAAGTGTCCAAGTGAACCCAATGTTATCATTAGTGGAACTAACTAATGACAGGAACTTTGGTGAAACAGAGGTTAATGTGTTTGTGTGATATAGTGGTTCAGTAGTTACATTTCTGGATCTGAGTCAGCTATGTCCTTCAGAGCTCAACCAGCTCAGTCAGTGATGGTGTTACCACAAAACAAAAAAAACCAAAAGAGTTGCAGGTGCTGGAAATCAGAAACAAAAATAGAAATTGCTGGAAAAACTCAGTGAGTCTGGCAGCATCCGTGGAGAGAAATCAGCGTTAACATTTTGGGTCCAGTGACCTTTCTTTGGTGAGTATCTGCTGTGTGTCTTGGAGGTGGGACACACTGCTGCAACATCTCAGTGAATTGTTGAGATCAACAAGGGAGAGCCTTTTCTTTATTTATTCATTAGGGCATCGCTGGCTAGGCAGCATTTGTTACCCATCCCTAATTGCCCAGAGGGCAGTTGAGACCCACATTGCTAGGGGTCTGGAGTCACATGTAGGCCAGACCAGGTGAAGATGGCAGTTTCCTTCCCTAAAGGACATTAGTGAACCAGATGGGATTTTCCTAACAATCAGCAATGGATTCATGGTCATCTTTGGATCCTTAATTCCAGATATTTTATTGAATTCAAATTCCACCATCTGCCATGGTGGGATTCAAACCCAGGTCCCCAGAATGTTATCTGGGTCTCTGGATTAACAGTCCAGCGATAAAACCACTAGGCCATCACCACCTGAAAGAGTGGTAATAATTTTCAAAATGAAAACTTTCAAAACGGGCTGTCTGCCTCCCTCAAGGTCCAGAGTTAGGCTTCATTTCCCTATCCACGACCTTATGACATCATCACATTGTGTGCAGCTTAATGCAGTCATTTGATATTAACCCTTCCAGCACCACTCCCTTATACAATAGAATAGGGGTGACAGAATTAGAAGGGATCAGTCGGTGCTTTGTTAAACCTACAAGGCTTTGCTGGGAATGAGCTGCATTGTTGGCGAATCTTTCTTTGCTAAAACCTGCACTGTAAGTGTTAAATAAAAACCTAAAGAAACTGCGGATGCTGTAAACCAGGAACAAAAAAAGAAGTTGCTGGAAAAGCTCAGTAGATTTGACAGCATCTGTGAAGAAAAAAATCAGAGTTAACGTTTCAGTCCAGTGACCCTTTCTCATAATGTTCTGAGGGAGGGTCACCACAACTGAAACATTAACTCTGATTTTATTTTTCCTTCACAGATGCTGCCAGATCTGCTGAGCTTTTCCAGCAACTACTGTAAGTGTTAACACTCACACAGGTCTCTGTCTACGTATTGGTTCTAATGGTGGTTTGTGGTGAATATATGACTGAGAGTTCAAATTCTGACTCGCAGTTAATGGGTGTTAATTCAGTTTAAAACTGGAAATGAATAAAGATGTTGGTCTCAGTAAAAGTAACCATGAAACTGTTATATTGCTGTTAAAAGCACAATTGTTCATCAGGGAAGGAAGCTCATCAGTCTTATCTGGCTGGGCCTGTATGTGACTTCTGCCCCACGCCAACATGGTTCTTAAACTACCCTGAAATTGCAAACTCCATCATATGCAACTCAGGAAATAAAGGACTTACATTTATATAGCACCTTTCACAACCTCAGGACTTCCTAAAGCATTTTACAGCCAGTTAATGCCCTCTCACTTTTGTGATAATAGACACATAATTTCCATACTGAAATGTCTCGATGTTGCAAAAGGTGTCACATAAATGCAGGATATCACTGTCTAACAAGAAAATGAAAAATTGCGCTTTCTGCCTGTTTATGTAACTGTGTTATCTTCCCATCTTTTATCTTTGTTCCATTCTGCATATTTCTGCCTTCTTTCCCTCTCTCTTTGAGAAACTAAAAGTAGATTAGCTTGAGTGTTACCGACAGACCTGAAATGGGTCTATTTAAAACAGATGACAGATAAAATTAACTGCAAAATTGGAGTAATTATAAAATTATCATTTACCGTCTCAGAGTGACTGTGTATGTTTTGGGGAGGGGTGGGTGGGGAGGCTTGTTCTCATCTCAATATGGAAGACATAGTGATATGATGAAGAGACTGAAGCACAGAGGAGACCATTAGTCCCATTTGGATTCCGACTGGCTATCAAAAGCTGGTTTTGGTGCACAGTAATAGAGCAAAACTGATATTGGGTCATGTGGGGAGATAACAGAGAGAAAATTACATTAAAGGAATAGAAATCTGACTTAGAGAGTGAGCATGGTTGATCAGACAACCCACTGAGGGAAATTTCACTATTTATAGCAATATATTCAGCAGGGCCGTGGTGGAGGATATTTGTAATTTTCACTCATTTTTCAAGCCCATAATGGTGAATGGTGGTAGACAATTAAACAACTCACAGGACGAGAAAGTTCCACAAATAACCCCATCCTCAACAATGGGGGAGACCAACACACCAGTGCAAAAAACATAAATAATATAGATCAGTAACTTTGTAGATTAGATAAAAATTGATTAATAATGAGGAAGAAGGTCTTAGATTACAGAAAGATACAGACGGGTTAGTCAGATGGACAGACCAGTGGCAGATGGAATTTAACCTTGAAAAGTGTGAGGTGATGCACTTTGGAAAAAGCAACAAGACAAGGGAGTACTCCATGGAAAGAAATCAGAGTTAACATTTTGGGTCCTTCTTCAGCTCTGAGGAAGAGTCACTCGACCCAAAACATTAACTTTGATTTCTCTCCACAGACGCTGCCAGACCTGCTGAGATTTTCCGTAAATTTCTGTTTTAGTTTCTAATTTACAGCATCCTCAGTTCTTTTGGTTTTTATTAAGGGAACATTCAATAACTAGCAGAACACTAGGAAGCTCAGAGGGATCATAGGTTGCTTGCTCAGAGATCCCTGAAGGTGGCAGGACAGGTTAGTAGGGTGGTAAAGAAGGCATATAAAACACTTGCCTTTTTCATGGCACAGATTAAAAGAACAGGGAGGCTATATTGGTGTTGTACAGAACTTTGCTTAGGCCATAGCTGGAGTACAGTGTGCAGTTCTGGTCACTTCATTATAGGCAGGATATGGTTGTACTGGAGATGGTTCACCAGAATGTTGCCTGGGATGGAGCATTTTTGATATTAAGAGAGGTTGGACAAGCTCAAGTTTTTTTCTTTGGAACACAGGCTGAGGGGAGAGCTGATCAAGGCGATAAGTTTATGAGAGGCATGGACAACATGAATACAAATCTGCTGTTCCCTTAATCGAAGGGTCAATAATGAGGGGTCATCACATTAAGATGAAGACCAAGAGGATTAGAGGGTTTTTAAGGAAAGCTTTTTCACACAGAGAATGTTGGGAATCTGGAATGCATTGCCTGGGAGGGTAGTAGAGGCAGGAAATCTCATGCCCTTTGAAATGTACGTGGGTGAGTCCTTGAAATGTCATAGCATTCAAGGCAGTGAGCCAAGTGCTGGGAAGTGGTACGAGAGTAGATAGGTTGGCATAGACTCAGTAGGCTGAAGGGCCCTTACTGAGCTGTATCACTCTATGATTTGGCTGAAACATTTGCTACAATCTTCAGCCATGAGTGCCATGTAGATGACCCATCTTGGTCTCTTCCTGAGATCGCCACTATTGCAGACGGCAGTTTTCAGCCGCGTCCTTTTGCTCCAAGTGACATGCAGAGGAATCTAAACATTCTGGTGCATGAGTCACAGAAAGTTAGCATGCAGATACAGCATGCATTCAGGAAGGCTAATGGGAGGTTATCTTTTATTATGAGAGGATTTGAACATAACATAATGATGTAATGCTTCAGTTCTACAGGGCATTAGTGAGACCACACCTCAAATACTCTATTGCCATTTTGGTCTCTTTATTCGTATTTTAAAAATATTTTTCTGTATATCCAGAAGTGCTGAATGTTTTCTCCCTCACTAAATCACCCATTTTTTTTTCATCTATTAATCACCACCAGTAACAATTGATTAATTTATGTGCAAAGCCCCTTGAGGGCAATACAAGCCATCAAAGACAAGGGAGAGGTGGGGGTTGGTCTCTTTCTTTAAGATAAAATGTAGATGGTTCAGAGGAGGTTTACTGGGTCGATACCTGGAATGCGTACGTTGTCTTATGAAGATAGTTTGCTGGGCTTCTTTACACTGGAGTTTAGAATGGTTTTGACAAGGTGGACGTGGAAAGGAAGTTTCTTCTCCAGGGTCAGTCGGAAATAGAGGCCACCGGTTTAAAATTCATATTTTAGAACAGAAATGAAGGGAACTGTTTTTCTCTGAGGGCTGTGTGACTTTAGAACTCTCTACTTCAGAAAATGGTAGAGATGGGGTCATTGAATATTTGTAAGACAGAGGTGGATAGATTCTTTCTAGGCAAGGGAATCGAGGGTTATCAAAGATAGGTGGGAATGTGGAATTCAAATCACAAGCAGTGAGTTTGGATAGACTGGGCCTGTTTTTCACTGGAATGTAGGAGGCTGAAGGATTTAGAAGTTGAGAGGTTTATAAAATCACGAGGGGCGTAGTTAAAGTGAAATATAAAGGTCTTTTCCTAAAGGTGGGGGAATTCAATATTAGAGAGCATGGGTTTAAGGTGACAGGGGAAAGATTTAAAAGAGATCTTAGGGGCAACCTTTTCACACAGAGGGTAGTTCATATGTGGAATGATCTGCCAGAGAAAGTGGTAGATGCAGGTACAGTCACAGCATTTAAAAGACACTTGGACAGGTACATGAATAGGAAGGTTTTAGACGGGCATGGGTCAAACGCAGGCAAGTGGGACTCGTTAAGTTTGGGAAACATGGTCGGCATGGATGAGTTGGACCAAAGGGTCTATGATTCTATAACTTTGAGATCAGCCATAATCTTATTGAATGGCAGAGCATGCTTGAGGAGCTGAATAGACAGCTTCTGCTTCTAATTTGAATGTCTGTATATCAAGAAATGGTTGAAGACATTTGGCTACTGCAAAGGCTATGGGCCCTGACAACATTCTGCCAGTGGTACTGAATTCATGCTCCAATACTAAATGCACCCCTAACCAAGCTGTTCCAGTGCAGCTACAACACCGGCATCTACCAGACAATATGGAAATTTGCCCAGGCATGTCCTGTACTCAAAAACTGGGGAAAATCCAAACTGCTCAATTACTTTCCCAATAGACCACTCTTAATATTAGTGAAGTGGTTGAAATTCTTGCTGACAGTGCTATCAAGTGGCACTTATTCAATATAATCTGCTCACTGTTGTTCAGTTAGTTTCCCAAGACCACTTCATTTGATAAGTAGCAAATAACACAAATGCCAGGCAATGACCATGTTCAAAAATAGAGTATCCAACTATCACCTCATCACATTCAATGGCATTTTTTTCACTGAATCCACCACTATCAACATCCCAAGGGTCACTTTTGATCAGAAACTCAGCTGGACTAGCCATATAAATATACTGGTGACAAGAATAGGTCAGAGGCTGGGAATATTGCCATGAGTAACTCAGCTCCTGACTCCCCAAAGCCTGTCCACTATCAACAAGGGACAAGTCCAGGAGTGTGATAGAGTACTCCCCACTTGCCTGGATGAGTGCAGCTCCGACAACTGTAACTCAGGAATCTCCATACCATCCAGGACAAAGCAGCCTGCTTGATTGGCACCATGTCCACAAGCATCCACTCACTTCACTGCCGACGCTCAGTAGAAGCAGTGTGTGCTATCTACAAGATGCAGTGCAGAAGTTCACCAAAGCTCCTGAAACAGCACCTTCCAAATTGACGATCACTTCCACCTTGAAAGACAAGTGCAGCACATACACGAGAGTACCACCACCTGCAGGTTCTCCTCCTAGCACTCACCATGCTGTCTTAGAAATAGATTGCCATTCATTCGGTGTGGCTGGATCAAAATCTCTGAGCTCCCTCCCTAATAACATTGTTGGTGTACAAATATCTGCAGTGGTTTAATAGAACAGTTCACCCCCACTTTTTCAAGGACAATTAAATTCCCTGCATGTCTCAACCCATTAAAAATGTAGGTTTTATATAATACACTATGTGTTACTGAGTGTGCCTTTCTTATAAAAATTGCATAATGGTTCTTTTTGATAATGATTGCTTTTTGTAATAACACAGGAATTATTTTAAATTAAAAAATATGAAATTCCATTTATTAAGGGCGCTCTTTGCTGAACCTAATCATTTATCTTTTTTATGAAAAGTTTGACACTAAACATCTATCTCTAATGACCCCCTCAACTTGATTCATTGCCAGATGAGCAGACCTTAATGAGCTATGTGAGAAGACTTTCTCACTGTCTTCAGCATCAGCGTTTGAAGTATTCCCCTGCCTGGTGCTGTAGAGACATTCTAGAGTGTGCTTGAGATTGTTCGATGTGAGTGTAACAGTGTGTGCTTGATTGGGGGTGCGAACGTGGGTGTGTTTGAATAGAATGTGCGCTTAGAGTTTGCTTAGCAGCAGTGCACAGAGTGTGCGTGTGACAGACTCTGTGCTTGACTTCAAGTAAATGCATAGGAGTGCAAGATTGGGTATATGTCTGTTTGTAATTTTTTCATTAGTTCATGGGACTTTATTGCTCATTTGTAATGGCCCCAGAAAAGGTGGTTGTGAGCTACCTTCTTGAACTGCAGTCCTTGGGTGTAGATGCACCCACAATACCATTAGGGAGGGATTTCCAGGCTTTTGCCCCAGAGACAGTGAAGGAACAGCAATATATTTCCAAATGAGGATGGTGAGTAGCTTGTAGGGGAACTTGCAGGTGGTGGTGTTTCCTTGTATTTGCTGCCCCAGTCCCTTGAGATGAAAGAGCTTATGGGTGTGGAAAGTGCTGTTGAAGAAGCCTTGGTGAATTTCTGCAGTGCATCTTGTAAATGGTACACATGGTTCTACTGAGAATCAGTGATGAAGGGAGTGAATGTTTGTGGAGGTAGTACAGGAGGTGCCAATCAAGTTGACTGCTTCGTTCTGGATAGTGTGGAGCTTCTTGAGTGTTATTGGAGCTGCATCCATCCAGGCTAGTATTCCATATCACTCCTGATTTGTGCCTTATAGATGACTTTGCCGATACAGGAGGTAAAGTAATCACTGTAGGATTCCTAGCCTCTGACCTGCACTTGTAGCCATCGTATTGATATAGCTAGTCCAGTTCAGCTTCTGGTCAATGGTGGATGTTGACGATGGGGAATTCAATGATGGTGATGCCATTAAATGTCAAAGGGAGCTGATTTTGGACACAGTCATTGCCTGGTACTTGTGTGGTATGAATGTTACTTACCTCTTATGACCCCAAGCCTAGATGTTGTCCAAGTCTTGATGCATTAGAAATGTTTTGAGAGCAAGCAAGTGTGTGTGTGTGTGTGTGTGTGTGTGTGTGTGTGTGTGTGTGTGTG
>JAHRHZ010000139.1:9885448-9904754 GCA_024137785.1 Ginglymostoma cirratum | reverse complement strand
TGCATGTGTGTGTGTATTTGTATGTGCATATGCTTGTGGGTGTGTGTATGTGTCAGGGTATGTGCATGTGTGGGCTTGTGCGAGGAAAAATATCTCTGTGTGTCTGGCAGCACTTTTAATTGGGCAATCAGTGCTTGACCTTTTCCAAGACGTAGAATTACAAAAAGAACAGATTATTAATTTTCACACTGAATGTGGCACACAATGATTTTAAAACATAAATATTAACGCTTTTAGATAAAACATTCTGACCTTTTCATTATACATGAATGTGCATGTAGCATTGAGTTTGGTTATGTTGTGTTGAGATTAACCATTGATTTATTGGACACTTCATGGGGTTTGCACTGAATCTAATTATTGTAGAGTCTTGGACAAAGGTTCATGTCTATTATATAGTGCACTGTTGCAAAGAGCAGGAGAGAGGATTATGTTAAAGGTAGACGTTGGGGACTAGGGGATGGCAAGGCACAGAGGATCATTGCTGACCCCTTTACTGCCCTGTTTGCTCATAAGT
Source organism: Ginglymostoma cirratum (assembly GCA_024137785.1). Lineage (NCBI taxonomy): Eukaryota > Metazoa > Chordata > Chondrichthyes > Orectolobiformes > Ginglymostomatidae > Ginglymostoma > Ginglymostoma cirratum. The sequence continues at coordinate 9,904,237 of JAHRHZ010000139.1, read as the reverse complement.
GGTAAGCTGTGGCAGAACCAAAGCAGCATGCAGACAACAAGTGCTGATTCAGTCTGCAGGACCAACTATAGACTGCGAATATACCGCACAGAGAGAGTGAGAGAGAGAGGCAGCAAACTCTTGTGACTACCAAAGCCATTGTCTCCCCAGCAATGCCTCTGCTCCCACCCAATCCCTCCTGAGGAATAAGCTTCTGTGCGGGTCATTCTGTGCAGTGATGTCAGGTTATGCAGATATTTTAAAAATGGCAAAAGATCAGAGGAGAAGCTGAGTAGAATTTTATTTAATCAGTCATTACAGTCTGACGTGCAGAGAGAGCAGATTCAGTAGGAACTTTCAAAAGGAAATTGAATCAATAATGGATGGGGAAAAGAACAGAGCTGTGGGATTAATTGGAGGGCTTTCTGAGTGCCAGTGCTGACTCAATGTACTGAATCGCCACCTTCGGGCCTATGCAAATCTGCAATCTCTCTGTGCAAACAGTTCACCTGAAATATTGCTCCTCATGAGAACTGTCTTGTTATCTCTGATAAAATCGATGGTGTGGAATCGATGGGATAAGCGGTCAAGTGGACTTTTCTCATTGCCAGGCAGGATGGGTTGGAGGGCGAGGTTGGAAAAGGGGATGGGGCTGGCGCGGTGGGGTGAAGAGGGGGCAAACTTTGGGGAGGCATAGAGAGGGGTTAAGAGCAGTGGAAGGGTGGAGAGGTGGTAAGACTGGAGCGGGATGGAGAGGAGGTCCAGCGAGGGGAGCAGTGGAGCAGTGGATATGATAGTGCAGATGGGTGTAGTGGAGTGAAGGAGAGTGGTGGGAGGGGTGGAGAAGAGGTAGGGCTGAGGGAAGGGTGAGGAAGGGCTCGGAGTGGCATCAGGTGAGTCAGGGCAGGTGGCAGTAAGTGGGATGAGTTGCAGTGGGATTGGGAATTCGAGTTGAGTGAGGAGGGGTTGCTGCTACAGTAACCTTTAAGGGAATCTGGCCCAGTCATGGTGTTGAAGGGTAAAATTCTAACCAGGACGTTGCATGACTAAAGGCCTTTACACACACATTCCTGGCTGCTGCAAATTTCTCTTGACATCCTTCCCTTGCATTCCCCCGCTGCAATAACAGTTCAGTAAACAGCACAGATTCACACTCTTCACACTGAACCAATGTTGTCTCCAAAGAATGCAATCTGCAGCTGTTTGACTGCAGGAGGCATCTTTCCAGGTCACCAATGATCAGCTCTACCAGCATTCATGGAGTCTTATTCATTCATTCCTAAAGAAGGTTTGGCAAACAGGGGGCAAAATGGAATTGAGTTAATTAAAAAAAAGGTCCAATGATATTATCATATATGCCAAAAACAAACATATACAATATTTAAATAGCAATCTCTCAGTTAGATTCCAGTCCGTAACTCATTCCCCGGTATCTGTTATTCCACATATAAACACCCAAGCCCTTTGATTAGATTCCAGTCTGTAACTTTCTCCCAGGTATCTGTTATTTTATGCTGGAACTGTGTTTATAATGGGTGAAACAATCCTATATGTTGGCCAAAGAGAAATTGGTTGTTTGCGACAACGACAGTGACTACTCTGGAAGACTATTGGATCTTGTTGACAATCAAGCAGAAGGAACAAATCCAGCTTACTCTGAAGGAGGAATGTTAAAAAGGCAATGGTGGCATTTTTTGTTGGCTTACATTTGCCATCCAGTACTTTAAGGATGCTGGCCTTGTACACAGTCTTCAGTCTTGAAATCAGTAGAGCAGGCTGTTCAACAAATAACAAGCAGTTTATAGCTGTAAGAGTGAGAGAGAGACAGAGACAGAGAGTGTGTGTGTGTGTATGCAAGACAGCAGCATGTGCATGAAAGGGTTTATGAGTGTGAGTGTGCGTATGTGTGAATGTGTGTATGTGTGAGTGTGTGTATGTGTGAGTGAGTGTGTAAGTGTGTGTATGTGTGATTAAGTGTGTATATGTGTGAGTGAGTGTGTGAGTGAGTGTGTGTATGTGAGTGAGTGTGTGTGAGTGTGTGTGTGTGAGTGTGTGTATGTGTGAGTGAGTGTTTCTATGTGTGAGTGTGTGTATGTGTGAGTGAGTGTGTGAGTGAGTGTGTGTATGAGTGAGTGTGTGTATGTGTGAGTGTGTGTATGTGTGAGTGAGTGTTTCTATGTGTGTGAGTGTTTCTATGTGTGAGTGAGTGTGTGATTGAGTGTGTGTATGTGTGTGAGTGTGTGTTTGTGTGAGTGAGTGTGTGAGTGAGTGTGTGTATGTGAGTGAGTGTGTGTATGTGTGAGTGAGTGTGTGAGTGTGTGTGTGTGTGAGTGTGTGTATGTGTGAGTGAGTGTTTCTATGTGTGAGTGAGTGTATGTATGAGTGAGTGTGTGAGTGTGTGTATGTGTGTGTATGTGTGTGTGAGTGAGTGTGTGTATGTGTGAGTGAGTGTGTGTATGTGTGAGTGTGTGTATGTGTGTGAGTGAGTGTGTGTATGTGTGAGTGAGTGTATGTGTGAGTGAGTGTATGTGTGAGTGAGTGTGTGAGTGAGTGTGTGTATGTGTGTGTGTGAGTGAGTGTGTGTGTGTGAGTGAGTGTGTGTATGTGTGAGTAAGTGTGTGTATGTGTGAGTGAGTGTGTGTATGTGTGAGTGACTGCAGAAAAGGGACTAATGCCTGTGCTATTAATGTCATGGCCATTGAGGGGTAAATATTATTTCAGATATTGGTGTACCTCCTGCTGTCCTTTGAGATGGTGCCTTGTGATCTTTTACAAGCAGCTGATCGGGCAAATGGGACCTCAGTTTAATCTGCTGCACTGCATTAAGAAAATATTAACATCTGAACTGTAGACAGCAGCCATTATGGAACTGACCTTATTTACAACAGACAGGGCAACAGATAGGGTAATATTCTTGAATTTCACTTCAATCCCATCTAAAATAAGGCGCCTCCATCAGTACCAACCCTTTGACAGACTGATACTCCATCAGTATTGACCCTCTGACAGTGCAGAGACCCCGCAGCACAGACCCTCTGTCAATGCTGCATTCCCTCAGTATTGACTCTCCGACAGTGCGGCCCTCCCTTAGCACTGACCCTCTGACAGTGGGCGCTCCCTCAATACTGAATGTGACAGCACAGCACTCCCTCAGTACTGACCCTCTGACAGTGCAGCAAGTCTTAGGATAGATGGCTGAGGGTGACGGAGTTTCTGTCAGAAATTTACAGCTGTTCACCGGGGAACAAGGCATAGACTCGGTATTACCACAGAAAGTTGACACACTTGAGGCTGATGAATTCTCTGATCCACAGGAATTGATCTGATATAGTTTAGCTGGTAAGTTCAGTCAGCTCAAAGTGTACAAGCCTCCATGCTAGTGAAAGCAAGTTGTCATGTTGGCAGAATGTTGGATAATTAAGAGTGTGTCGCTGACATCCTTGGAGGGGCCGTTTACCGATGATTAATGAGGCCAAGTTACAGGACAGGCGAGAGTATGTCTAGACTTAATTTCGGAGAAGTTGCTTTGCTGCTTAGGGACCCAGTTCTTGTAAAGGGAATAATTCATCAGGAACTCAGTAAGATTCATGCATATTGAGACGATTCTGTCATTTTATAAACCAGTGTGTTGGTTACTAGCCTATCAGCAACAGATCCCTGGGTGCTTCAGCCTCTTAGTACAAGGTTCAAATATTCATCTTGTAGACAAAGCTGTATTTTATATCTAACCCCTTACAGTACCTGTGCTGGGAGTGTTTGATGGGGGCAGTGTAGAAAGTGATTTACTCTGTATCTAACCGCATGCTGTACCTATCCTGGAAGTGATTGATGGGAAATGTGTAGAAAGAGCTTTACCCTATATCTAACCCAGTGCTGTATCTGTCCTGGGAGTGTTTGAAACAAAACAGGAAGAGCTGGAAAAACTCAACATGTCTGTCAGTATCTGCGGAGAGAGAAATAGAGTTAATATTTCAAGTCCAATGGATCCAGCTCAGAACTTTAGTGTTGCTGAGTTTCTCCAGCAATCCCCATTGTTACTTTAGATCTTTCACATCCACAGTATTTTGATTTTATCTCAGAAGGTTTGCGACTGGTATTGGTTACTCTGAACGAAATTCTTTTTGGGAGTGGTGTCACTAATAAGTTCAATATTTATTCTCCATTCTAGTTGATGTTAAGAAGTGGTGATGAGTCACTATTCTGAATACCATCTCTTTATTGGAGAGCAGGTTGTTGTGTCATGGAGTCACATTTAGGCCTTGATTTGGTGAGGGCAGCCAATTTCCGTCCCTAAAGGACTTTTCGGAATCAGGTGGGTTTTTACAACCATTATGGTGCCTCACCGTTATAGGTGAGCACTTCTTGACCCCAAATCAATTTAATTAAGTGATGTTAAATTCCCACTTTGGGATCTGAACGCTACCTCAGGATAATCAGTCCCATCACTCCATCACTAATCTAGTAATGTAGCAAGGTGCGGAAGGATAACGTATTGGGCTGGACAGAAAATTAACTTGCTAACAGGAAACAGGGTAGGAATAAAGGAGTCATTTTTGTTTGCAAGGTGTAATAAATGGTATACCTCAGGGATCCGTGCTGGGGCCTCAAGTTTTTTACAATTTATATAAAATGGCCTGAACTATCGATTGCGACATCTGCTGTTGACACAATAAGTTACAAAGTAAATTGTGAAGAATTCAGAAAGACTACAAAGGGATAGAGATCTGTTACATGAGTGGGTAAAGATGTGCCAAATGAAGTAACATTCAAAAACGAGAAGTTGTCCATTTTGGCAGGAAGAATTAGAAGGAAACATTCTATCAAAATGGTGAGAGATTGCAGAGTTCTGAGATACAGAGGGATCTGTGTAAGTCTTTATGCTGAAATCACAAAATATGCAGATAACTAGGAAAACTAATCAGACATGATAATTATTGCAAGGAAAACTGAATATGATAGTATGGAGACTATGCCTTAGTTATATACAGCATTGGTGAGACCTCATCTGAAATATTGTATACAATATTGGTCTCCTAATTTTAAAAAGATTTCGTTTTAAATGCACGTGTGGGATGTGGATATCATTGGCTGGGCCATCATTTATTGCCTGTCCCTAGTTGCCCTTGAGAAGATGGTGGTGAGCTACCCTCTTGAACTGCAACAGTCCACCTACTGTAAGTTGACCACATTGCACTTAGGGAGGGAATTCCAAGATTTTGGCCCAGCGACAGTGAAGGACCAGTCATGTGTTTCCAAGTCGGGATGATGGTTGACATGGAGGGCAACTTGAAGGTGGTGGTGTTCCTATTTATCTGCTGCACTTGGCTTTCTGGAAAGAAGTGGCCATGGGTTTGGAAGGTGTTGTCGAAGGATTTTTGGTGAATTCCTGCAGTGCATCTTGTAGATTGTATGCTCTGCTGCCACTGAGTGTTGACAATAGAAAGCGTGTATGTTTATGGCTGTGGTGCTAATCAAGCAAGCTGCTTTGTCCTGGATGACAACTTGAGTGTTGTTGGTGCTACACCCATCCAGGCAAGAGGGGAGTCTTCCATCACTCTCCTGACTGGTGCCTTATTGATGATGGATAGGATCTAGGGAGTCAGGAGGTGGGTTACTTGCCTCTGACCTGCTCTTGTAGCCATTGTGTTATTGCGTCGAGTCCAGTTGTGTTTCTAGTCATTGGTAATCCCCAGGATGTTGATAGTGGGGGGGATTAGTGGTGGTAACACTATTGAATGTCAAGGGCGGAGGTTAAATTGTCTCTTATTGGAGATGGTCATTGTCTGACATTGTGTGGTGTGAATGTTACTTGCCATTTGTCAGCCCAAGCCCGGATATTGTCCAGATCTTATTGCATTTGAACATGGACTGCATCAGTATCTGAGGAGTCACGAATGGTGCTGAACATTGTGCAGTCATCAGCAAACATTCCCACTTCTGACCTTATGATGGAGGGAAGGTCGTTAAAGAAGCAGCTGAAGATGCTTGGGCCAAGGACACTACCCTGAGGAACTGACTGACCTCCAACAACCACAACCACCTTCCTATGTGTCAGGTGTGACTCCAACCATTGGAGAGTTTGTTCCTGATATCCATTGATTCCAGTTTTGCTAGGGCTCCTTGATGCCACACTCGGTTGAATGTAGCCTTGATATCAAGGGCTGTCACTCTCACCTCACCTCTGGAATTCAGCTCTTTTGCCCATGTTTGAACCAAGGCTGTAATGAGGTCAGGAGCTGAGTGGCCCTGGCGGAAGCCAAACTGGGTGTCGCTGAGCAGGCTGTTGCTGAGCAGGTGCAGCTTGATAGTGCTGTTGGTGACACCTTCCATCACTTTACTGATGATTGACAGAAGACTGATAGCGCGGAAGTTGGCCTGGTTGGATTTGTCCTGCTTTTTATGTATAGGACATACTGAGGTAATTTTCGATATTTTCAGGTTGTAACTGTACTGGAAGAGCTTGGCTAAGGGAGCGGCAAGTTCTGAAGCACAAGTCTTCAGTATTATTACCAAAATGTTGTCGGTGCCCTAGCCTTTGCAGTATCCAGTGCCTCCAACCATTACTTGATATCATGTGGAGTGAATCAAGTTGGCTGAAGACTGGTATCTGTAATGCTGGGGACCACTGGAGGAGGCCGAGATGGATCATCCACTCGGCACTTCTGGCTGAAGATTGCTGTGAATGCTTCAGCTTTGTCTTTTGCACTGATGTGCTGAGCTCTTCCATTATTGACGATGAGGATAGTGGTGGAGCCTCCTCCTCCAAAGAGCTGTATGATCATCCATCATCATTCATGACTGGATGTGGCAGGACTACAGACCTTAGAGCTGATCCATTGGTTGTGGGATCACTCTGTCTATCACTTGCTGCTTATGCTGTTTGGCTCTTAAGTAGTCCTCTTTGGTGGCTTCTTCAGATTGACACCACATCTCCTGGTATGCCTGCTGCTGCTCCTGGCATGCCGTCGAGCACTCTCCAATGAACCAGGGTTGATCTCCTGGCTTGTTAGTAATGATTGAGGGGGGCAATATTCCAGGCCATGAAGTTACAGGTTGTGCCGAAGTGTAATTTTTCTGCTGCTGTTGATGGCCCAAAGCACCTCATGGAGGCTCAGTCTTGAGTTGCTAGATCTCTTTGAAGTTTGTCCCATTTAGCACAGTGATAGTGATGTGCCACACAATGGAGGATCTTCACAATGTGAAAGTGGAACTTCATCTCCACAAGGCACCTTGGTCACTCTTGCCAATGCTGTCATGGACAGATGCAACTCCAACCAGCAGACTGGTAACGATGATGTCGAGTATGCTTTTCCCTCTTGTTGGTTCCCTCACCACCTGCTACAGACACAGTCTAGCACCAATGTCCTTTGGTACCCAACCAGCTCAATCAGTAGTGCTGCTGCTGAGCTACTTTTGGTAGAGGACATTGAAATCCCCCACCCAGAGAACATTGTGCACCCTAGCTACCCTCAATGCTTCCTCCAAGTGTTGTTCAAAATGGGTGAACACTGATTCTTGAGCTGAGGGAGGACAGTATGTGATAATCAGCAGGAGGTTTCCTTGCCAATGTCTAACCAGAAGCCATGAGACTTCATGGAGCTCTGAGTCAATGTGGAGTACTCCCTGGGCAACCCCCTCCTGACTGTATACAACTGTGCTATCGGCTCTGCTGGGTCTGTCCTGTTCGTGGGACAGTACTTACCCAGGGATGGTGAAGGTAGTGCCTGGGATGTTGTCTGTACGTTTGATCCTGTGAGTATGACTATACCAGGTTGTTGCTTCATTAGTTTGGCACTAGCGCCCAGATGTTAGTGAGGGGGACATAAATATGTTGGAAACTGTTCAGGGAAGGTTTACTAGACAACTACCAGAAGATTGTACCAATGGGTACATTGGTGAAAGCGGACCTTCAATTGAAGGATCAACATGTGGAGTCAGTTTGGGTGGAACTAAGAGACAGCAAAGGGAAGAAAAGATTGGCAGGAGTTGTTTATAGAACACCAAACCAGAATATTATTGTTGACATGCTGTAAGACAGGGAAATAAAGATGAATATGAAGTAGGTAGTACTGTAATAAAGCATAAGTTCAATTCGCAAATAGACTGGATGAACTCAGTCAGCACTAATATGGTGGAGGATGACCTCCAGAATGCGTGTACAAGATGGGTTTATGGAATAATATGTTGAGGAGTCATCTGGGGACTGGGGTAATTTGGGTTTGATGTTGTGTAACGAGAAAGAGACAATTAAATAATCATCCTGTCAGCAAGCTATGGGAAATAGTGCTCATAATATTATTGAATTTTGTATGATGTTTGAGTGTGGCATAGTTCACCTTGAAAATAAGGTTTAAAACAAAGCAAATTATGAGGGCCCAGGTTGGCTATGGTGGATTGGGAAAATACACTAAAAGGTTTTATAGTGGGCAGGCAATATGCTACAAGATATCCATTGCATATATATTACTCTAAGGCACAAACACCTAAAGGGAGAGGTGAATCAGCCATGGTTAAAGATTAGATCAGAGGAAGTATCTTATAGAAATGCCGGCAATAGTGGTAACCCTGAGGATTTGGAGCAATGTAGAACCCAGCCAAGGAGGATCAAAAAACTGATTAGGAAAAGAGAATATCTTGCCAAGAAAGAGAGGAACGTAAAGGCAGAATAAAATCTTCTCTGCATGTGTAAAATGAAAAAGATTAGCAAAAATAAATATGGAACATGGAGAACAGGGAAATAATGGAAAAACTAAACTGTTACTCTGCATCTGCCTTTGCTGATACAGATACAGACAATATCCCAAAGATGTGTGGATGACCAAGGGACTCGTTTAACTGGAGTAAAAATGAATTAATAAGGAGATAATATTTGAAAAATTAGCTGGATTGGGTGTTGATAAATCTTCCAGATGAGATGCGTTTCATACCAGAATATAGAAAGAAATAGCATTAGCAATAGTAGATAAGTTGGTGATTATCTGTAGATTCCTGCAAGGTTCCTGCTGACTGGAAGATAACTATTTAATAAGGGAGGAAGAGTGAGAATGCAGTATTACAGACCTGTTAATTTGATGTCAGTAATAGAGGAAATGTCAGAATCTATTATAAGGAATGTGATCATGGAAGATTTAGCGAAGAATTGAAAATTGGGCAGCATCAGCATGGTTTTATGAAAGTGAAGTCATGTTTGGCAAATTTATTAGAGGTTCTAGGGGATGTTACTTTGTAGTGCATACAAAAGAAAACCAGCTATTATGATCAGTATTCTGGGTGAAGTTCCCTAATTTATAACCATTCTGATTTACAGCATCTGCAGTTCTTTCCGTTTTATCACCGTTCTAGTTGAGATACTCCAGATTGTCAAGGTCCCTGGTGAGGAGAGATAGATTGGCACCACTTTGTTATTAACCCGTCCCTTATCTCAGTAGGTCACAACAAGGCTATTCCTGGTGGATTCTTTCTCCCAAACCCAAATGAATTTATATTTTAGAAGAAGCTGTCTTAACCAGGCTTTCTTGAGTTAATCAGAGTGAGATTACTCGTTACCAAATGTGGGAAGCAATAATACATATATCCGCAGGTTGGAAATGAGAGGTGAGTCCAAAAGAAGAAGGTAAAAGTTTTTAAAAAAATATGGATAAGTCTCTGATTTCTGTGAAGGGTAGATAATGGGATGCACCCATTATGTTGGGTGATACCGTTAATACTGATTTTGGTAGGTGAGCAGTTGATTTCAAGATGCTTGATTTTGCAGGTCAGCTGAATGGCATTTGTCCTGCTTCCTTTGTACTGTGGTTTCACTTGTCTTCGGGTTTTCAGCAAGGACAGAGAGACTTCTTTTTTCCCTCACCTGCAGTACAGGGATAATTAGGAGTTTCTTCAGCTGTGACCGTGACAGCACACGCCATTACCCACTCTTGCACATATACCAGGGTGGAAATTTTTATTCCAGTTGCTGTAAACTCCTGAAAGGGGAAAATACAAACAGATCTCTCACCCAGACTACTCTGTTTTCACCGATGACATTCACAGTCTGAGATAAGTGCCAGGAGATTGTAAGTATTTTTTTTGCAGTGCATTTGTCCCTTTTGAAGTCTTTCTATTTGAAGTTACCTTGACAGTTGTCAGGTTTGACATTCTAGGGCCTACTGTGAGGCTGAGGATATTCCGCATGGGCCTTCCAAAGTGTTAATAAATTACATTACTTAGAATTTATATTCTTAGTTATTTTTGGCCATATTACTTAGCAGGATAGATGCAGAGAGGTGGTTTCCCTTGTGGGAGAGTCTAGGACTAGAGGCCATGACCTCAGAATAAGGGGTTGCATATATGACTGTGATGTTGAGGAATTTCCTCCAGCAGTGAATAATAATCCATGGAATTCTTCACCGAAGAGGGTTGTCGAGGCTGGGTCATTAAATATATCCAAGGCTGAGAAAGATAGATTTTTTAATCAGCAATAAACTGAAGAGTTATGGAAGTAAGTAGAGTTAAGCATTATCAAATCAGCATTGATCAAAAGGAGTAGCGCAGCAGACTTGATGGACTGAATGGCCTACTTCCTCTCCTATGTCCTGTGGCTTTATGGTCTTAAAAAATGCATGTTCCAATTAAAAGTTCACTGTAGGTGATCAGGAGTTATTTATAATCCATGACTCAGTAGATGTGGTTTCAGAAGGTGTTTGATAAGATCTCATAAATGGGATAATAAATAAATTTATACATTGGGATTGGGAGAACATTGTGGTATGGATTGAGAAATGGTTAATAGACAGAAAGCAAAGAGTAGGAATAAATTACTCACTGCATGGCAGGTCATTACTGGTGGGGCACAAAAGTATCAGTGCTAAGTCCATAACTGTTCACAATCTGTAGCAAAGGTTTGCATGTGGAGAGCAAATGTAATATTTTTAATTCAGAAGAAGGGTCACTGGTTCCAAGACATTTATTTTGCTTTCTCACCACAGATGCTGCCAAACCTGCTGAGATTTTCCAGCAATTTCCGTTTTAGATTCTGATTTCCAGATTCGTGGTGCTTCGTGGGTTTTTTTTGTAATTTTTTCAAATTTGCTGATGACACTAAACTAGGTGGGATCCTAAACTGTGAGGTGAGTGCAATCAGGCTTCAGGTTGACTTGGACAGGTTAACTGAATGAGCTAGAACATAACAGATGGAATGTTGTGTAAATAACTATGAAGTCACTCCCTTTAGTTGAAACGGAAACAGGAAGGTGGCATATTTCTTAAATGCCGACAAGCTGGGAAATGCAAGTGGTCCAAGATGATCTGGACATCTTTGTCAACAAATCACTAAAAGCTAACACAAAGGTGCAGTAAACAATTAGAGAGACATACAAAGAGACCTTAGGTTGCAGGTTCATAGTTCCTTGAAAGCGGAGTTGCAGATAGGATAGTGAAGAAGGTCAGAGATAGTAAGAATGGATATGGGTACAATTGTAATGTTTAAAAGACATTTGGATAAGTACATGAATAGGAAAGGTTTGGAAGGATATGGGCCAGAATCAGGCAGATGGGACTATTTTAGTTTGGGATTATGTTCAGCATGAACTGGTTAGACCAAAGGGTCTGCTTCCAGCTGTATGACTCTGAGAAACTGCCGATGCTGGAGTCAGAGATAACACAGTGTGGAGATGGAGGAACACAACAGGCCAGGCAGCATCAGAGGAGCAGGAGAGTTGACATTTCAGGTCGGGACCCTTCTTCAGAAAATAATTTTTCTGAAGAAGGGTCTCATCCCGAAACGCCAGCTATAGTGAAGAAAGTATTTGGTACGCTTGCCTTTATTGGTCAGTGCATTGAGTATAGGAGTTGGGAGGTCATGCTGCAGCTGTACAGGACATTGGTTAGGCCACTTTTGGAATACTGTGTGCAATTCTGGTCTCCCTGCTCTAGGAAAGATGTTAAACTTGAAAGGGTTCAGAAAAGATTTACTAGAATGCTGCCGGGGTTGGAGGGTTTGGGCTATAGTGAGAGGCTGAATAGGCTGGGGCTATTTTCTCTGGAGCATCAGAGGCTAAGGGGTGACCTTATAGAAGTTTACAAAATCATGAGGGGCATGGATAGGGTGAATAGCCAAGGTCTTTTCCCAGAGCAGGAGAGTCCAAAACTGCAGGGCGTAGGTTTAAGGTGAGATGGGAAAGATTTAAAAGGGGCCTAAGGGGCAACTTTTTCATGCAGAGAGTGGTCCGTGTGTGGAATGAGCTGCCGAAGGAAATGGTGGAGGCTGGTACAATCACAACGTCTAAATGGATGGTTACGTGAATAGGAAAGCTTTAGGGGGATACGGGCTGAATACTGGCAATTTGGACGAGATTAATTTAGGGTATCTGGTTGGCGTGGATGTGTTGGACTGAAGAGTCTGTTTCCGTGCTGTATGACTCTATGACTCTAAGTCCTGCTGCACTTGTATGTAGAATGTTGGTGAGACTTCACCTGAAATATTGTGCACAGTTTTGGTCCCCTTATCTAAGGGCAATTATAGTTAACATAGTGGGAGTGCAACAGATGTTCACCAGGTTGGCACGCTGGCATTGTCTTATTAGGAGAGATTGAGAAAACTGGACCTGTATTCTCTAGAGTCTCAAGGAAGGAGACGTGATCTTATTGAAACACACAAAATTATTGCACGGTTGACCGAGTGGATATCAGCAGGAAGTTTGCCACCGCTACTGTTGCTGGAGCCAGATTTCATAAGAGGCAGACCATTTCATTCTGGGGTGAGAGAGGGAGGTGAAGCATCTTATGAATTTTCTACCCCCAGAGGGCAATGGAAGCTCAATCATGGACCAGGTCCGAGACAGAAATCAATGGGTTTCTGGAGGCAAATGTCATGAGGGGATATGGAAATAGTGTGGGAAAGTGGTATAGAACATAGAACAATACAGCGCAGAACAGGCCCTTCAGCCCTCGATGTTGCGCCGCCCTGTGAACTAATCTAAGCCCATCCCCCTACACTATCCCATCATCATCCATATGCTTATCCAAGGACTGTTTAAATGCCCCTAATGTGGCTGAGTTAACTACTATTAAGGAGATAATGGAATACTGAGGCCAGGCTTAATGGGCTGAATGGTCCTAGGTCCTTAATGTTATTGGGGGTAGGTGGAATTGTGGAGTAATCAGATTATCCGTGAACTTATTGAATGGCAGAACAACCTAGTAGAGGCCAAGAGGCATACAACCTACTAATGGTATGGTTAAATGCATGTTCTGTACCAGACCAGAAACATTCTGTTCCTCAGTGTTTATTTCAATGTTGATCGCCCACAACAACAGAAAATGATCCGCAATGGTTGGACACAGAGGAACTGTTTAAACTATTAATTACTTGATGAGAGCAGATTGTAAGGAGATTTTATTTTTCTCATCTTTATTTGTGTGTAACTTGAAGCTGCTTTTTAATGCTTGAGGAGCTTGACACTGCACAGCCCCGGTCATTGAATATTAATGAACAGTCTCGATGATCTGTCAACTGCATGGATGAACAGCGATCTTGTGCTCTTTAATTGATGAGCAGCTTTGAACGTTCAGTTTTTTGCGATACAATCAGATTTAGATGGAGAGGAAACATAAAACACTTTAATGCAGACTGAGCTATTGTCATCTCTGGTACTGTCACCAGTTTGATGCGCAACTCAGAAAAGGGAGGAAGTGAAGGTTTTCAGTGGGATCTTGCCATTCTGGGACCCTCAACTGTCTAGTGCATAGCTGCATGGAGCATCTCGTCTGAAACAGGAAACCCCTGTTAGGTTCTGTCTCCAGGTGTGAAAGAGTCAATTCAGAGCACCACAGAAAGTTAGAAAAATTAGGAGAGAAGAATCCAGGAGCAACATCGACCTTCATCTACATAGTTCTTTTGACATAATAAAGTGTCTCAAATATTGGTCAAAGGTGAGGGTTTCAAGGAGTGACTTAAAAGGGGAAAGAAGTGAAAAGATTTTGAGGGGAACTTCCAGAGTTTCAGATCTCAGCAGCCGGAGACATAGTCACCACAGATGGAGTGATTAAAATCAGGGATTCCAGACACATTCAGGGGGTTTAGAGGAGTGCAGTTACCTGGGAGGGTCGAGAGCTTCAGGAGATTATAGAAATAGGGAGGGTGAGGCCAAGGAAGGATTTGAGAACGAGGATGAGAATTCCAAAAGGAGGTGTTACTAAACCACAACATTATCTAAGTCAGGGAGCTCTGCGAAGGTATGTAAATGGGGCTTGAGACGGGTTGGGAAATGGGAAGCAGAGATCTGGATGAGTTTGAGTTGTCTAAGTAGAAGTGGAGAGCACTACTAGCTGGTCTACCCTTCCCAACTGAATATCCGCATTGCACCTCTCGGGATGGATTTGAAACCACATCAACTGTGTAACACTCTCAACTAGAATCCATAACATCTACTGTTCCAGTGTCGTGAATTGAGCAGCTTCGAGCATTCATAAATGATAAGTCCTAATGAATTATGGAACATCATCCTTAACATTCATTCAATTATGTTATTGCAACTTCTCAGTGAAGCTCTCATTCTCAAATGTGATACATGGTTTCAGGAATTAGATTCTTGATGCACTTGTGAGTTGGAATTCAGTATTGAACTGTTTACCTAGAGACTAACCATGGCAATGAAGATGTGCATCCAATAGGCGCTATACCAGGGAATGAGTATTTGTATGTGCAAATGTGTACGAGAGGCCACAGCTGGAATACTGTGTACGGTTTTGGTCTCCTTACTTGAGAAAGGATGTACTAGCACTGGAGGGGGTGCAAAGAAGATTCACTAGGTTGATTCCAGAAATGAGAGGGTTGGCTTATGAATAGACACTGAATAGACTGGGATTGTATTCACTGGAATTTAGAAGAATGAGGGGTGATCTTATAGAAACATATAAAATTATGGAGGGAATAGGTAAGATAAAAGCAGGGAAGATGTTTCCACTGGTGGTTGAAACTAGAACTAAGGGAACATAGCCTCAAAATAAGGGGGAGCAGATTTAGGGCTGAGTTGAGGAGGAACTTCTTCACCCAAAGGGTTGTGAGTCTGTGGAATTCCCTGTCCAGTGAAGCAGTTGAGGCCTCCTCATTGAATGTTTTTATAGCTAAGATAGATAATTTTTTGAACAGTAAAGGAATTGAGGGTTATGGTGAGAGGATGGGTAAGTGGAACTGAGGCCATGAAAAGATCAGTCATGATCTTATTGAATGGCAGAACAGACTCGAAGGGCCAGATGGCCTACTCCTGCTCCTGTTTCTAATGTTCTTATGACTCCATCCTTTGTAAATTTAGGGACTGAACGCTGACTTCTAGTTAAATAAAATCCCTCATTAGAATCAGAATCGTCCTCAGAGCTACAGCCTCTTCTTTCTATCTTTACTCTAAACTTTTCTCTAGACAAGGGGCAGCTCTAGGGTTGGCACAGTGGCTCAGTGGTTAGCACAGCTGCCTCACAGCGCCAGGGACCCAGGTTTGATTCCACGCTCGAGTGACTATCCGTGTGGACTTTGCACATTCTCCCTGAGACTGCGTGGGTTTCCTCCGGGTGCTCGGGTTTCCTCCCACAGTCCACAGATATGCAGGTTAGATGGATTGGCCATGCTAAACTGCCCATAGTGCCCAGGGTTGTGCAGGCTAGGTAGGTTAGCCATGGGAAAAGCAGGCTTACCAGGATTAGGTACGGGGGTGGGGGGTCTGGCTGGGATGATTTTGGAGGCTCAATGTGGACTTGATGGGCTGAATGGCCTGCTTCCACACTGTAGGGATTCTGTGACCTGATGTTATCTGATTCCGTCTCTCTTTGGAGTTCAAGCCTTTTAATTGCTTTGCTCTTTCCAGTTCTCTCTCTATTTTTTCTCCTCTTTCCATTTTTCTTTTCTTCTCTTTTTCTTTCAATTTTCTTTATCCTTCTAATTGAACTTTAGCTAAATCTAGCAATGACACATTGAGTTCAGGCTTCCCGTTCTTTTATTTTAAATGTGGAGTCATTACTTTAAATGTCTCACCCTTACAAAATCCTGCCCTTATTTGTACCTCCATTAACTCTGTAAGTTTAGCCTTGATCGATGATTTCAAATAAATCACTGTTGCATTTTCGACTCCAAGTATAGCTTTAGCAACAGCCAAGGGCAATTATTGAAACTCCAACCCAGGTAGAGTACTTCACAACAAGCCTTGTGCCCAGAACCTCCACATAGTTTTCTTTTAAAGAGTCATAGGTCCCTGTTAAATACAATGATTTTCAATCTAGGATGGGCCTGCACTTTGCTATGACCTGAGCTGAAGGTAAAATCTGACAAATCAGATCTCTGAGTAATACGTATTGATAGGCAGGAGTTTTAATTTTGCTATTCTCTTTAACCATCGCGGTCAGTCACTAAATATATTCACCAAAGAATGTCGATGTACCTCTAACACAATAACGTGAAGGATTTTACAAGGAAAGGGGGAAGGCACTAATTATATCATGCAGGGGCTATGTCTTACTGCACACATCAGAAATAAAGATTAAACACTTATGTTCTCAACAACAGATTTTCAAACCTCAGTGAACGATCACCCTGTCTCCACTTTAAAGATTCTTGTTCATTTCCCATATCTGTAATTGGTTTCTTTACAGCAAATGTCTGTATTTATTTGATGCAATTTATTCAGTTAATTTCTTCTCCTGAGACCCTTAAACAAACTGCTAACAAACTCACTTAGTTTTTAACACAGATTCATTACTTCCTCTTCCACAGCTTCTGTATTTGGAGCCTTTCTCTTACCAATATTAAGCCAGTCAGGATTTATTTTCTTCTGCCCTGACTGTTTTACAGACTGCTAAACTGCACTGCTGCTATGACAAGCCTTTTTCTCTTGAAATAAACTTGTATACTCCTTGACCTACTGGACTGTTCTGCCTTTCTGAAATAATAAGTTTTGGTCTCTCGCCCTGCGTTTGTTCAATGTTGCAACTTTTTTCTCTGTTGTACCTTTGTTTCTGAGAAACTGAGCTATTCATCTCAAGGATTTTAAAACATCATTTAAATTCATGTAGCAAAATTTCCAAATAAACTATCACTATTTGGAGAGCACAAAAACTAGACTAAAACTATGTATCAAAAAAAAACCTGAAAGAGCTACAGGTGCTGTAAATCAGAAACAAAAACAGAAATTGCTGGAGAACCTCAGCAGGTCTAGTAGCATATGTGGAGAGAAATCAGGGTTAATGTTTTGGATCCAATTACCCTTCCTCCACCAGACCCAAAACATTAATTCTGCTTTCTCTCTACAGATACTGCCATACCCATTGAGCTTTTCCAGCGATTTCTGTTTTTGTTTCTAAAACAATGTATCCTCTTTTTAACATTCAATATAGAAATATAAATCAACCCTAAGGCTAGATATGTATCATTGCTCTACTTTAGAGCCCAAGTTTCCATAGAGCAATAGATTATGAACAAAAAAATCAAATGCTGTGGATTCTAGAAATCATAGAATCATAGAATCCCTACAGTGTGGAAACAGGCCCTTCAGCCCAACAAGTCCACTCCGACCCTCAGAGCATGTCACCCAGATGCAACCCCCTATAACCTACCTAATCTACACATCCTTGAACACCACGGGCAATTTAGCATGGCCAACTCAACTGAAACAAAAACAGAAATTGCTGGAAAGAAAGCAGAATTTACATTTCCGATCCAGTGACCCTTCTTCAGGATTCTAGATCACAGACTATCATCACACTGCATAATGATCAGAGTGTCTTCACTGTCCAGGTGGTCGCAGAATGGAGTTGTGGATTAATCATGAAATGACGTGGAAGAGCCTACGCTACGGCCACTTGGATCAATGCGAGTGTTCGTCCTCCATTCATGCCATCCTGTAGCCAGCTACATCTCATTCTGTCAGTCTAACTTCACCTATCTCTCCTTTATCCAACTTTACTTTAACTGTGTCTATGCTATTGGCTTCAACTGCTTCCGTGCTGGTTGAGTGGGGAGACTCTGGGCTGGCAGTTGTATGTTTAGACTTTGCACTGAATCCAGATCGAGTCTCCAAGTCCTGCACCCTTAAGCACAGAGGTGCTGTTTCCCAAACTAACTTATTACCTTGCAACTGAACATACTTGCATGAAGACATCCGCCAGATTAATTCTCTGCACAACTAAATGGGGGAATTTTTACTTTATTCTTCCATTCTCCTTCTGATGGTCTGCAAACCTAATATTTACTGGATCAGTCTTATCCCTAAGAGTGGTGTCCTTGACAGAGAGATAGCGCGTGGGCTGAGGTGAGAGTTTAATTGTGTGGGACTGTCTGCGTCCCCTTCCATCTCTCACTGCCTTTCCCTCTCTCAGTCTTTGAGTCTTCCTTTTACTCTCTTTGTACCTTAGCCTCGGTATACAGCGCTCCTCTCTCAAACTCTGGAGACGCAAAAGCAGAGGCGAGATCATAAATCTGCTTTTACAATTTTACAAAGCAAGCTGACACCAGTACCAGCCCTAAAAGAGGGATTCGCACAATGTGGAATCGATCAGACAACACACTGGGAAAATTGGGATGGATTTTAAAATTCAATTTCATAGCTGCTGGTCTTGGATGGGTGAGGAATTTCTATTTTCTCCAGCTTTGTTTCTCTTCTCATTGATCAGATGTCACAGAATGGGAAGAGTATTCCTTAATACGCACCTCAGATCAAAGCTCAGCATCAGCAGCCAGTCCATTCCGAACAAATAAGCTGTCCCCATCAAACGCTCCCAGAATAGGGACAACATCAGATTAGCTACAGTATAGACCTCCCTCTGCACTGTCCCCATCAAACACTC
>JAHRHZ010000139.1:9870003-9885438 GCA_024137785.1 Ginglymostoma cirratum | reverse complement strand
ACTCCCAGAATAGTGACAACATGGGGTTAGCTACAGTGTAGAGCTCCTTCTGTATTGTCCCCATCAAACACTCCCAGAATAGGGACAACATGGGGTTAGCTACGATGTAGAGCTCCCTCTACACTGTCCCCATCAAACACACCCAGGACAGGGACGATGTGGGGTTGGATACAGAGTAAAGCTCTCTCTACACTGTCCGCATCAAATACTCCCAGGATAGGGATAGCGTGGGGTTAGATACAGAGTAAAACTCCATTGATACTATCCTCACCAAACACTCCCAGGACAGGGTAAAGCTCCTTCTACACTGACCCCATCAAACAGTCTGTGGATAGGTATAGCACAGGGTTAGTTACAAAGTAAAGCTCCCTCTCCCAATAATTTGTTAAAATTTCCAACCTCCACTCTAGCCCCTGTTGGTCAGTGACTTTTAATTACAGCAGAAGTTTATAATGTCTTTTTGCTAAGGCTGAATAGTGTCTTCTGGGACTTAGGGAGAATGTGACAGGAGATGCATATTTGGAAAAAAATTCACTCCTTTCTAAGAGATATTTTAATTCAGCAGCTCCCTCTTTAGCAGGTGTCCCTGAGGGTGACACTCCCTGTTTAACAGGGGTCCCTGAGGGGTAGACTCTTTGTTTAACAGGGGTCCCTGAGGGTGACACTCCCTCTTTAACAGGGGTCCCTGACGGAGAGACTCCCCCTTTAACAGGGTCCCTGAGGGGTAGACTCCCCCTTTAACAGGGGTCCTCAGGATGACACTCCCTCTTTAACAGGAGTCCCTGAGGGGGAGACTCCCCCTTTAATAGGGGTCCCTAAGGGGGAGACTCCCTTTTTAACAGGGGTCCTGAGGGTGAAGATTCACTTTAGTCTTTACTCAGCCGGTTTTGTCAAGTCTTAGAAAAAGCATTAATCAGAGAGACCTATTTGATGCTCAGCCTTTTCTTAGATTGTTTAATAGCTCATTGTTGAGTTACGTGAATAGCTGGATAAATAATTCATGCCAAGACAGAACAGCTCGATCCGCTCTCCCTTCCTCTCTCTCAGCACCGTCAATCTCTCATTATCAGTCTGAATGGTGAAGGTGTGATGGAAACCATTACTTTGGCAAGAGGTTCTTGCTGGGCAGGGGGATTCTTCAAAATTTCATCAGCGGAGCAGTGAGTAATCGATAGGGTCAATTTCAAAGAATTGACTAAAGGCAGACATCGGTGATGAGAAATTGGAGTGCAGTCATCGTGTCAGAATTAATAGTGAGAGCAGGAACAACAAAGCTATAACCTTTCAAGGCTGCATTTTGTACCTTTCGGCTTTCTGACAAGGAGTCGCGGTCTCATCTTACCCTCCCGCTGTCTTGCTCCTTCAGAATTTATCTTCTCTATCACTTCACAGAACCATAGAATAGAATCATCATATTGTTACAGAGCAGAGACTGCCATTCTGTCCACCTTGCCTGTACTAGCTCACTGTAACAGCAGTTTCATTAACCCACTCACCTGCTCTTACCTAGTTGCTCAACAACATTTTTCTTTTCGGGTAATTTGGAAGCCACAATTGAAACTTCTTGCATAAACCCTCAGCCAGCGCACTCCTGACCCAAACTATCCTCTGCTGAAGGCAATTTGTCCTTGTTTCTTTTCTGCTTCTTTCCCAGTTACATTAAATGATGTCCTTTGGTTATTGATCCTTCCATCAGTGGGAACACTTTTTCCCAATCTATTCTATCCCAACCCATCCTGATTTAGAATACTGTTGCATCACAGAGAATCACAAAGTTGCCATGGCACAGGAGAAGGCCATTCAGTCCATCAGCCTTGCACCTGCTCTCCAATTGAGTATCATTCCCTAGTGCCAGTCTCCTGTGTTTTTCTTTTCCCTAAACTCTTACACTACTATTTTGGGTGATACAGTGGTTAGCACTGCTGCCTCACAGCGCCAGGGACCCGGGTTCAATTTCACCCTCGGGCAATTGTCTGTGTAGAGTTAACACATTTTCCTCATGTCTGCGTGGGTTTCCTCCGGGTGCTCCAGTTTCCTCAGACAGTCCAAAGATGTGCAGGTTAGGGTGGATTGGCCATGCTAAATTGCCCGTAGTGTCCAGGGGTGTGTAAATTAGGTGGGTTTGGGGAATGGGTCTCGGTGGAATGTTCCGAGGGTTAGTGTGGACTTGTTGGGCCTGTTTCCACACTGTAGGGATTCATGGATCTACGGAAATTAGCACCCAATATCCTCTTGAATGCTTTAATTGAACCTGCCTCCATCACATTCCCAGGCAATGAATTCCAGATCATAATGACTTGCTCTTTATAGAATCCCTACAGTGTGGAAACAGGCCCTTTGGCCCAACAAGTCCACACTGACACTGAGAGCACCCGCCCCCCCCAGACCCATCCCCCTAATCTACACACTCCTGAACACTATGGGACGATTTAGCACGGCCAATCCACCTAACCTGCACATCTTTGGGCTGTGGGAGGAAACCGGAGCACCTGGAGTAAACCCACACAGATGCAGGGAGAACATGCAAACTGCACACAGACAGTCGCCCAAGGGTGGAATCAAACCCGGGTCCCTGATGCTGTGAGGCAGCAGAGCTAACCACTGAGCCACCGTGCCACCCCATACCTGATTCCCTGACTGTGAATGTGAAAATATTTTTGCTTTATTTCCACATGACTTTCAATGTTTTATATTTGGGGGTTAGGCAGAGACTAGTTTCTCCCTGTATTTTACTGAGAGCGTTTTAAAAGATCTGCTCTGTACTGGCTTCATGCCCTTTCCATGGTCGGTATCTTTTGTTGAGCACACACCTAGGCTGAACCAGTTGAACCCAGTCAGCGTCAATTGTAAATAGATGCAATTGTAATCAAGCACAGAACAATTGAACACTTACCGTATCTCAATCAAAACTCCTCTCAGTCTGCTCCCCAGCTTCACCACTGTATCCATGTAACTAAAATCCCTCATTATCTGGAATAATTACCCAAATCTTTCCCGGACTGTCTACAGTGCTTCATGTCCCCCAGACATGTGGTCTGGACACAGTATTCTAGTTGAGGCTGCGCGAGTGTTTGATTCCGGTTCGCTGTAACTTCTTTGATTTTGGGATCTGTGCCTGTTATTGATTCAACTGGACTCAGCTCTCCCATAATTCTGCCCCCTTTCCCATTCCAAACCTGCCTGCAATCTCAGAGTTGTGAAGGGATCTTTTGTGACAATGTCAACAGTGGCATCGGAGCATTGAGCAAACCATAACGTTTCAAGAGAACAAAGAAAATTTTGTATTTTTAAACGTGCTGTGCTTTAAAATGCAGCTGGTTCCTCACCAGGTTTAGGAGCAACAATCATTCAGATCCAGGATGAAGGAAGAGTTTACTCTGCTTCAAGGACAAGCACTGGACCAGAACAACATTATACAGTGATAGAGAAAGAAGCATTTGCAGTCACATGGGGAAGTGAGTGATTCTCAATTACTTGTTGGGATTGAAGTTTCAAATTGAAGTAGACAGTTGGCTACACTGTCAGGCAATGAGCTCCTGTCTGATACTTTGTACCCCATTCGCATCTCTCAGCTTGTCCATATGCGAGAGCAAGTTCCACATTCTCAAAGCTCTCTGCGTAAAGAGATTTCCCCTGAATTCTGAAGAAGGGTCTAGGCCCGAAACATCAGCCTTCCTGCTCCTATGATGCTGCTTGGCCTTCTGTGTTCATCCAGCTCTACACCTTGTTATCTCAGATTCTCCAGCATCTGCAGTTCCTACGATCTCCTGAATTCCTGATTGGATTTGTTTGTAACTCTCTTGTATCGATGCCTACCTGCAAATGAAATGATCATCTCCAAGGCCTCTTCTGACAGTCTGGGGCAAAGTGGCTGTCTGGAGGTGACTGTCTGAACAAGAGTATTATTTAAATGGAGAAAGAATGTAACCAGCCACTGCACAGAGGGATTTGGAGTCCTCATGCATAAGTCGCAAAAAAAAAACTAGCATCACAGGTCAGCAGGCATTTGGGGAAGGAAAATGAAGTGTTGGCCTTTATTTCAAAAGGAATTGAGCATAAAAATCGTGAAGTCCTGCTAAAATTACCCAAGGCTGTAGTCAGACCACAGCTGGAATACTGTGAACAGTTTTAGTCCCTTTATCTAAAGAAAGATTTACTGGCCTTGGAGACAGTCCAGGGAAGATTCACCAGGTTGATCCTGGGTATGAAAGGTGTTATGAGGAGAGGTTGAGTCAGCTGGGCCCAAGCTGATTAGAATTTAGGAGAAAGAGAGATGACTTTATTGAAACATAGAAGATTCTTACGAGACCTGGCAGGATAGATGCAGAGAAATTGTTTCCCCTTGTTGGGGGGAGTCCAGGACAAGAGGGCATCATCTCAGAATAAGGAATCACACATTTCAGACAGGGATTTCTTCTCTCAGAAGCAAGTGACTTTCTGGAGTTCTTCGCTACTGAGGGCTGTTGTGGCTGGGTCATTAAGTATATTCAAGGCTGAAATAGACAGATTTTTAATCAGGACAGGAATCAAGGTTCATGGGCAAAAGATGAGAAAGTGGAGTTGATCAGATCAGACATGATCCCATCGAATGATGGAGCAGGCTTGATGGGCTGAATGGTCTGTTCCCACATCTTACGCTTTTATGGAGAGTGTCTTTCTTGGCAATATTTGAGATGATGACAGCAGGGAGTGGGAAGGTCCAACTCTCCCTCTTTTGCTGTGAAGCAGTTTCAGCCCCAGGCCTGGGTTTGGCAGCTCCCTGGGTGGAGGGGTGCCCAGTCCCAGAGAGGCTGTCCCACCCTCAGTGCTGTGTGTTTAGTGTCTCTCATGCCGCACCTTCCTCTGCCCTCTCCCCTCCACCACTGCCCCACCCGACCCCTCAATCGACCCTCCACCTCGACCTGGGGAAACAATCCAGACACAAATCCAGGTTCAGCCAAATGTTGGCGTCTACTGCCATCTACTGGCCTTCAGTATATTTACAGGTAATAGTTTATAAACTGACCCATAACAAAGGAACAGGCGTTCAAGTAAATTACAATTGGTTAATAAATTAATCTCAGGATATTAAAAAAATTGCAAGACAGTAGCTTCTCACTAACATGTGGGGGCTGTTGCCAGAAGTGAAAGAGCTGTCTCACAAAGTAACAACCTGACATTTAGTAGATTTGTGGTGTTGTAATCTCCCAGATTAATTTGCATTCTATATCTTGTGGACAGTTCAGAATTTTTCCACGTTGTTGGGTAGTTACCATGTTGTAGCTGTATTAGAGCTACTAGAGCTGTAGCTGGAGATACTCCATCATCTGTGGAGAGAAACGAGTTCATGTTTTGAGTCTGACGTGATTATTTTTCAGATTGGAAAATTATGTTTCTTCATGCTGTAGACGGGGAGGCGGGGGAAGAGAATCAAGTGGGACAGATTGTAGGGGTACCCAGAGCCAACAACAAAAGGGTCGCTAATGATGATGAAGGATCAATAGTAAAAAGAATATAAATGAAAGTATGAAAAGACACAACCAAGACATGTGTTTGAAGAACACAGCAGGCCAGGCAGCATCAGGGGAACAGGAAAGTTGTTGTTTCGGGTCAGGACCCTTCTTCGTTTATTCCAGCTCCACACTGTGTTATCTCTGACTCCAGCATCTGCAGTTCTTGCTATCTCCGAGACAAGTGTTTGTAATTCTATGTGTGTGTATCTGTAGCACATGCATATGTGTGTGTGAATCATCACAGAATCCTACAGTGTGGAAGCAGGCCCTTCGGCCCAACAAGTCCACACCGACCCTAGGAGCATCTCACCCAGACCCATCCCCCTATAACCCACACACCCCTGGACACTACAGGCAATTTCCCACAGCCAATCCACCTAGCCTTCACATCTTTGGACTGTGGGAGGAAACCAGAGCACCCGCAGGAAACCCACGCAGGCACAGGGAGAATGTGCAAACTCCGCACAGACAGTCACCCGAGGCTGGAATCAAACCCGGGTCCCTGGTTCTGGGAGGCTGCAGTGCTCACCACTGAGCCACCATGCCACCCCAAAGACACAACCAAGACATGTGTTTGAAGAACACAGCAGGCCAGGCAGTATCGGGGAGCAGGAAAGTTGTCATTTCGGGTCGAGATCCTTCTTCATTTATTCCAACTCCACACTGTGTTATCTCTGTGTGCGTGTGTGTTTGTGTGTGTATGCACATGCGTGCGCATGCATGCATGTATTTGTGTGTGTGTCTATGTATGAATGTGTGTGAGAAAGTGAGTGTGTGTGTATATGTGTGTTTGTGTGTGCGTGTGTGAGAGTGTGTGAGAATGTGTGTGTGTGAGAGACAGTGTATGTGTGTATATGTGTGAGAGTGTGTGAGTGTATACATGTGAGAGTGTGCATGTGAGAGAGAGTGTGTGTGAGAGAAAGTGAGTGTGTGTTTGAGAGAGCGAGAGCACATGTGTGTATGAGAGTGTGTGTGTGAGAGAGAGAGAGAATGTGTGTGTGTGAAAGTAAGCATGTATGCGCGTGTGTGTATGTATGTGTGTCTGTGTATGTGTGTAAGAGAGCGAGGGTGTGTGTGTGTGAGACAGTGAGCATGTGAGTGTGTATGTGTGTGAGAGAATGAGTGTGCATGTGTATGTGTGTGAGAGAGTGAGTGCATGTGTGAGAGAGAGAGTATGTGTGTGTGTATGCATGTGAGAGAGTAAGTGTGTGTGTGTGATAGAGAGTGAGTGTGTGTGTTTATGTGTGTGAGAGAATGAGTGTGTGCGTATGCGCGTGAGAGAGGGTGAGTGTGTGTGTGAGAGAGTGTGTATATGTGTGTGTGTGAGTGAGAGAGAGAGAGAGTGTGTGTGTGTGTGTGTGTATGTGTGTGAGAGAGTGTGTGTGTGTACATGTGCATGTGTGTGAGAGAGAGAGAGTGTGTGTGAGAGAGTGCGTGTGTATGTGCATATGTGTGTGAGAGAGTGAGTGTGTGTGATAGAGAGTGAGTGTGTGTGTTTGAGATTGTGTGTGTACATCTGCATGTGTGTGTGAGAGAGTGAGTGTGTGTGAGAGAGAGTGTGTGTACATGTGTATGTGTGTGTGAGAGAGAGAGTGTGTGTGACTGTGTGTGTGTACATGTGCATGTGTGTGTGAGAGAGAGAGTGAGTGTGTGTGAGAGAGTGCGTGTGTATGTGCGTATGTGTGTGAGAGAGTGAGTGTGTGTGTTTATGTATGTGAGAGAGTGAGTGTGTGTGCATGTGTATGAGAGAGAGTGAGTGTGTGCGTGTGCATGTGAGCTAGTGAGTGCGTGTGAGTATGTGTGTGAGAGAGTGAGTGCATGCGTGTGAGCGAGTGTGAGAGTGCGTGTGTGTGTGTGAGATAGAGAGAGTGCGTGTGTGTGTATGCGTGTGAGACAGTGAGTATGTGTTTGTGGAAGTGTGTGAGAGAGTGATTTTGTGTGTGAGAGAGTGTGTGTGTATGTCTGTGAGAGAGTGAGTGCGTGTGAATATGTGTGTGAGAGAGTGAGTGCATGTGTGCGAGAGAGTGAGTGTGTGCGTGTGAGAGAGTGTGTGTGTGTGTAGGTCTGTGAGAGAGTGAGTGTGTGTGTATGTGTGTGTGACCGTATGTGTGTGTGTATGTGTGTGAGAGAGTGAGAGTGTGTGTGTATGTATGCGTGTGTATATGTGTGAGTGTGTGTGCGTGTGTATCTGTGCATGAAAGTGTGTGTGTGTGTGTGTATCTATGTGTGGGTGTGGGTGTGGGTGTGTATGTGTATGTGTATCCGTGTGTATGTGTATCTGCGCGTGAGACTGTGTGTATGTGTATGTGTATCTCCCCCGGCAGTGAGTTCCAGGCATCCACCGCCCTGTGTAAAAAACTTGCTTCATACATCACCTTTAAACCTTGCCCTTCACACCTTAAACCCATGGCCCCTGGTAACTGACTCTTCTACCCTGGCAAAAAGCTGACTGTCCACTCTGTCCATGCCCTTTATAATCTTGCAGACATTTATCAGGTCGCCCCTCAACCTCTGTCATTCCAGTGAGAACAACCCAAGTTTCTCCAGCCTCTCCTCATGGCTAATGCCCTCCATACCAGGCAACATCCTGGTAAATCTTTTCTGTACCCTCTCCAAAGTCACCACATCCTTCTGGCAGTGTGGCAACCAGAATTGAACACAATATTCAAAATGCAGCCTAACTAAGGTTCCATAAAGCTGCAACATTACCTGCTAATTTTTAAACTCAGTGCTCCAGCTGATGAAGGCAAGCATGCCGTATGCCTTGTTGACTACCTTCTCCACCTGTGTTGCCACTTTCAGTGATCTGTGTACCTGTACACCCAGATCCCTCTGCCTATCAGTACTCTATAGGGTTCTGCCATTTACTGTATATTTTCCGTCTGGATTAGACCTTCCAAAATGCATTACCTCACATTTTTCAGGATTAAACTCCATCTGCCATCTCTCTGCCCAAGTCACCAACTGATCTATTTCCACCCCTATCTCAGTTCTCATCGCTATCTGCAAAACTACCAAACGTTGTGTCATCCACAGATGTACTAATTAGACCAGCTACATTTTCCCAAAATCATTATTATGTATTACAAACAGCAAAGGTCCCAACACTGATCCCTGAGGAACACCACTAGTCACAGCCCTCCATTCAGAAGTGCACCCTTCCACTGCTACCCTCTGTCTTCTATGACTAAGCCAGTTTTTAATCCATCTCGCAAGCTCACCTCTGACCCCATGCAACTTTACATTCTGTATCAGCCTGCCATGAGGGACCTTGTCAAAGGCATTACTGAAGTCCATGTAGAAAACATCCACTGCCCTATCCTCGTCGACCATCTTCGTCGCTTCCTCAAAAAACTCAACCAAGTTAGTAAGAAATGACCTTTCCTTCACAAAACTATGTTACCCCTTACTAATACGCCCACTGATTTCCAAGTGGGAGTAAATTCTGTCTTGAAAAATCCTCTCCAATATTTCGCTACCACTGACATAAGGCTCACTGGCCTGTAATTAGCTGGAATATCCCTGCCACCCTTCTTAAACAAAGGAACAACATTGGCTATTCTCCAGTCCTCTGGGACCTCCCCTGTAGCCAATGAGGAGACAAAGATTTCCCTCAATTTCCCCAGCAATTTCCTCCTTTGCCTCTCTCGGTATTCTGGGGTATATCCCAACAGGCCCTGGGGACTTGTCTACCTCAATGTTTTTCAAGACCCCTAATACATCTTCCCTTTGGATCTCAACATGATCCAAACTATCTACACACCCTTCCGCAGACTCATCATCCACCAAGTCCTTCTCTATGGTGAATACTGGTGCAAAGTACTCATTTAATACCTCAAAGAAACCGAAAGAACTGCCGATGCTGTCATACCTTACCCGTCATTTAATACCTCGCCCATTTCCTCTGGCACCGCACATAAATTCCCTTCCCTGTCCTTGAGAGGGCCAAGCCTCTCCCTGGCTACCCTCTTGCTCTTTATACATGTATAAAAAGCCTAGGGATTTTCCTTAATCCTGTTGGCCAATGACTTTTCATGACCCCTTTTAGCCCTCCTGACTCTTGCTTAAGTTTCTTTCAACGTTCCTAGCTTTCCATCCTTGCTTCATGTGTTCCCAACCTTCTAGCCTTTATAAATCCTTTTGCTTTTTGGTTAGGCTCACAATATCTCTCGTTATCCAAGGTTCCCTAAACTTGCCATTCTTATCCTTCATCCTTACAGGATATGTATGTGTCTGTGTGTATCTGAGTGTGTGTGTGTGTGTGAGTGTGTGTATCTCTATGTGTGTGTGTACGTGCATGTTCACGTCTGTCAGTATCTGTATGTGTGTATCTCTGTGTGTATGAGTGTGTGTAGCTCTATATGTGTATGAGTGTGTACATGAGTGTCTATGTATATCTACGTGTGTGAGCGTATCTCTACCTGTGTATGTGTATGTATGAGTGTACGCGCATATGTGTGTGTGCATGCATGTTTGTGTGTGTCTATCTATGTGTGTGTGCACATCTCTATGTGTGTATGTGAGCGTGTGTGTACTTGTGTGCATGTGTGAGTGTGTGCGAGTGTGTGTATTTGTATGTGTGGGTGAGTGTATGTGTGAGTGTGTGTGTGCCTGTGCGAGTGTCTGTGCGTGTGTGTGTGTGTGTGTGCACGCGCGCGTGTGTGTGTGTGTACATGTGGTGTGTCTGTGTGTATCTATGTGTGTGTATATCTCTATGTGAATGATTGTGTATGTGTGTGCATGTGAGTGTGTGTGTGTGTATCTCTACATGTGTGAGTGTGCATGTGTAATTCACTATGTGTATGTCTCTGTGTGAGTGAGTGTGTGCGTGGTTGTGTATATCTCTGTGTGTGTGCATGTATATGTGTCTGTATGTGTGTGTGTACATGCTTGTGTGTGTGTCTATATTTCTATGTGTATGTAGACGCATTTGTGTGTGTCTATATCTGTGTGAGTATGTGTATCTCCATGTGTGTGTACGTGTATGTTCACGTCTGTCAGTATCTGTATGTGTGTATCACTGTGTGTATGAGTGTGTTTAGCTCTATGTTTGTATGAGTGTGTACATGAGTTTCTATGTATATCTATGTGTGTGAGTGTATCTTTATCTGTGTATGAGTGTGTGTATGACTGTATGCGCATGTGTGTGCGTGTGCATGCATGCTTGTGTGTGTCTATCTGTGTGTGTGATGTGTACATCTCTATGTGTGTATGTGAGTGTGTGTGTGGCTGTGTGCATGTGTGAGTGTGTGCCTGTGTGTGCGAGTGTGTGTATTTGTATGTGTGTGTGAGTGTATGTGTGAGTGTGTGTGTGCCTGTGCGAGTACCTTTGCATGTGTGCGTGTGTGTGTGTGCGCGCGTATGTGTGTGCGCAAGCATGTGTGTGCGTGTGTGTGTGTGTGCGTGTGTGTGTGAGAGTGTGTGTGTGTGTGAGAGTGTGTGCGTGTGTGAGACTGTGTGTATGTGCGTGTCTGTGTGTGTGTGTGTGTGTGTGCGCGTGTGCGCGTGTGCGTGTGTCTGTGTGTGTGTGTGTTTGTGTGTGTCTGTGCGTGTGCGTGTGCGTGAGGCGGTGAAATGCCTAAGTGGAAATGAGTTATTGTTTCTCCATTTTGCGTTGAGCTTCATGAACACTATAGCAGGCTAAGAGCGGCAATGTTAGTACAGAATAAGATATGTTTGGATAGGGAATGGGCTATTGGTTGGTTACAGGTTGATAGGTTGACTGGTAAATCACACCAGAACCTTCCTTTCGGTTTTCTCTCCCGGATGAATTTATTGATCAATGCTGAGGCACAGAATGGTTACAGCACAGGACGGGGGCAATTCATCCCATTTTATGTTTGCTGGCTCTCCAAAGGAGCAATTCGCCTTGTGCCATGCCCCTGGCTTCTCCCTCTGGCCCTGCACATTCTTCCTCTTCAGATAAAAATCCAATTCCCCCTTTCAATTGAACCTGCCTGTACCACACTGCCAGGCAGTGCGACCCAGACCCAAGCCACTCGCTACATGAACCGTATTATCCCGCGTGACGCCATTACTTCTTTTGTCAATCGCCTTAAACCTCTGCCCTCCGCTTCCCAACCATCCATTAATGGGAACAGTTTCCCTCCATTTCATCCTGTCCAGGCCCCTCATGATTTTGAACACCTCCATCAAACCTTCCCTCGAATTTCTCCGAGGAGAACTCTCCCATCTAGTTTTATTAACCTATTTTTCCCACTCAACCTGTTCAGAGATGTTATTATACATCTCCGGAGCAGGTGGGGCTTGAACCTGGACGTCCAGGAGTAGGGACACAATCTAACCATGACACTGAAGCCCCTCGGCCCCGGAAACATTCCCATGAATCTTTTCAGCACACTTTGACGTCTTACCTAAAGAGTGGTACCCAAAGTAGTCCACTTTGGATCAAATCAGTGCTTGACACAGATTCAACATAATCTCTTTTCCTTTGAATTCTGTGTCCCTGTTGATAAATACCAGCTTATTGTCTGTTTTAATAACCACTCTCTTGACCTGCTCTGCCACTAACAATGATCTGCTCACATGTGCAGCCCAGTTCCCTCAGCTCCTACTCCCCCTATTGGAATTGTGCACTCCATAACAGATGAGCCAGTGAGAGGCAGTTGGTAAATTATATTGAAAATACTGTAAATGCTAAATCGTCACAACAGGAACCCTACCTTTCCACAAAGTGGGGCGGGAATCTGCAACTCCCCTCACCCAAATAAAGCTATTGAGACTGAGGATCCAATTTAATTTTCAGAGCTGAGATCGATGTGTCTTTTTTTAACCTTAGGCAAGGGTATTAAATAAGAGTTCAGATTCCAATCAGCCATGTTGTAATGGGATAGCAGAAAAAACCCTGCAGGACTGAATGGCCCAGACTGAATGATCCATTAAGAGACCTGATAGAGACAGATCAGATTGTGACGGGCTTAGATAGGGTGGATAGGAGGACACTTTTTGTTTTATTAGCACAGGGGTCAATAAGCAGGTAGCATAGACTTAAGCTGAGATGGAGAGGTCGAAAGGAGGCCAAGAGGAGAAATATTTTCACCTAGAACATGGCAGGGTCTGGAACTCACTGCCTGAAAGGGTGGATGAGTCAGAAACTCTTGTATCAGTGAAGCAGTATTTTGACATTCATTTGCATTGCCAAAAGCGAGAAAATGGGATTAGTATCATCACGTCTGAAGAAGGGTCCTTTCCTGCTCCTCTGATGCTGCCTGGCCTGCTGTGTTCCTCCAACTCCACACTGTGTTATCTCTGACTCCAGCATCGGCAGTTCCTACTATCTCTTAGTATCATCTGTTGACCAGCACAGAAAAGATGAGCTGAATGGCCTCCTGTGCTGTAAATGTTTATGGGTCTATGTGTGCCATCTGTGGTTCTGTGGGTGCTTCTGTTATGGTCTGCATCAAATGGCCATGTCTTTGAGTCCCATTCCAGAGAACTGAAGCCGTTAGCAGGGCTGATTGTTCCAGTGCAGTGCTGAGAGGGGCCTGACCTCTCGGAGATGCCGTTTTTTGGATGTGATTTTGAGCCAAGGTCACATGTATCCAATCAGACACATTGTAACTTTTTAGAGAAGAATAGGTCTAGTGATTGTAACAAGATCAGCCAGGAGGACGTCATAGAATATGAGTTTCCTGATTGGGACTGTTAACCTGGTCCAATCAGGGAGCTCTGGCTGACAGATATAAACAGGAGTGTCAGGGGTTCTGGTCACTCTGAGAGCTGGTTCTGAGTTAACTGGTTCAGTGTCATGTGCTATGCATGTGTAAATAAAGGGTGACTTGGTGACAGGATACCAGCCTTTGTAGAGTTATTTCAATGGGCAGGGGTGTCCTCCTTGTCTACATTTCTACACCAGCACAGACACAATGGACAGAATGGCCTCCATTTATACTGTGGTAGCACAGCACTTTGTGAATATTCTCTATCCCAGTATATCGTGGATGCTTTATCATTGAAGGCTAGGAAAGACAGAATCGTGTTCTCTCTGGGAATCAAAGGATAGGAGGAGCAGACAGGAAAGTGGAAATGAAGCCCAGGATCAGTCTTGCTCGTATTGGACTAGGGGTGGCATGGCGGCACAGTGGTTAGCACTGCTGCCTCATGGCACCAGGAACCCAGGTTCAATTCCACCCTCGGGCAACTGTCTGTGTGGAGTTTGCCCATTCTCCCTGTGTCTGCGTGGCTTTCTTCCAGGTGCTCCGGTTTCCTCCAACAGTCCAAAGATGTGCAGGCTGGGTGAATTGGCCATGCTAAATTGCCCATAGTGCCCTGGGATGTCTAGATTAGGTGGGTTATAGGGGGATGGGTCTGGGTGGGTGTTCTGAGGGTTGGTGTGGACTTGTTGGACAGAAGGGCCTGTTTCCACACAGTAGGGATTCTATGATTCTATGAATGATAGTACAGGCTTGTATGGCCAAATGTCCTATTTCTCATGCTCTTATGTGGAGCTATAAAAAGTGATTTCAAAATGCAATGCTTTCTTAGCCTCTTGAATCAAGGAAAATAGCAAATGACTCAGAGTGTGAGACACAATGACTGGGGCAATGCTTGAGAAACTGGGTCACCTCCTGCTCATGTCCAGATACCTGTGCGACAGTCAACAATTGGACAGACAAGTTCAGGAATTGCGGGAGTTAATTTGATTTGTCTTACCGATGGCTGCCTGCAGAGGGCAGTGCTTGCCTGTAAATCCTCCGAAATCACATTAATTCAGCCTTTTCGCCAATAAATCCCAACCCCAACACTAGACATGGCCTCCCCCTCATCCCTACTGCATTGAGGTCAAGTTTCGCCGTTATTTCAAACTAACTGTAAACCTGTCATCCCTCCCACTCCCACCCAACAATCTTCAAACTTGATGCCCCCGGACTATTTCTTATTAACCTGGTGATGTCCTGCTTAATGATCTTTCACCCTTCATTTCAGGCTGTTTGAAGACAAATACCTTTAATGCTGCTCAGAACTGTTTTCCAAAGATAACTAAAGAGTGATCTAATCAAGGTGTTTAAGATGATGAAAGATCTGATGGGATTAATGAAGAGTGACTCTCTCTGGTGGAAGTGGGAGGGAGTGGGGGTGATGGGAGTGTCCAGAATAAGGGTGCAGAATCTTAAAATTCAAGCTGGCCTTTTCTGGAATAATGTCAGGGCCTTCCTCACCAAACTGGGGTTGTCAATCTGGAATTCTGATCCCCCCAATATCTTTTTAGGCTGATGGAAACGTCAAAACTGAGACTAATAAAATTCAGGCATGGTAATATGATGTTAATGGCTATGGTACTGAGGTGAGCGGTTGGACTTGAAACACAGATCAACCATGACCTGTTTGAATAGTGGAATAGTCTCAAGGGTCTGAATGGCCTCCCCTGTTCCTTTCTTAAAAGTCTAGTGACTTCCTGCTCAGTGACATTTAACCTTTCACCTCCGGTTGCCAACAACTGAGTTACAAAGATCCCTCAAAATATCCAAGTCAGTGAATGGGTCAGTTTTCAGTTGGGTTATATCCAGGTGGTGTCTTAATGGCAGCCCTCTCGGCCCAGCGTCAGTGGGAGGTGGGTTTAAACCCCACTTCAGACCCAAACTCTTAAGCTGAAACTCCGAAAGGAGAACTAAAGGAATGCTGTACTATCAGGAGTTTGGTGTTTTAGATGAAAGATTAAACCGAGTCAGCAACTTCAGGAACTCTATCCCAGTGAGAGTCAGCACCTTCAGGAATGGTATCCTCGTGAGAATCAGCACCTTCAGGAAGTGTGTTCCAGTGAGAGTCAGCACCTTCAGGAGCTGTACACCAATGATGGTCAGCACCTTCAGGAACGGTATCCTCGTGAGAGTCAGCACCTTCAGGAAGTGTACAGGAATGAGAGTCAGCACCTTCAGGAACTGTATCCCAGTGACAGTCAGCACCCTCAGGAATTGTATCCCAG
>JAHRHZ010000139.1:9850114-9865793 GCA_024137785.1 Ginglymostoma cirratum | reverse complement strand
CCTGAAGGTGCTGACTCTCACTGGGATACAGTTCCTGAAGGAGCTTAAACTATTTGAATAGTATCTCTTTAGAAGCAGATATCTTGTACTGTTATCCACATTGGACCTCTATGTGAATACAAATACATAGTGATATTATTAATACTGTACTGCTCTCGGATATGGGTCAAACGCACATCTGGATTGGAAACAAACTGGAGTGAGTGATTGATAAAGAAGCTCCACCAACACCTTTAGCTCCCAACAATTGTAGCCAGTTAAATCCTGCCTCACTATTGACAGTCATGTCCTGAGACTGAATACAAATGGAAATGATGCTCCTTCAATGGTCTTGGCCTCTTTAATTGTAATGCATTTCCAGAACTATCTTCTTTCTAACTGCATTTGAAATGCCAGTACTTCCCCTCACTGTGATGAGATGCAGGCACACACGTCTCACAGCCTTATCAAGCATGCACAGCCGTCCTAATTCCATTCACAGTCACTGGAAGATCCCATGGAAAGGAGCAGGAGAATCATCGAATTGCGGAATGGTTCCAGCACAGCAGGATGCCAATTTTGTATGTGCTGGCTCACCAAAGGCACAATACATTAAGTGCCACCATCCCAACTTCTCCCTGTAACCCTGCCAATTCTTACTTTAAAGATAAAATCCTCATTCCGTCTTGTTTTCTCCTGAAACATAAGTTAAATGGAATTGGTCCCTCTTCCCACAGCACTTGTGAGGAATGGCCAGTGTATTCCAAGAGGAAGACTTGCATTTTCATATCACCTATCAAGAGCTCAAGGGCTATCCAATGCCCTTTACCGCCCATGAAATACTTTTTTTAAAAGTCGAATCACTGTAGTAACATGGGAAACACTGCAAAAAATTAGGACACAGCAAGGACTCACAAGCAGCAATGTGATAATGACAAGGCCAACTCTTTTAACCATATCATTTGCTGGATACATTTTAGTCAAGACCTGGGAAAATATGTATTTGTGAAGATAGATTGGAGAAACTGGGACCATTCTCCTTGGAGAAAAGAAAGCTGAAAGGAGATCTGATTGATGTGTTCCAAATGATGATGGATGTGGAAGGAGTAGACAGTGAGAAAGTGCTCCCCCTTGTGAAAGGTTTGAGTTCTGGAGGGTACAGATTTAAGGCAATTGACACAAGAAAGCGTAGTGAGTAGTGATAGGAACAAGGGCCAGGTGGATCTCATTGATTGTGAGATCCTCGATTGGCAATGTTTTCCTGGACCAATTAGGGAGTCCTGGCTGACAGATATGAACAGAAGATTCAGACGGTCACTTCATTCTAGGGACTAGCTCGGAGCTGGCTGGTCAGAGCCCATGTACTTATGTAAATAGAGGGTGACTAGGTGATGGAACGTGTGCATCCTTGGAGTTATTTCACAAGGTGACACCAAGAATAGACATGATGGGCCAAGTGGCAGCTTGCTGTGATTCTCCCACTCCTCTCCATGGGACCACCCAATGGAATTGTTTATATCCACTTGTGAGGGTAGACAGTACCTCATCGAAGATGCAGTTCCTCTGACAGTGCAGCACTCCCTCAGCTTCAATTATTGACAGAAGATGCTGGAATGGGGCTTAAACCTATCAGCTGTGAGCTTGAGATGAGAATATTAACCAACGGGTCACGGGTGATATTTCGCTGATGAATGATTGAGATGTCTGCAGCCTGTTTACTACTGAGCCACTACATGCAGTGAAGGAATATGGAGGCAGAAACAGGTTTTCAATCTCTCAGAATCAAGCTTTGGAATACGTTCAAAAGGCTGATCGGAGATGGAGAAAGTAATTAACAGAGAGACAGTGGTGATCAGCAGCTGCAGGACC
The DNA here is from genome assembly GCA_024137785.1 of Ginglymostoma cirratum. NCBI lineage: Eukaryota > Metazoa > Chordata > Chondrichthyes > Orectolobiformes > Ginglymostomatidae > Ginglymostoma > Ginglymostoma cirratum. Next base: position 9,863,945 of record JAHRHZ010000139.1, on the reverse strand, counting down.
AACATCAATCATTGCAGAACCAATTAAAGAGATGAGTGTAACACATAATGGAAACTCATTCTGACCCAGATATCAAACCTCCCTGTAACCTTGTGGGTAAACTGACTAATCCCTCAGTAACCACCTGACACAGTGAAGTTGACAATTAGTCAACAACTCAATAAGACACTAATGTTTACTTCAAAGCTCCACTCTCAGCTGAACACAGAAAGCTGAGCTACAGACACGTCCCTCACTCCTCTATCTCTCAATGCCCTCTCCATCTGCGCAACCCACCTTCAGACGTTTTTCACACATTCTCCATGTTCTTTAAAGAGAGCAGCTAACAAGCCTTATCTAAAGGGAAGTCACAGCAGCGGAGCTCACACCAGTGCTACGCTCCTCCTGTACTATATGGGTAGCTCGTGCACAAGCCCAGCCCTGGAGCCCGTGTGTGCAGGAAGTGTGTCCAGCTGCTGCTACCGGCAAACCACATTTCGGAGCTAGAGCTGTGGGTAGGCTCACTGCGGAGCATCCGCAATGCTGGAATTTTCATGGACAGCACATTCAGTGGGATGGTCACACCAGACTAAACAGGCAGGAAGGGGATGGGTAACCACCAGGCAGAGCAGAGGAAGGCAGCTAGCACAGCTGTCCACTTCTAAGAAATAGACCGTTTTGGATACTGTTGGGCCTACTCAAGGGGTAGCAGCTGAAGCCAAGCCCATTGCACCATGGGTTGCTCTTGTGTACAAGAGAGGGGGGAGGAAAGTGACAGGGTTATAGTGATAGGGGATTAAATAGTACAGGGAACACCCAGGCATTTCTGCAGCTGCAAATGAGACCCCAGGATGGTTTCGTTTTCATTATTCATTCACAGGATGAGGGGATCGCTGGCCAGGCAGCATTTATTGCCCATCCCTAATTTCCCAGAGGGCAATTACAAGTCAACTACCTTGCTGTGGGCCTGGAGTCACATGTAGATCAGACCAGGTAAGGCTGGCAGTTTCCTTCCCAGAAGGAAGTTAGTGAATGAGATGGGTTTTTCCCCAATGGTTTCATGGTGATCTTCAGACTCTTAATTCCATATTTTTATTGAATTCAAATTCTACCATCTGCTGTGGTGGGATTCAAGCCTAGGTCCTCAGAACATTACTTGGATCTCTGGATTAACAGTCCAGTGATAATGCCACTAGATCATCACCTCCCCATCAGTATGTTACTTTGCTCATGCCAGGGCCAAGGATGTCTCAGAGTATCTACAGGGCATTCTGAAGGCAAGTGTGACAGCCAGCAGTCATGGTACATATAGGCACCACCAACTTAGGTTAAAAAAAGGAATGGAGTCCTACAAGTAGAGTATAGGGAGTTGGGGTGTAAGTTCAATTGCTAGCGAGATTAAAAATACCAGATGACTAAGCGGCTGGAGAGAGGGAAGAAAGGACTGGTACAAGCAGGAAGGGTTGCATCTGGGCAAGACCAAGACCAATAACCAATATCCTGGGGGCGGGGCAGGAGGGTGTCATGCAGTGAGAGTTTAAACTAGAATACCAGGGGGGTGGGAACCTGAACAGAGAGACAGAGGAGAGGGAAAAACACGAATAGAAACAAAAGACTGACAGGTAAGGAGTGGAAATGGAAATCAGAAAAAAAAAGGTCATAAACAAATGGGAATATAATGCAAACTAAAGTTAAGATGACTAACAACATTAAAAAGACAAGTTGTCTCTTAATGCATGGAGCATTCGTAATAAAAAAGCTGAACTAACACCGCGGACAGATATAAATGACATAGGTATAATTACAGAGACAAAGCTGCAGGGTGACCAAGGATGGGAACGGAACATCCAGGGGTATTCATTATTTAGAAAGGACAGACAAAAGAGAAAGGAAGTGGAGGACATCAGTGCAGTCATAAGCGAAGATATTGGCTCAGAAAATCATAATGTGGAATCTGTATGGGTGGAGCTAAGAAAGACCAAGGGACAGAACATGCTATTGGGGGTTGTATATAGGCCCCAAAATAGTAGTGGATATTTAAGGGAAGGCATTAAATCAGAGATGCGTGCATTAAGGGTACATTATAATCATGGGTGACTTTAATTTACATATAGATTGAACAAACCAAACTAGCAAAGACATTGTGGAGGAGGATTTCCTGGAGCATGTACGTGACTTTTTTAGACTAATACATTAAGGAACCAACTGGAGAGAAGACTATTCTAGACTGACCTTGTGGAATGAGAAAGGATTAATTAACAATCTTATTGTGCAGGGTCCTTGAGGGAAGAGCAGCCATAATGTGTTAGAATTCTTCATTAAGATGGAGAGTGATGCAGTTGAATCTGAAACTATTGTCCTGAATCTACAGAAAGGGAACTATGAGGTGCAAATTGGCAAGGATGGATGGGGGGACCATACTAATGGGTCTGACAATAGGGTTAAGGTTAGTGGATAGGCAATGGCTGATATTTGGAAGAAGTGTGCGTGTATCGCAACAATTATTTACTTCTGTTTGGTGCAAAAGTAAAAGGGAAAAGGTGGCTCAACCATAACTTATAAAAGAAATATGAGGTAGCATTAGATCCAAAGAAGAGATGTATAAAATTACCAGAAAAAAGCAGCAAGCCTGAGGACTGGGATCAATTTAGAATTCTTCAAAAGAAGACAATATTACTGATCAAGAGGGAGAAAATAAGATATGAGAGTAAAATTGCAGGGAACTTTAGAAACTTTAAAAGCTTCTATAAAAATGTGAAGAGAAAAAGTCTAGTAAAGACAAATATACAGTCAGAAGCTGGGGAAATTATGATGGGGAGCAAGGAAATGGCAGAAGAATTAAATGCATAACAAAATACAAATAATCTCCCAGAAATGTTAGGAACCGAGGATCTAGTGGGAGGGCAGAAGTGAAGGAAATCAGTACTTGTAAGAAAATGGTGCTGCGGAAATTAATAGACTTATAGGCTGGCAAATCCCCAGAGCCTCAAAATTTACATCCCAGAGTTTCAAAGGATGTGGCCCTGGAAATTTTGCATACATTGGTGGTCATTTTCCAAATTTCTAGAGAGTCTGGATCAGTTCCTATCAATTGGAAGATGGCAAATGTAACCCCACTATTAAAAAAAAACAGAAAATTTAGCCTGCCGTCACTAGTGGAAAAATGCTAGAGTTAATTACAGAAGAAGTGATAACAGAATATTTGGAAAGCATTAATGGGATTGAACAAGGCCAACACGGGTTAATGAAAGGCAAATCACACTTAACAAATCTACCATAGATAACAAGGTGTAGAGCTGGACGAACACAGCAGGCCAAGCAACATCAGAGGAGCAGGAAAGCTGATGTTTTGGGCCTTGACCCTTCTTCAGAAATGAGGAAGGGCAAGGGGGTTCTGAAATAAATAGGGAGAGAGGGCGAGGCGGATAGAAGATGGATAAAGGAGAAGACAGGTGGAGAGAAGACAGACAGGTCAAAGAAGTGGGGATGGAGCCAGCAAAGGTGAGTGTAGGTGGGGAGTTAGGGAGGGGTTAGGTCAGTCCAGGGAGGACGGACAGGTCAAGGGGCGGGATGAGGCTAGTAGGTAAGAGATGGGAGTGGGGCTTGAGGTGGGTGGAGGGGATAGGTGGGATGAAGGACAGGTTAGGGAGGCGGGGACAAGCTCGGCTGGTTTTGGGATGCAGGTGGGGGAGGGGACATTTTAAAGCTTCTGAAGTCCACATTGATATCATTGGGCTGCAGGGTTCCCAAGCGAAATATGAGGTGCTGTTCCTGCAACCAGGCTTTTTTTGAGGATGTAACTCGTAGAATGGATGAGGGAGAAGTAGTAGAATTTCAGAAGGCTTCTGAAATGGTCCTTCATCAGAGATTAGTGGGCAAAGTTAAACCACATGGGAGCACAGTCAGTGGTTGGCATGTGAAGAATTGGTTGACAGACAGGAAACAAAGATTGGGAATAAATGGGAAGAGAATGCAAGGAGACTTCAAGGTGATTCAGACAAGTTGAGTGAGTGGGTAAACACATGCAGTGCAACATGGCTTAATGTGAAGGTGCACACTTTGTTGTGGAAAACAGAAAGCTAAAGTGTGCTTGAATGGTGATGTCATGGGAAGTACAGACATACAGAGGGTCCTTGTACACCAGCAATTGCAAGTAGACAGGCAGGTGCAGCAAGCAATTAGAAAAACAAATGGGACATTGGACTTCAGTGCTAGAGGGTTTGAATTCAGATATAGGGATATCTTACTGCAGTTATACAAGGCCTTGGTGAGACCATACCTGACGTATACAGTTTTGGTCTCCCTACCTAAGAAAGGAGTGCCACACTGTCAAAAGGATCAGTACTGAGAGTTTAATGCACAATCAGACGGTCAGTACTAAGGGAGTGCCGCACAGTCAGAGGGTCAGTACTGAGGGAGTGCTGCACTGTCAGAGGGTTAGTACTGAGGGAGCGCCGCACTGTCGGAGGGTCAGTTCTGAGGGAGTGCCGCACTGTCGGAGGGTCACTTCTGAGGGAGTGCCGCACTGTCGGAGGGTCAGTACTGAGGGAGTGCCGCACTGTCGGAGGATCAGTACTGAGGGAGTGCTGCACTGTTGGAGGATCAGTGCTGAGGGAGTGCTGCACTGTCAGGGTGTTACGAAGCAAAATTAGATGCCAACCCAGAGGAAAAGATGGAAGTGCAGATGGCCAAATGCTTTTTGGAAGAAGGCAATAAGAATTGCCTTTAATGAAGAATGAGTTGGAGAGTCACAGAGAGTTTGAGATTAGGATCAGGCGGCTGATGGTACCACCAATGAGAGTTGGGTAATTAAGCCCAGATGTGCAGGATGGCAGAGTTAAAGGAGATGCTGGAGGTGTTTTGGGCAGGATGTAATTACAGATCGAAGGAAGGACAGATCCTTTGACGGATCTGAAAAGAAGGAGAGGATTTTAAGTTTGAATTGTTGCAGACTGTGAGTGGGATAAGGTGTGAGTTAAAATAGAGGCTGCAAGTTTTGGACAACCCCATATTTCAGGGCATGATGCAGCAGGTCATCCAGGAGTTTGATAAACTGTGTAAAAGTGGAGGCACGATGGTAGGTTTGAACTCAGGCAAGGGTCCACCTGCTCCTCCTCCAGAAACTGTGAAAATCGCAGTAACCAGAATTTGGAGCTTCAGTTCACTGACCCCAGGCCCTCTGTGTGAAGCAGTGCTGCCAAAAATAATTCCCTTTCTCTTTTACACACACTTCATTTCAATCATAATCCTCGGGAAAATGGTTACTGCCTGAGGATCGATGGACGTCTGTTCTATCGAAGCTCATCAGATCTATGAGAGGAAAAGCAAACACCTCCTCTGAAGTATTCCTTCATTGCAGTAAAGCAGTGCCCAGACATAGGGATATTCGAATCAAGCCTCACTGGTCTGAACAAAATAAAAACAAGATCAATTCATAGTGACCTGAGGGTCTGCTCATCATCAACTCCAGTTCACAGCCAATGACAGCTTCATTCCTGTCTTCAATTAGGGAGGTTAGTGTGAAGCAGGAGACATTTCCCTTTACACTGTTCCCATCAAACAGTCCCAGGGCAGGTACAGCACAGAGTTTGATAGAGTTAAGCATCCTCTATGCTGTCTCCATCAAATACTTGCAGGACAGGGACAGCATTTAGTTGGATGCAGATTTAAGCTCTCTCTGCACTTTTTAACAGAAAGCAGAGCTCTCTCTACACTATCCCTATCAAACAGTCCCAAGGCAGGTACAGCACAGAATTAAATAGAATAAAGCTCCTTGTATTCATTTAAACTGAAAGTAAAGCCCTCTCTCTACACTGTCCCCATCAAACACTCCCAGTACGGGTACAAAATGGGGTCAAATGCAGAGTAAAGCTCCTTTCACATTACTTCAACAAATATCCCTTGGACAGCTCCAGGGTTCCTTTGCCCTGGCTTTGACGTTATCTGTGCCTATTCTCAAATGATTATCCCTTGCGATAACAAGGGAGTGCTACATTTCTGTCAGTGCCACTATATATACACAGGTCGATGTTAGGTTTCCTGTTTCATGGAAGATTTGGGATTTCACCTCATCTTCTGGTCAATATTCTAGCCTGAGCCAGAGCCATCACCATGAGATTAATTTGTCATTTCTCTCTGCTGCTGTGTTTAGCACAATTGCCATGGGCATCTAACTACTAACAGACTCCGCACTTCAGTGGAAGTCATTAAGTGTGAGATCTGCTGTGTAATGTGTCGAGGAGTTTAATTACAGAGAGTTCTTTATTTCTTGTTCTTGTTACATCTGGGCAGCATATTCCCACTTCGCTGTACTTGCTGTGCTGTAGTTGGCCTGAGTGAATTCCCAATATAGGATTCGGAGTCTGTCAGTGGTATTTGTCGGTTCTTTCGTGGGCTTGGTTGAAATTGATCAAATGCCCTTTTGTAGCAAATAATAAATGCTCTCAATGAATGAGTTTAGGCTAGTTCGCAGGTCCCAGAAGCCAGGGCCAGAATCTGACTTTCTGAAGCGGCTAGTTATTCAATTAAACAACGATAGTACATACTCCTTGTGACAGAAAGGCGTGGGTTATGGTCACAATCTGGATAAGGTGGGAGTGAGGAAATTGACAATGAAGAACAAGGATGTGACAGAGCAAGTAAACACGTACTTTATGGTTCCATCATTTCCGAAGAAGCCACACATCATTTCCCAGAAGTGTGATAGACAACATTCTTTTGGGAAGGAGGAATTGAAGAGCATTTGTATTAGCAAAAGAAAAATGAGGCTAGAAAAATTAATGGGAGTGAAAGCTAATAAATCGCCAGGACTTGTTCATTTATATTCCCAGGGCACTAAAGGAGATGGCTATGGAAATAATAGGTGAGTTGACCAACTTCTTCCAAAATTCTGTTGATTCTGGATCTGTCCCAGCAGTTTGGAGAGTGACAAATGTGATATTACTACTTACAGAGGGGAAAGAAGAAAATGGGATTTACAGACCAGTTAGTCTAACATCAGCAGGATGGAAAACACTGGAGTCTATTATAATGGATGTGATTACAGGACACTTAGCAAATACCAATAGGATTAGATGAGGTCAGCTTTGATTTATGAAAGAGTATTCATGTTTAACAACCTACTGGAATTTTTTGATGATGTAACTCATAGAATAGATTAGGAATAACCAATGGATCTGGTATATCTGAATTTTCAGAAAGAGCTTGAAGTCCCAGATCACAGATTATCATACAGGATCACAGTATTAGTGGAGCAAACTAGATGGGCTGAATGTCCTAATTCTGCTCCTATGTCTTATGTTCTATAATTGCAGTTCAGAAAGAGGCCATTCAGCCCATCATCCCACTGGCTCTATTTTCGTGGATAAATGTGAAGTTATGCACTTCCATAGAAAAAAGAGTGGCAGCATATTATTTAAATGGTGATAGATAGGAAATGTTGATCTCAAAGGGGACCTTGTACACCAGGACTGCAGTGAGGAAGTAAAATGGTATGTTGGCCTTAATTGCAAGAGGGTTTGAGTACAGGAGTAAGGAAGTTCTCCTGCAGTTGTACATGGCCTTGGTGAGACCATGCCTGGAGTGTGGTTGCATACTTAGTCTCCTTACCTAAGTAAAGATATACTTTACATTGAGCAGCTGCAGCGATGTCCCAGTGAGAAAGTCAGGCACCAACCAGACTGGGGTTAGTTGTCATGCTCTGAATGGTGAACAAGCTGGCAATAGGTCATTTGTGAGAACCCGAGTCTGGAGTCCTCCCTGAGCCAGTGGCCAGCAGCTTCAGGGACAAGCTGGACAAGCACATTGGGGCAAAGAACACATGTTTCAGAGACACAAAGATAAAATGCTGCAGATGCTGAAGATTGGGAGTAACAGCTGTAAATGCTGGAAATATCCAGCGGGTCTGGTGGATTTTGTGGAGAAAGAATCAATGTTGACTTCCTGTTTGACAGAGTTTCTCCTATTGATTATTTCAAACTTTTTTTTATTTGATGGAGTTGGAGACATTGTCCGATCTCTAACCATGTTGAAGACAATTCAACAAGATTGCACATCAATAAGGTCTTCTAACAGCATCTGTCTTCTCTATTTTGTGCAATGCAGACAGCTCATAATAGCTATATCTTCAGGCTCATTCTCTGATGGGTCTTACTCTGACGTGCTCTGTCATTAGAAATGCTATACATATTTTATATCATATGTTAAATAAATGTTGTTTACTCATTTATCCCAACTTGTGAAATTGACATTCAGTTGAGATGTGAGCTTTTGAGCAGTAAACAGACATTGATGAACTGTTCTCCATTGTCATCTGAAGAATGAGTGATAACAATAGTGAGGGAGATATCATAGCTTAATTCAGTAGCTTTCCTCATCAGTCTAACACCATAACATCATAAGATATAGGAGCAGAATTAGGCTATTTGGCCCATCAACTCTGGTCCTCCATTCAATCATGGCTGATATATTTCTCAACCCCATTCTCGTGTCTTCTCCCTCTAAATTTTGAGTATTTTTATATCTGAAGATCCATTAGGAAATATTGTTAGCTCGAGGGATCCGGTACCAGTAATTGTTAGGTCAAAAGACGCCATAGCAAGGTTTTAAGGAGCATCTTAAAGGAGCAGAGAGCGAGAAACAGGGAGGTTGATGGAGGAAATTTCCAGAGTTTGGACTCAGCATTTGAAGGCACAGCCAGCATGGTGAGTGAACGAAGTGAGCACTGCTCAAGGGATCAGAACTGAGGGGGTGCACAATGTTTCAGAAAGGTGTAGGGCTGGCGCAAAATAAGAGGGATTTGTATATGAGGGTGAGAGTAGGCTGAATCCTGAGATTAAGGGATTTGCCTTATGAGGAAACTAAGTACGTGTATCCATTGGAATTTGGAAGAATGGGTGGTGTATTTTTTTGAAACCTTGAGTTCTGAGGGAACATGACAGGGTGGGTGCTGAAAGGCCATTTCCCCTTCACCGGAATCCAGCACTAGGAGGCAGTTTCAAAATAAGGAGTCTCCCCATCAGGATGGAGATGAAAAGGGATTCCTTCTCTCAGAGTGGTTCAAATTCGCTTCCCAAGTGAGCAATGGAAGTCAGGTCATTGAGTATCTGCCTGTTTAAGATGGACATATTGAAGAGGTAGTCAGGGTTAAAAGGGACAGGCTGGAAAGGGTCGGGGGTGCCACATCAGGACAATCATGAACTTCCTGAATCATGCAGCGGGCTTGTCGGGCCAAATAGCCTACTCCTGATCCTATTTGTCACCAGACGGGGAGTCCCTACCGGGCAGCTAGCTGGCAGGGAAAGGATTGGAAAATCAGCAGCAGAGTTTTGGAGGAGGTGTAATCCGTGGAGCCTTAGTTTCAGATCCGAAGCGGCTGTTACCTCCACCATATGTGCGACTCAATCCTGAAATCATTACATGAGTAATGAAATCAGATAATGCTAGGCTGATGAATGCTGCTGTTATGCCTGTGCGGTGTTTGTAACTGAGAATCTCTGTCTCTCGGGAGACAGCGTGTGAGAACAGATCCTAGAAGCTTCTTGCCTCCTGAGTTTCATCTGTATTTAAATATTTTTCTTTATATATAGTTGAGGTTGGTATGAGCCAACGAGTCCGTGGTTTCCTTGGCAACCACATTCGTCTTTAATTCGCTGTAACCACAAGCAGATGTTATATGTGAGTGGTGTTTTGCTGTGAGCTGTCTACCCTTCACACACACACACACTCACACACACACACACACACACACAGAGACAGAGACAGAGAGAGAGGGAGGGAGAAATACGTCAATTAAAACAAAAACAATTTGAGACTTCTGAAAATCGTGGGTTGCAATCGAGCTGTGGACGTATCACAAGAGTGTCCCTGTGACAAGGGGAAATAGCTCAAAAGGATTCCCATCACCTGGGGCAAGGAGTGCTTTGAAGAGTGGTGCACCGCAGAACTCTGCTCGCTGTCGATTCTGGTGTGGACTTTGCATTTCAAATTAGAATCGTCTTATCTTTAACCATACGCTCATCTGTCTCGGCTTCCACTCAGAATGAGCGTCTGCCAGAAACGCTGCAAGAGACAGCTGACAAAACTAGCTCGCTTCTTCTTTCGCTTCCTCACTGGCACTTTGAGCCAAGGTAAGGGACAGTCTAACAGCAGCCTTGTATTTTGTTAAGAGCTGGTTCCCCTCAAAATACTATTCCCCACCCCATCCCGACTACACCACCCCCAACCCCCAACCCCACCCTCCAAAACCCCCCAAAACCCGTCTCTCTGTCAGGCCTTTGTGAATTCAGATTGTAAATCCAGAAGCTGTTTGCATTGATGTGACCACTGATGGGTGATGTGTAAGATCCGGGGAGGATTGAGTGAATTAGATAAAAGCTAATTCAAAGACTAAGAATGTTGGTAAGGGCCTGCTGGTCTGAATGGCCTCCTCTTGAGCTCTGATATATCTCTGTTTCTCAATGATGTGAGTGAAGCCTGTGTATGTGATGTGAGAATAAACCTCCAGAAAGCCTGGTCTTCAAACTGGGGAGTGGGAGAATTGTATCTCAAGGGGGAAACTCTGCCACACAGAGGATGATTTGTGTGGGTCAAAGGCTTGTTTTCTTGACTAATTTTTGATCTTAATTTGCTGCTGCTGCATCAGGAGTGATCTGTTTTCCCTCTTTCTGCTCTGTCACCTCTACCCACTGGTGCCATGCTCAGCTGGGCGCTTAGCTGTGCCCAGCTGTCCTCACCCACGTGTCAGCCCAGACTGGGAGTTTGGGGGCTTGTTCTTTCCTTTGTGAAAGGAAATGCAGATGTTCCTGATCTTGTCTGTTAGCAGCACAGCAGAAGCTGGATCCCCAGAAAGGAAAAACCAGTTTAAGAAATAACAATCTTGGAAGTGTAAGTATGGATTGTACAGGAACTCCATTTTGAAGTATATGGAGTAGGTTTGAGGTCCATTGTGGGTCCATGGTAGTGCCCCTACTTCTGAGCCCGTGTGTCCAGGTTCAAGTTCCACCTCCTCCAGAGGTCTCAGAATAAATGAGTCAGACCATTATGCATCTTTCACACTACCTAGTGTTTATTTTCTTTCAGGAAGAGGAAACCTGGCTGATTTTCATCCTCCTTACCCCAGCTTAGCCCAATGCTAGTCCTAGCCCTAGCCATGCCCATCCCCTCTCTTCCCTCTGTCAAGTGCTAGTAGGCTGAGATCATTGGAACTTCAATACAGACAAGGAATTAGACCAAATGCTTTCCTGATGGTCTCAGGGTCCAGGTCCTCATTGTGCAACCAGCTGAGCCATTGGTGGAGACAGCCTAGGCTCAGGGTGGGTACTGTGGAGTCAGGCTTGCTGACCTGACCTGTCAATTTTCCTGTAAAGAGATGGCAGACACTGGCAGTGACTGAAAGGCCACAGAATACGTGGCCGAGAAGAACAAGGGAGTTTACCCCCAGTGTACTGTGCAAATGTTATCCCTCAAGCCACTGGACCATCAGCCATCACTGCTGTTTGTGGGATCTTGCTGTGCATTAGGAGGGCTGTGAATTTTGCACAAACAGCCAAGTGACCTTCAGCTCCTAGAGGATGCATATCAACCCCCAGCTCCTCCATCTTCTCCCCCCCCTCCCCAGCCACACACGCCAAGCCTTCTCTTTACTCTAAAGTTGCATTGCCAGGGCTTGGCTTATGAAAATGCAACTTTTCACAGGCTGAACAGGACAAAAGAAAGAGGATTTGCTTTCTATTAGCACTGTTCACAAAATCAGGCCACTACAGAAAGTGCAGTGCAGCCAATGACACACCTTTGAGGTGTCATCTCTGTTGCAATCTCGAAAACACAAGCCAATCTCCAGACCTCCAAACACCTACAATTCAGCACCACAAAACTGAAAGGATAATCCGAGAGATGACATTTGAGGAATAACTATAGCCCAAGAAGACAATACGGAGATCTCCCCCTTGCACTCCTGCAAAAGAGTTCCGAGGTAACATTTCAGTCTGCCCAAATTGCCAGCGGGTGCTTTAGTCTGTATCTAACTCCATGCTATACCTGTGTTGGGAGTGTCTGATAGGAACAATGTAAACGAACCATTACTCTGTATCTACTCTTGTTTGTACCTGTGCTGGGAATTTCTGATGCAATTATTATCTTGGACGGTAATGGTTGATTTGGGAGTGAAGGATGAGCTGACATTTCTTCCTGTGGTGAGAATATTAAGCTGCAAATTAGGAATTCTGAAAAATGAAAGAACACCCGGCATCAAAAGAGAATATGACTTTATTAAATATTTAACCTCTAATTAAAATACAGCTGCCTAAGAATAGTTAATAACATCATCATTCTTTTCAAAACTCAGACCAATCATTCTGCACTAATTTAGAGATAGTTCCATGCCTCAAGAACGAAGCAGGGCATTACATTGAAGTAGCACCTGTTATAACATTGAATTTGTAGACGTAAGTGAAGTGTATTATCTTCTGTCAAACTGCAACAACAATCTGCAGCTCTTTCTGCTCCTTTAAAATAATAAACTTCCCAAAACTTTTCAGAGGATTGATATGTAACCGCATTGGCTAAAGGAAATGACTGTAATGATTTTCTAAAAGACAAATGTAAGATAGAATTTGGGCGGAGAGTCCCAGAGCTTGGGGTTGAGGCAGCTAATGGCAAGGTCACCACTGGTGGAATGTTAAAATCAGTCTTACAGACTGACACATTCCGAGGTCCAAGACAATGTGCTGAGGGACGCACTAAAACTAGGGGCAGCTGCTGCCAAGGCGCAGTGGGGAAAGACCACTGTCTGAGATCTTACTGCTGAAGGTAAATGGGGGTCCATTCAGTTATCGGACCCTCCCTGTGCCTCAATCATATATAGTCTTACACAAGTAAGAGAGAAATGCCTTTGATTTGTTTGTTGGACACAGTCAAACTCCAATGTTTGTTTATTTTCTTTTACTTTTACTTTTCAGAAGTGGAGAAGTGCAGATATTGGGCTCAGGTGATTAGAGAGAAAAACAATGGTGGGTGATAAGTAAACAGGACCTGGTGTAAGTTAGAATTTAGGCTAGAACTGTCTGAATCGATGCTCAGTTTATTGAAGGGGGAAGATGGGAAACGGGTCAGGAGGACATGGGAATTGTTGAGTTTGGAGATCAGAGGTATAGGTGAGAGTTTCAACAGTAGATGAGCTGGGGCAGATGGGAATCCAACAGCCTGTCTCTGTATTTCATATCCACTAGAAAACAGCAGGCACAGCAGCATTAAGTGACTACAAATTATTACTGAGTCTCAAACTCCTGTTACTAGTTTACATGCATGAGGAATATATACAATGGTCACAAATGATTGATTTCCCTAGAGAAGATAAGGATGATGGTACTGGTGGAATTTACATCTTTAAATTTATCAAGGGGTTCATTAGACGTGGAGATTTTTCCACCTTTTGGGGAGACAGCACTAGGGACAATGAAATGTGAACTCGCTCCCGTAGGGAGTGGCCGAGGTGAACGTTGTTTAAGGGGGAGCTAGATTAACACGAAGGGGATAGGAATAGAAGCCTTTATTAATAGGTTTGGGTAGGGAAGGATGGGAGGAGATTTGTGTGGAATATAGACATCAGAACAGAGCTATTGGGCTAAATGGCCTGTTTTTGTTCTGTAAATTCTGTGGCGATCTAGTCAATTACTGTGCTCTCTTACCAGCAGGAGATTTCTTAACAGTGTCTGACATGTTTATTAACAGAAGAGAAATGACTGAAAGAGATAAAAGGTACTGCAGATGCTGGAGAATCCGAGATAACAAGAGTGGGGCTGGATGAACACAGCAGGTCAAGCAGCATCATAGGAGCAGGAAAACTTGAGTTTTC
>JAHRHZ010000139.1:9802336-9849714 GCA_024137785.1 Ginglymostoma cirratum | reverse complement strand
GATGCTGCTTGACCTGCTGTGTTCATCCAGCCCCACTCTTGTTAAATGATTGAAAGATTGTCTTTGTCTTTTTTTTTGTTTGATTTCACATTTTGGTTTCCAAGGCAACAGTGTGTTATCCTCTGTCTTTCTTCAGGCCCTACTGAGTGACCAGCCTTTCCAAACACTAACCCGAGCCAAACCCACGTTCCTTCAACGATTTTTTGCAAAGTATCAAAGTTTGTGAAGAATGTTGGGTAGCTGGAGTTCAGGAGCAGCTCAGATATCAGCTAACTCCAAAAGTAGAACAGTTTGCAGGGGCTGAATGGCACCTACCTGTTCCAATGGAACAAGAGAGGATTTTTTTCAGCAGGTGGTTTTGTTTTTAGATTCTACATGAGGATAGTGGTTTCTTTTCCTCCCCAACAGCACTCTGTTCAGTCTTCCTAACCTCTTTTTCATCTCTGCCCAACACACCTCCAGTTCTTATAACTTGTCACACATTCCACTGCATAATGCCTTCTTTGGCCCCCCTCTCCCAGTGCAAAGACATTTTGCTGCCCTTCACTCTCATATGTGCAGTTCGCTCTGAAAAGATCTGTTACCAAAGTTCCTTTCTGCTGTCTTTGCTTGTCAAGTCGTGAGACTTGACCTAGAATGCCAGCAAGGTAATCACTGTCCTGGTTCAGCTTTCTGTCAGCGATCGGGAGGTATTGTATTAAATAAGATTAACAGCTAAATAAAACCTTTGGAAAAAAAAAATGACAGCACCACCAAGCATATTATACTGTCAGTCGATCTCTACATCGATCTGATCTGGTTGCAACACTACATTGACTGTCATGATCGCAGACACATTTTGCCCCTCAGTTGGATCATTCAGACCGCACAACAGTTTTCCCTGATTCCCAATTTGCCAGAAGATGTTGAGTGATATTATGTGGCAGTTACTTCCATGTGGAAGGTACATGTGACAATCTGAACCTTGAAGGAAGCTTTAGCTGTGGGCAGGGGTTGGGGGAGCTGGGTGATGGATGGGGAAAGGACTGCAAAAATTATCTGCTTTATGTGCTAACAGTGCTCCATTATTGGCTTTTACTTTTCAGTGTGAGGGCACCATGTGTGTTCAGGATGTCATTTCCTCCACATTGTTTGACAGCAAAGATACTCCGGGGTATAGTGCATGGCTGGGAAACCAGGCCACCAGATGTTTAGCATCACAAGCTAAATTTATGTTAAGGTTGATTGATTTCACAGCAGTGATGAAAGAGAGAGCTTTCTGGTGATTTTCACTGCTCAGCCTCTTACATTGCAATTAACCCATGGCATACCCCATTGTGTAATAACAAGTAATGAGAACATTTCTACAAAATATTCTCCTGTTTGTTACAGTGTTATGTTATTACAACATTATCCACAATCTAAGGTGAAGGGAGTTAAATGTTTCCTCACAATACAGGGTTAGGTGCAGAGTAAAGCTCCTTCTAGATATTTTCCCAATCAACCTATTCACAATGATGTTATTATGCACCGCTGGAAGGAGTGGGACTTGAACCCTATTCCCATCAAACCCTCCCAGGACATATATAACACAGGGATAGACACAGAGTAAAGCTTCCTCCACACCGTATCCATCAAACGTTCCCAGCACAGGGTTAGGTACACAATAAAGATCCCTCTACACTGCACCCATCAACGTTCCCAGCACAGGGTTAGATACACATTAAAGCTCCTTCTACACTGTCCCCATGAAACATTTCCAGCACAGGGTTAGGTACACAATAAAGCTCTCTCTACAGTGTCCCCCTCAAACATTCCTGGCTCAGATACAGCAAGGGCTTAGATACAGAGTAAAGCTCCCTCCACACCGTACTCATTAAATACTCCCAGGATACGTATAATATGGGGTCAGACACAGAGTAAAGCTTTCTTTACACTGTACCCATCAAACACTCCCAGGACAGGTACAGCAAAGGAATGACACAGAATAAGGCACCTCCCTGCCCTGCACTTTTGTGCGTTGCACCAAGGTTAAAGAATTCTCAATGGTAGCAAACTATCATTGAAGAACTTTCTTTCACCTCCTGAACAGTGGTGCACTATACCCAAATATCCACATTACATTATAATGTTTATATGGCCTCAGTGAACTTCTAGTTTAAGCTTGGAAGGTGCCAAAGTGCACTCCCCTGACATTTCCAACTGATTTCTCTTCCTGGCCCCTTTTCTGATAAATGATGATTGTGTTTTGTGCTGTGAACCTGCTTGAAATGCTATAAACATAAACCAGATTTTGGAATTAATTATATCCACCATCCAGGACTTAAAACAGAGGGCTACTTCCAACTCCATCACCCCTCAGCACTGCGTTGTTATTGAAAAATGGGAAAATAACAAATGCAAGAAAGGCCTGTTCCTTGCTGACACCCACCACAGTTTCCTACATTCTGAGACTCGGCACACAGCGTGCTTGGCATGAGGTGTGAGTTAGGATGTAGCAGAATTTTGTGTAACCCTATGTTCTCTTTTTCACTCATGGAGTGTTGATCAGCATTTATTGCCCATCCCTAGTTGCCGTAGAGAAGGTGGTGGTGAACGGCCTTCTTGAACTGCTGCAGTCCACATGCTGTAGGTTGATCCACAGTGCCCTTACGGAGGGAAATCCAGGAATGGACGTTTGTGGATGTGGTGCCAATCCAGTAGGCTGCTTTGTCCTGGGTGATGTCAAGCTTCTAAAGAGTCGTTGGAGCTGCACCCATCCAAGGAAGTGGGGAGCATTTGATCGCACTCCCTACTTGTGTCTTAAAGATGTGGACAGGCTTTGGTGAGTCAGAAAGTGAGTTACTTGCAACAGAATCCCTAGCCTCTGACCTGCTCTTGTAGCCACTATATTTATATGGCTAGTCCCTTCAGTGTCTGGCCATTGGTAACCCCCGACATGTTGATAGTAGGGGATTCACTTATGGTAACACCATTAAGTGTCAAGTGGCGATGGCTAGATTGTCTCTCAATGGAGATGGCCATTGCCTGGCATTTGTGAGGCATGAATGCTACTTGCCTCTTTTCAGCCCACACCCGGATATTGTCCAGGTTTTGTTGCATTTGAACGTAGACTGCTTCAGTCTCTGAGGAGTTGTGGATGGTGCTGAACCTTGTACAATCATCACTGATCATCTCCACTTCTGACCTTATGATGGAGGGAAGGTCATTGATGAAGCGGCTGAAGTTAGTTGGGTCTAGGACACTACCCTGAGGAGCTCCTGCAGAGATGTCCTGGAGTTCAGATGGCTGAAATACAAAGCCATAGCCATCTTCCTATGTGCCAGGTATGATTCCAACCAGCAGAGAGTTTTACCCCAAGCTTCCATTTGTGAGGGTTAGAATTTGGTCAGCCAGACATACATAGTCAATAACAGTAACAGAAATTGCTGGCGACACTCAGCAGGTCTGGCACTATCTGTGGAGTGAAAGCTGTATTAACATTTTGAGTACAGTGACTCTTCATCAGAATGTTAGATCTCTAGTGTTCATAGTTCTTTGTGTTATTATGCATTAGTCAGCTCTAGTAATGTTCAGGGCTCCAGCAGCCGATGAGCTGAGGCAGGGACAGAGATAGTCAATATTACAGAAGAGAAAATTAGAATTATTTGAGATGGCAGGAGTTTATTGTAAGAAATGCATTTAGGAAAATGGTACCAAGCTTTGCTCACCCCATCCAACACATTCTACCTCAATCCAGTGCCATTTGTCGGTCAGTGACCCTGTTCTAACTGTCTTTTGCTTACCTTCTTGAAATTGTAGGAATTGTTTCAGAAAACTTTTGGGCACTTTCCCAGAAAGATATATCATGTGCCAACTCTGTGCCTGATTGGTTGCCACCAATTTGGTGGCAACCATTTTCAGGCAGCACCTTGACCAATCAGAGTCAAATTGCCAGGTTTAAAATTTAAACAAAGCTTAGCAGTTAACTGTCAGTCATCATTAATCTGTACATTCTCCAGGGCAACGCCTGTACTAATCTGTGTTCAACCAATCAGCGTTCTTCTTAAATGCTGCATACATGTTGTTTTGCCTTTACATTGCTATTCTTGTAAATTGTCCTGGTGAGTGCAAAATGAAAAGCTTCGACAAAACTTGTCTTTTTTAGGATCTGTTCTGCCAAGTGACAATTACGTAAGTGTGAGTAAGACTATTGCGTGATTGATTCCTAAATCTCATTATGCCCCTCAATGAGATGGTGGAAGATGGGGATGTGTTGATGAGCTAAAATGTCGAGAAAGTGGAATAAATTGTTGTCTTCCATACTGTCAATCCCTGTGGCCAGAACTTGGCCTTTCATTAGGGAACTTTAGTCTGTTTCTCCAGAGATCATTGTATGTGGTTGCAGTTTGCATTGAGTTAATGATGAAAGCAGAAAGAGTGAGGCAAATTACCAACTATCATCCCATCAGCTTTCATTCTGTTAACTTCCAACCATCACCCAATTAACCTATAATTTTATCAGCTCATGTAATATCTTTCTCGTGGACCGAGACATAACATTCTTTTAAAGGGTAATGTCTGATTCTAATGTTATGTTTTATCCGGTTATATGATCCAATTATGAGATTTATATCATGCAAAACACTTTTCTGTGAAGATCACTTTGAAATATCTTATCTTAAAAACATTGAAAGCAAGATGCTTTTATATTGCATCTTATCTCCTTGAAAGTCTCATAGTATTGCGTGACCATTACGTTAATGCCAAGTGTGTCATGTGAACAAGAAAAGCAGCCAGTTTTGCAAAGCAAGATCCCATAAGCAGCAATGTGTTATATAAAGTGTTTTAGGGGCTATCATTTAAGAGACGAGTGTTGGGTGGCACATTGGGATAAACTCGCCATTGATACAGGGCGATGTGGTTTAAATTCTCATTTGCAAGAGGATGTTTCCAGAAACTACAACTTCCGCTCCTCATCAATATTGCAGCATAGTTGTCAACCTCCCTAACTCTGTAATAACCTTCACCTTTACATCTCCCTGAGAATTTTTTATTTATTCATGGGATTGTGGGTGTTTTGGCGGGTTCAGCATTTATTGTCCATCTCTATCTGACCTGGAGGAAGTGGTTGTGAGTCACCGTCTTGAACCACAGAAGTCCTTGGACTATAGGGACACCCATAGTGCAGTTAGGGAGGGAATTCCAAGATTTTGACCCAGGGATGCTGAAGGAATGGCAGTCCTCAGCCTCTTGTGCACCCTCAATTTTCATTGATTCCATCATTGGCGGCCAGGCCTTTGGATGCTGAGATCTGGAATTCCCTTCCTAAATGCCTCTACCCCTACCATCACTTTCTCAAGGGAAATTAGGGATGGGAAAACTGTTGACTTTGCCAATGGTGCTCAAATTCAGTGAATGAATGACAAAAAAAAGTTTCCTTTTACAAGGTTTTTTTTGCAATCTACCTCTTTGTCAAACTTTTAGCTTCCTAATGCATCATCCCTCTTTGTCTAATTCTATTTGATGAACCTTCTGTTTTACAATGTATGTGGTGCTATGTAAATGCAGGCTGGTGTTGTAGGGTCGAATCTAATGTCACCAGGAGCAGGTGAACCATTACGTTGGGCTCCATCGTGGGGACACATTCACAATAAGAACACCTTCTGAACAAGTGAAATGACAAGCAGGAAGCCAGCAACTGGCCTATCATTGCTAAATACTGCTCCCAGCAACCTGCACAGCCGTTTAATCGCCCAAGAACAGCAAATCTCTAGAGCTATTGAAAGGAATAATATTCAGGAAAACAGCTCCCCTGTCTCCTTCAGATGATTATATTTAGTCCAGGCGATGGTGCTAAATTATTGAGTGCCCCAGCTTGTGAACTAGCGAAGTGTTCATTTCCATACATGTTTCTCAGAGCCCGGATATGCTCTCAAACTGTCTCTCAACCAGACCTCCTCTCTGCCAGAATTAAATAGCAATGTCAAATATTTTAAAAGCATTTTCATGTGTTTTCCGCCTACACCTCAAAGCAGACCAAGATGCAAAATGTCACACCCGAGGTGTTAAAGCTGACCGTTCCAAATTCAGGATAATGACTATGACCCAATTTTTCCTGGACCTGAATGTTTGATCTTCTGGGAGTTTTAGCCAATTTCTTTTTGAAATATCAGAGAAGCCCTGGGAAAGCGCTCTGGATCGAGCGGTAGCCAGATTCTATCGAGTGAGGTCTGGAGCTTTTAGATCACCTGAACCTGGGGAAAGGAAGACTAACCAAGCCTAATTGTTCCATTGTTTAACTGCTCAGTGACAAAGCCATTCCAAATCCTGATCAAGGTCGTGCATTCCTCTTTGCCCAGCATTACATACGAACGTAGCAATTCTGAAAACTATAGGCCCTTCAGCCCTTCTGAGTCTGCTCCGTCAATTAATAAGATCATGACTGATCGGATTGTGGTCTCATTCCACTCTCCTGGTTACCCTCCATAACTCTTGTCAATCAAAACTCTGTCGAATGCAACCAAAATGGATTAATTGCCTCCATCTCCATTGTTTTCTGTGGAAGCGAACCGCACAGGGGAACTGAGATGAAAAATCGCCCTCCATGATTGCCTTAAGTGTGGAAACAGGCTACATGGGCCATATGATCTATTTCCGCTCCTAATTCTTACATTATTATTTTAAGAAGTCAGTCAGGTCTGGTGGACATGTTCAGTAAAGGAATGAAAAGGGCTGAAATATCAGCACCTGTCATGAGGAGAGATGGTGGTGTAGGGGTAATGTCACCGACTAGTAATCCAAGGTGCCAGGCTAATGCCCCAGGGATAAGGGTTTGAATTCCACAATGGCAAATGACGACATTTTAAATTAAGGGTAAATAATGGTGACTGCTGTCAATCTTTGTCAGAACATACTTGTTAATGGAAGACCTTTTAAGGAAGGCTATCTGCTGTCCTTACTTGTTCTGGCCCTAACGAGCTGACCAGAACAAGGGGGAAGACCACAGCCAAACCATTCAGCACTTCCTCACGGAACAACGAATGTTCCCTCCCCAAAACAACTGGGATCTTTTAGAGATTCACAGGTAATGATGTTGAGAGTCAACAGAGTTAACATACACATCAGCCATGATTGAATTGAATGGTGGAACAGCCTTGAGGGACTCACTGATCTCCGCCCGCTCCTAAGGAGCTGAAGACATCCCGGAATCATTGTTAAACAGGGGAATTGAGGGTTATCAGATGGCAAGATCGAATTCATAACATAGGTGTCTCAGCCATGATCCTACTGAATGGCAGAGCAGGCCCAAGGAGCTGAACTGACTATATGCTTACTCCTATCTTGCCTGTCTGCTACATAACTGTGCTATCTCCTAGTGGTGAATTAATGAGGATGGTTGTCAGTTTGGCAAAGGAAAGAACTTTGATATTCATGCTTGTGGGTTACACCCCACATAAAAGGGTTGAGGAGTTTAGGGTTGCCTGAGAAAAGATTTTTCATACAGCAAGCCAGATCCCTGTTCCTCGATCCTCTTCTGTCTGCTCATTTCCACAGGATAGATGGCCCTACTGTTACTTTTTTTTTGGTTCATGGGATGTGGGTGTCATTAGCAAGGCCAGCGCTTATGGTCCAGTCCTGAATGATGAAGCAATCGCATCATTCAGCTTCCAGACACCAGCAGACCTGTTCATTATGCTAACTGCCGGTGCGCTGTGTCACCCCTATTGAGCAGACGCTGAAATATTCATCAAAACCCGACACTCTGAGACTCTGTGAACACTGTAACAAGCAGCTGATTCCAAGAAGAGCATTCAAATATGAATAAAACATCTTTCCCTAGCTTTCATAAATCGATATTTGAGAAGTATATTTTAGGAAGAAACATGAAAATAAAATCCCAATGAAAGTGGTTCTGGAAAGGAGTGTTTGAAATACTCAACTCAAGCAGAAGTCACTAATCTCAGTCGCCTTGGTTGGGCAGCCATGAGAGAAATGACAGCCAACTAGTTGCTTGTCAAACGTCTCTCCAACCTGTTACTTGTTTCCCATGTTGTGCCAAAGCAATTTATCTTAAGATAGGACCAATGATTGGTGCTGTGAAACCATCGAACAAACTCACAGTCGAAGTAGTTCGAAACATTTTTAAATGTTGAGGAAAGTAAAGGAGCTATTAGCTCATAAGCAGTAGAGAGGCAGAAAGTGGGATCACAGAATGCCTACCCATGTGGAAGCAGGCCATTTGGCCCATCAAGTCCACACCGACCCTCTGAAGAGCTTCCCACCCAAAACCACCCTATCCCTGTAACCCTGCATTCCCATGGCTTACCCACCTAGCCTGCACATCCCTGGACACTATGGGGCAATTTAGCACTGTCAATCCACCTAGCGTGCACACCTTTGGACTGTGGAGCAAAACTGGAGCACCCAGAGGAAGCCTACACCGACACAGAGAGAACGTGCAAAGTCAGTCACTCAAGGGTAGAATTGAACCAGGCCCTGGCACTGTGAGACAGTAGTGCTGGCTGCTGAGCTGCCCAAAGCCTACTGTACCTGATATTTCCAGGTGGGTCTCCCATCCAAGTACTAATCAGGCCTGAGTCTGCTTAGCTTCTAAGATCAGGCATTTTCAGACTAGTATGGCCTGAGGTTAAGAAGATTGGGTAAATAGGATAGAAAAAGTTAGGAAAAGAGAGCAGGAGGGAGGGGGAGAAAAAAGCTTCATACTTCTCAGAAATCTCCAGGGTTAACCTTAATTCACTTGAATGCAACAGTGTTGAATTTGGAAGAAGAACATCACAGCTGCACATTGACTGAAGGGCTGACAATAAGAGGGTACAGATTTAAGGTGATTGTGAAACTGCCAGAGGTGACATGAGAAAAAATCTTTTTAAGTAGCGAGCGGTAAGACTTTGTAATACACTGCCTGCTGATGCAATGCAGACTCAATAAAACTTTCCAAAGGGAATCGGGTCGATACTTGGAGGAGAAAAATTCCGGAAAAATGGGGGATAAAGCAGTAGAATGGCATTAAATGGATTGTTCTATGGAAGAACCAGGGCAGATTTGATGGGATGAATGGCCATCCTATTCTAGGACATGTAGGTAAGTAAACTTACATCTCACTCTGATAGTCCTATCTCTAAAGTTCAGCCTGAACCTGTCGAGGTGGAGAAATGGTCAAGATTCACAACTCTTTTTTTAATAACGTTGATTTACAGAGAAACTCGGAATCACTCTGTAGTGGGATAGTGATTGCAGTCACAGTGAACAAAGGGAGAGCAGCAGCCGACAGCTGGGATGGTCCTGCTCTGCACAGAATACTCAGGGACCTGTGAGTCTGACATTTATTTAGTTGAAGGAAAGGAGCAGGGTGCTGGTATTTGCAAATTAATTTGAAAGTTGATCTAATATCAAAGGGGACCATGGCAAAGATTGGCATCGAAATCCCAACGCACCCTCAGATCCATGTCTTCTCATGTAATGTAACAATTTCATGAATGGCCCATGAAACTATGCAGGTGGTTTCGCTGGGGAAATTTTATCCAGTCAGTTTCACTCTAATCAAAGAGGATCTCTGGGATTAGCATTTGTAAAAAGGGGAAATCTTAGACATAGTGGATCCAAATGAGCATTTATATTTGCAGTCCTACAGTTTGTAGATATAAATGCATTGTGGGGTCAGATGCTTTTCTAAGCAGTACCTAATGCTTTGAAAAACATCACTCAAATTGAGTATATCGGGCTCTACGTGCCCTGTGGAATGTTAGGAGGGAAAGTTTGGACAATTTCTAAAAATCAACCACCCACAAACAGCTTTTGCTTTTAAATGTCATCCTTTAAGTTGAATGTGTTCTTGCTGAAGGATCGGTTACAACTAATGTCCAAGTGCAGTCCTTCAGAGGTAGATGAAGGGCAGGAAGTGGACAGGAGGTTGCAGTTCAATAAAAACAGAATGGGCTGGCAGCAACTGTGGAGACAGAAACTCACTCTCTCTCCGTAGATGCTGCCAGAGCTGATGAGCTTCTCCAGCATTTTCTATTTTTATTACAGATTTCCACCATCCACAGTATTTTGGATGTGGGAATTAGATTACAGGATAGTAGTTATAAGGTGCTGGATAAATGGGCATAATTAACTGATTGCACACTGTATTTCTCATCCAGTGACATGGACATGTTATTTGTGGAAGTTAAAGGACAACATTGTGAAACAGGAGGGAGCATGGAAACAGACTGTGGTGTAATGGCAGAGTCCCTCCCTCTGAGTTTGAATCCCACTTGCCCTCCTGAGACATGGCATTATAGGTTGGTTGAAAGCATCTTAGTTTGTGAACAGATATAATGGAGTTCTATTCAATTGCCTTAGAAAGACAATAGTTTTATACAGGTTTAGGGGATTAAGTGGATGAGTGGTATCCATGACAGGATCGAATACACATGGGCGGTCAAAGAAGGTTAAATGAGTGGGTAGCTTCTGTAATAGGCTGTTCTGGAATCTGCTGTTTTATAGCTGACTCAGTTCTAAGTGGGTTTGAGCTGCTGATCCAGTCTCAGTTTCAGTAATGGGCTGTCAGTGCTCTAGCTTTACTCTCAACATTTCAGAAATCATTGAAATCCCTCAATTAGGTTCCTGTCAATCACTAACTTCCATTTTGTTCGTTTTAGATAGAAAGTTGAAATTGTAAAGGAACAAATTAAGGCTGTTGGAATCAAAAATCCACCCAGCCACCTCATTCAAACCTTTCTC
Organism: Ginglymostoma cirratum; assembly: GCA_024137785.1. Taxonomy (NCBI): domain Eukaryota; kingdom Metazoa; phylum Chordata; class Chondrichthyes; order Orectolobiformes; family Ginglymostomatidae; genus Ginglymostoma; species Ginglymostoma cirratum. The sequence continues at coordinate 9,839,007 of JAHRHZ010000139.1, read as the reverse complement.
ACCCTCAAGTCACACCCATTTCTCTATAAACTTCACTTCCTCCACTTATCATAGAATCATAGATGGATACAACACAGGAACAGACCCTTTGGTCCAACTCATCTGTTCTGACCAGACATCCCAATCTGACCTAGTTCCATTTGCCAGCATTTGGCCCATATCCCTCTAAGCCCTTCCTGCCCTTGTTTTTAACATATTCACATACATTTCAATCCAGCTGTATTTCTGAGCGTCATTTGTTTTCCATTTGCTCTGTTTATCCGTACTCTCTTCTGTCTCCCTGAATTATGCTTTCTCATTCCTTTCTTTTTCTCTCTCTCTCCTACATTCTCCACCCCCTTCCTTTCCACTGTTATGTTCCTTTGCTTTTCACCAACTCTCCCTCAGTCCCTAGCCACCCTCTTTCTCTACACTGTTCCCTTTCTTTTTCACTCTTTCCATACCCTAGTGGCAAAGACTAGTGATAAAGCAGAAGATTGGGCAAGTTTTAAAAGCCAACAAGAGCTGAATAAAAAATAATAGAGGGAGAAAATAAATGAAGGCAAATCAGCAAGTAATGTAAACGCTTCTTTAACTATGTATAAAGGAAAAGAAAGGCCTCAGTGAACATTGGCCCCTTTGAAAATGGGTAACTGGGAAATGGCAGAGGGGTTGAATAAATACTTTACACCAGTCTTCATGGTAGATGGCACTAATAATATCCTGAAAACATTAATTAAACAAATGGTGATTTTGTGTGTGTGGATGCAGGGGTTGTGGAGGTGATGAGAAAATAAATACAATAATTATCACTGGAAAAAAGTACAAGAGAAACAAGTGGGACAAAAAGCCGATAGACCCATCCTGGATCTGATGGATTGCATCCTAAAATTTTAAGAAGATTAGCTACAGAGATAGTGGATGCTCTGATAGTAACCCTCCAGGAGTCCTTAGATTCTGGAAAAGTCCCAAAGGATTGGAAAACTGCCAACATAATGTGCTTATTCAAAAAGGTTAGGAGACAATAAAAGAACAGGTAGCTAAAGGCTAGTTAACTTAAACATCTGTCATTGGGAACACGTAAGAGTCTATTTTAAAGGATGTAATAGCAGAACATTTAGAAATGCACAATATAAGCAAACCTGTGCTGGCACGGAGAGAATGTGCAAACTGCACACACAATCACCCAATGGTGGAATTGGACCCAGATCCCTGGCACTGTGAAGCAGCAGTGCTAACCACTGAGCCATTATGCTACCTCAAGATTGATCCTGAGTATAGAGGGACATTCTTATGAGGAAAGATTGGATAGCTTGGAATTGTACTCGTTGGGATTTAGGAGTATGGCTTCATGAGGGGAAAATCATGCCTGACTAATTTGTTAGTTATTTGAGGAGCTAACAGGCAGGATTATTAAATGGGAACCAAAAGATGTAAACATTTGGATTTCCAAAAGGCATCCATTAAGGTACCAACATCAGCTTAATTAATAAAATGGGATCCCGTTGTGTTAGGAGTAATATATTATAATGGATAGAGGATTAGCTAACAAATAGAAAACAGAGTTGGGATAAAGGGAGCATTTTCAGGATGGCAACCTATAATTTGTAGTGTGCCAAAGGGATCAGTGCTGGGACCACAATTATTTACAATATATATTAATGATTTGGATGAGGGAAATGAAAGTACTATGGTCAAAATTGCGGATGACACTGCAATAGGTGCAAAGGTGAGAATGACAGAGTCTACAGAGGGATACAGACAGCTTGAGTAAATGGGCAAAACTTGGCAGGTGGAATATAATATGGGAAAATGTGAGATAATGTGCTTTGACAGGAAGAACAGAGGAATCGAATATTATATAAATAGAGAAAAATTACAGAAAGCTACAGAAAAGGGATTTGAGAGACCTCTTGCATGAATCACAAAAAAAACTAGCAGACAATGTATTAGGGAGGGCAAATGAATGTTGGCCTTTATTTAAAATGGAATAGAATATTAAAAATAGGGAGATCCTGCTAAAACTATACTATGCATTAGTCAGACTTTACCTAGAATATTGCAAGCTATTTTAGTCCCCTTATCTAAGGAAAGATATACTGGCATTGGAGGCAGTCCAGAGAAGATTTATTAGTACCATAGAATCCCTACACTGTAGAACTCAGCCAGTTAGCCTAACAAGTCCATACCACCCCTCCGAACAGCAGCCCATCCAGACCCACCCCATCTCTGCAACCTTCATTTCCCACGGCTAATTCACCTAGTCTGCAAATCCTTGGACACTTTGGGTAGTTTAGCATGGCCAATCCATTTAACCTGCATGTCTTTGGACAGTGGGAGGAAATTGGAGCAGCTGGAGGAAACCCACGCAGACATGTAGAGAATATGCAAACGCCACACAAACAGTCACCCGAGGGTGAATTGGCGCTGTGAGGCAGCAGTGCTAACCACAGAGCCACCATGCTACCTCAAGATTGATCCTGAGTATAGGGGGATTTTCTTATGAGGAAAGATTGGATAGCTTGGAATTGTACTCATTAGGGTTTAGAAGAACGAGAGGAAACCTTATTGAAACTTATAAAATTATTAGGGAACTTTACAGGGTAGGTGCTGAGAGGTTGTTTCCCACGAGGAAGAGTCTTAGACCAAAGGACATAATCTCAGAGTAAGAGGTTGCCCATTTGAGATAGAGATGGAGGAGGAATTTCTTCACTGAGAGGGTTGGTGAATCTGTGAAATTGCTTACCTCAAAGGATCTTCAAGGCTGAGCTTTTAAGTGTATTCAGAGCTGAGATCGGTTTTTGTTTTATTTTTTTTAATCAGTAATGGAATCAAGGGTTAAGAAATAAAGGCAGGAATGTTGAGATGAAGATTATCAGATCAGCCATGATCTCATTGAATGATGGAGCAAGCATGATGGGCAGAGTGGCCAACTCCCGCTCCTACATCATATGGCCTTATAAAAAGGGAGAAGCAGAAAAACTGGCAAATGGAATATGTTGGTCCAACCTGTCCTGTATACCCCAAACTGGAGCTTCAATATCTTCATTTTCAAGTATTCCTGGTCATCAGTCACTCTCTGGATAAGGGCTCCTGGTCATCAGTCACTCTCTGGATATGGGCTCCCTTTGGGTTAAGGATTCAATGAATGATTATTCACTCTCTGCCATGTTGTGAAATAGATTGTTATTTATGAGACTGCATTGTGAATGTTTGATACCTAATGATAGTGCCATTGTTGGCTAACGGCAGACTATCCCCCTCATACATTGGAATAATGAACAAAAGCGAAAAAACAAGGTTAATTGTTTTCTTCTCTGGGCCAGTGGGTGCTGAGGCTATCACTAATGTCCAACAGCCAATAGTGCTGACTTCCACAAACCTAACAGAAGAATTTGTCTGATTCAGTTCCTTTCCCGTGGCTTTACCCAGACATGAATCTGCGGTTTAAAAAAAAACAGAATAGGCTGGAAGAGCTCAGTGAGTCTGGCAAATCTATGGGGAGAAAAATAGAGTTAATGTTTTGAATGCAATATAACTGCTCTTCAGAACTGTAGAAGAGAAGCAGTACCGGATTCAAAATGTCAACTCTGTTTATCTCTTCACGGATTCTGCCAAATTCTCTGAGTTTAATAAGTCCAAAGGAAATTGGAACAGGAGTACGCAGCTTGGCCCCTCAAGCTTTCTCTGCCATTCAATATGATCATGGCTGATCTAATATTCCTCACATCCACTTTCCTATGTTTTCCCTGTAAACCTTAACTCCTCGACTGATCAAGAGTCTATCTGTCTCAGTCTTAAATATACTCAAGGACTCTGTCCCTTCGGCTCTCTGTAGCAAAAAGTTTCAAAGACTCACAACCCTCTGAGAGAAGAAATTCCTCCCCATTTCAGTCTTAAATTTGCACCCCTTTATTCTGAGACTATGCCCTCTGGTCCTGGACTCTCTCATGATGGGAAACGTTTTCTCAGCATTCATCCTGCCATGCCCGTTAAGAATCCTGTACGTTTAAGTGAGATTGCCTCTCATTTTCCTAAACTCCAGAGAGTGGAGTTTCTCCAGCACTGTCAGATTTCCAGCCTTCACATTCTATTTTTATTTGAACCTTGTGCAATGTTTAAGAGAAAGATAAACTGGAATGCAAGGACCCTTTAAAAACAAAACTGAAAGGCTTATGATTCATTCCACTTGAGAAAGCTTATTTCTGTCCCTTTTGGTTGTGAGGGAGCTGAATTGTCACTAAACACAGTCATTAACCAGAGCCTATCAATATATCTGTCTTTGTATCTACATCCCAGCCTTCTCTGTCATGTTTGCTCAGTTGCTATTATTTCACTTGTGAGTCAGGAGGGGGTAGATTGGTGCCTCCCTTCAGAGTATAACTTCCCCCTTTTTCTGAGAACTGTAGCCTCATTTGCCCCCTTAGGTGAATGTAAACTATCTATCTCCCTTTGAAGGAAAGCAGAGGAATTTTCCCTGATGTCTTGAGATGGCATTCATCCCTCAACACACAACACTGATATACATGGTCATTGTCCATGTGTTGTTCGTGGATCCTTCTGTGCGCAAATGTGATTGCCTCATAACAGCAGTAAGTAAACACTTTAGGCTGCACTTTGTTGACATAAAGCTGTTTGGAACCTACTGCACATATTGGCTGAGAAATACATCCTCTGGTCGCAAAGATGATTTCCAAGGAATTTGGAGCCACTCGCCATCTGTGGCTTTTTGAGGGAGAGAAATGGAGGGATTTCCTACAAAAGAGACAGTGTTCCAGAGAGAGAGGGTACAGAGTTTAGAATCTATTTAGCATCTGAATAGTGTAAAAGAAGAAAATAAAGAGCATCTGTAAATGGAACATGTAACAGGAGATACCTGACAGAACAATTCAAATAATCTGATTACTTGCATTTGTATGTTTCTGTTCCTGAGGTGATACTATTCATACTATTTAAAACTGCGCTGAACTCCCCAGAAGGGAGCCCTGAAGGGTTCCACCATCACAACAGTGAAACTGGTTTCATTATGTGTGGTATTTATGTTCTGTGGAATTAGATGACAGAAGCTGGTTAGTGTAGAGGGTTATAATGCTTGTGCTGGCCTTACTGGCTCAGGGACCTACAGTTGAGTCACAGCAGAATGACCAATTGCTCTATGTCATGTTGTTGGGAGTTCTCCTCATTGTGTCCTACAGAATAACCACCAGGTGCAGCTTCAAGTTTGAAGGTAAATATCCATCTCCCCCTCTCTTTCTTTCTCTATAGTCTTCCTCATTCCCTTCGTCACACTTTACCTCAATCTATTCCTCTCATGCTCCCTTACTCCCTCCCTTCATGCCTCCCTCCCTCCCTTTCTTCCTTCCTTACTGCATTCCTTCCTTCATTCTGTCTTTCCAAGTCATTCTTGATCAATATGAAGGATATTGATGAGCCTGATAGATTGAGACCGTAGCAGGGAATGGGAAGTGATAAGGAGAATGAAATGGAACTCCCCTCTGTGGGGTGAACAGACACAGCTTTGCAGAGTTGAAGAATATACATTTTGCAATTCGGTGTAATTGCAATGCTTCATCTGTCAGAGGGTCACGATGCACACAGACTGATCGCGATCTGATTCCTGGGGCATGGCTCAGATGGTGCAAACCGAATTAAAGAAACTGTTATGCATGAGGTAATAAGGTGTAGAGCTGGATGAACACAGCAGGCCAAGCAGCATCAGAGGAGCAGGAAAGCTGACGTTTCGGGTCTGGACCCTTCTTCAGAAATCATTTCAGCTTTCCTGCTCCTTTGATGCTGCTTGGCCTGCTGTGTTCATCCAGCTCTACACCTCGTTATCTCAGATTCTCCAGCATTGGCCGTTCTTACTATCTCATTATGTATGAGGAATTTGTTTCAGATGTGGTGTAAATGGAGAAGATGTTTTATTAGGGAACTTCATTTTGTATCTACAATATTGTACCTGTCCTGGGAGTATTTGATCTGGACAGCGTAAAAGGAGCTTTGCTCTGCATCTAACCTTGTGCTGTACCTGTCTTGGGAGTGTTTGGGGACAGTGTAGAGAGAGCTCTACTTAGTATCTAACCCCATGCTGTCCCTGTCCTTGGACTGTTTGATGAGGACAGTGCAGAGCAAGCTTTGCTCCATATCCGGTTCGGTGTTGTATCTGCAGGGGACAGTGTCAAGAGAATTTTACGTGTTGTACTCGAACTGAAAATGATTAATGCTCATAATTAAGGCTTCTACCTGTCTTGTGTTTGAGGAATATGCATGGAAATTTCTAATTTGGAAATTAGTCTGGTGTCTACTTTTAATTTATTTATGGCTCTAACTACGTGAATGTATTAATGAGCTATTAATTAGTCACAGAAGATAGCAATAAATCTTAATCAATGTCAATGGCAGCATTAGATTTGAATCCCAAGGTCCTTCCCTTGGCCTCTCTTCCTCTCCCTTCTCCTTCCCTCACATTCTCTACCACACCTTTCCTCTCATCACTCGTCCATTTTTACTCCATCATCATGAGAGATTATCTCTCGGATTTCAAACCTTCCTTTCCCAAATTCTGAAATGGACATTTTATGGACAGTTGCCTTTTAACTACACCTGGTTTTCACTCACAATATTTAACCAACTGAATCTGTGACTGACTCACTGGCAGAATTAAATAATTCATGTCATGATTTACCCAGTCAACCGCTTCCATATTTGTTCATTTTAACAATGTACTTTCCTCATCAAAAAGAGCTCTCATCAATATAATGGATATCATCAAAAAGTTGTCAAAAGCTTTTGCCTTCAAAATGTTTCTTTTCATTAAACATTCACAGGTAAATACAGTAAAGAGTAAAGCAACCTCTACTCTTTTAAATTGAATATAAAACTCCTCTACGCTGTCCACATCAAAAGAGCATGTACATTCATATGTGTGCATGTGTCTTCCAATGAGTTATGTCAGTGTATATGTACGTGTCCGCATTTTTGTGCATTCATTTATGTCGTGCTGTGTGTGTGCCCAAACCTGTTTATGCATGTGTTTGTGTCAGTAAGAATGCCTATTTGCTCAGCTGTGTACACCTAACTGTGTGACATTCATTTTGTGCGTACCTGTGTTCTTCTGTTTGAGTTTCTTGGTTGTTTAAGTGCAGGAACTGTATTTGTGTGTATATGAGACTGTACCTGTCTGTGTGTCACTTTGTCTCATTGTAGGTGCCTGTCTGTATGTTAGTGTGTCACTGTGTGCCCACTGTCTGTGCCTATGTGTCACAGTGTGCACCTGTCTGTGTGTGTCTCTAGATCTGTGTGTGCACCTGTCCTGTGTGTGCGCCTGTCCTGTGTGTGCACCTGTCCTGTGTGCGCCTGTCCTCATGTTCACTCTGTGTGCCTGTCTGTCTGTGAGACAATTGCTGTCATGTTTTCTGTTGACCTTTTCCTGCCTGTCCTCATGTGTCTGCTAGCCCATTGTTGAGAGGTTTAGTCTCTTCTTACAAATTGGAACTGACTCCACACTTTTGAGAACGGGTGTGAAATAATCAAAGGGGTAAATCAACCAAAGAGAACAGAGCTTGCCATCTGCGACTGATTTTATCGAACTCATTGAGCTGGATTAAATCGGCCCACAAGAAGGGGGAGAAAGGAGGGAACTGAATGCCTTTCCAAATAAAGATCGTACAATGCCCCCACCCAGGGTGCTCGTGGCATAGGGTAGTGTACCTGCCTTTGGGTCAGGAGACCCAGGTTTAAGTCCCACCTGGAAATGACTGAACAGGTCGATTCAAATCGCTTACAGTCTCCCACCCTCCCATACAGCCTCCAGTTCATGTCAAATGCAAACTCATTATCTCTTGACCCGGGAGCAGATTGTGGACCTGCTGTTATGTGTTTTTATTGGGTCTGGGCCACTAAAGCAAGGTGAGGAAACAGAGTTTAGATCAAGACCAGTCACAATCAAACTGTGTGTGATACAGGAAGCTCGAGGAACTGATTAACCTGCTGCTTTTTTAAAACGCATCTTACACCTGGATTCAGCCAGGAGGCTCTTGCTGCTGACAGGACATAAACCAGTAGAGGGCGATGACTGCACACACATTCCCAAAGAGTCAGGGACAGGGATTGGCTCTGGGTTACTGCACTAACAGAACCAGGTCACACAGTGCCGCAGTGATCTGAGGGGTTCCAAGACACTGAGCAATGAAGGATTCATCACACAGGTTCTGGGTGATGGCAACTAAAGGAATAAGGAATTATTCAGAGTGACAATCCCAGGACTATGGGAAGCTGAAACACTTCTGAAATTTGCCAATCATGTTACAGCATGAGTAAATCTCATTCCGTCTCCATTTCCTGGGTGAAGAGGGACAAACAGGCTCCCCTTCCCTATTCATCTGCGTCCAAAGTCTTAACAAGGTTAATTTAAAAAGGGTCCCTTCCCTTGTGTATTCCTTTCTTCCATATCAATTGAATTTATATTTCTTAAGGACCCAGTTTAAACAGGCTTTACTGGGTCAACAAAAGAATAAGTTTATTAGCTACTAAAAACAAGAGCAAATAATAATGCAACATACGTACAGTTCAAGAAGGCAGCTGACCAACCCCTTCTCAAGGGCAACCAGAGATGGTCAACAAATACTGGTCCAGCCAGAGATGCCCATGTTCCACTGGTGAAAATGTTAGAAATGAGATGTGAGTCCAAACAATAGATAAAAGTTAAAAGATATATTGATCAGTTTCTGGTTTAAAAAATAGATAGTAAAACATTGATAGTTGAGCAGCTGATTTTGAGATTCTTAGCTAAGCAGGAAGGCTGTTTTTTTTGTCGGTTTCCTTTTGAACTGTCTTGTTAACTGGCCTCCGGTATTCAGAGTTAGGGATTCCATTACCTGCAATGCTGAGATGACTAAGGATGACTGCGATTTTCATTGCACACTAGCACATGGTATACATGAGCACTTCAGCCCACCAGCGCACACAGACCAGGGTTCAGTCTGCCTTTTGATACCTCCCCCTACTTGTGTACTTTTGAAAGGGGAAAATGTAAAAATGTCTGTCATGCAGATTGTTGTCCTTCCTACTATCATGTTCGCAGTTGAGATACTCGAAGGAGATTACTGCCCTGTTTTTTAGTTAAATTTTCCCTTTGTTTCCTTAACAATTTCCTGTGTGACATTCCAGGTTCTTTTCCAGACAGCCACTGAATTTACATCCACAGTCATCTTTTGATGCATCCCTTTTTTTAACAGCATAATATTGTAATTAAAGACGCAATATAACCTGGGATAATGATCCATGGTCATGACACCTCTTTCTTGTGACAGATGAAATGAAATTCATTCTCACTTCATTACAAAAGGGAAGACTGAGAAAAAAAGAAAGTGACATAAAAAACAGACACATTCACACACACATTAATTCTTCTGGCCTTGGCCAATGATATCTCTTCGAATACCTATCAATCATGGATTTAAAATGAACAATCAATCTAGCATCAACTGTCATTTATGAAAGAGAGTTCATAATTTCTTTAAAATGTTTCCTAATTTGATTCCTGACAAGTTCAGCTTGAAGTTTAGACTCTCCCTTTTTGTCCAAGACTCCCTGACCAACCAAAATAATTTATTTCAATTGACATATCTGTCCTCCTTAGTACCTCCAAAATCTCTTGATCAAATCATACTTTAACTGTTGAAATTCCAGGGAATACGACCCGAGTTTGTCCATTTTCCAGTTTAACCCTTGGTGTCCTGGTTCTAGTGAACCTACACTACACTCCCTTAAGGCCAGTATCTCCTTCTGAAAGTGAGATGTTCGGAACTGCTCAGATTCAGTGACTCCAGGTGCGGTCTAACAGAACTTTGTATGACTGAAATACAACATTCACTGACTTATATTCCAATCCTCCAATAGGAAGGATAGCATTCCATTTGCCTTTTTCAATTATTTCTTCTACCTGTTCATTAAACATTATGATGGATAGGTTGTGCTTGGATTTCCATGTCTCTTTGGACTTCAGCTGTTACTAATCTATCATCATTTTAAAAAGTCCACTGTCATGTCTTTTGTTGATCCTCTCACTTTTCTGCATTGAAATCCACTTTCCATAGCTCTATCCATTCATTTAATGTATCGGTATCTGTAATTTTACACTTTTGCCTACACTGTTTAAGATGTTGCCGATCTTTGAATCACTGGTGAATTTAAAACTATTGTTTTTCATTCCATTATCTACATTGACTGTATACAGATTCCCCATTGCACTCCATGTACCAACAGACATCACACACCATGTAACAACCCTCAGTACACAACGTGTGCTGAAGTCTTGTAACACACCAAGTACCACCACCTCTGCAGTCACCATGTGCCAACCCCTCCACTCACTTGCTGTGTAAAAAAAAATCCAATCACACACCAAGTACCAATCCCCTAATTCTCACACTGCTTACCAACTCTCCACATCACACACTGTTCACCGAACCCCTTCCCCCTACACAAGCTGTGAATTAACCAACATCGCACACTGTTTACCATAACCATGTCATGCAGTGTGCCAATCCCCACTGCACACTGTATACCACCATGTAGAGATCATTCTCATTGCGCATTATGCCCCCATCACACCATTTACCAGATTCCATCACACACTACGTATGAACCCTTCATTCCAACCCTGTCCTCCAATCAGGCAGCACTGTAGAATCTGAGCTGTCTGGGGATTTCATGCACACTGCAGTTTTGTATGCACTGCAATAGTGTACACAACCTAATATGTTACACGCTGTAATTTTGTTCATGCTGTAAAATTGTACAAGCAGCATGTAATATTATACATGTTGTATTACTGTACACACTGCATTACTGTATATGCAGCAATATTCAGTGACCAACAAGTGATGACACTTAGTACCTTTCAAAGTTTCTCTCCAAGTCTCTGTTTCTGTCCTTCAAAACGCCTCTCCTTTGCTGGACTTTTTAACTTCTATATATCTCCCTAACCCTATTCCTTTCTCTCTCTCTCTCTCTCTCCCTCTCTTTTTGACTTTGACTTTTTTTCACTCCATTTCTCGTTCTCTCACTGTCTTACTTTTATGTTTTTCATCTCTGGCTCTAACTCTCTCTCTCTCTCTCTCTCTCTCTATCTCCTTCTGCTTCCATTTTCCACTCTATCTCTTTCTATCCATCGTGTGTATGAAATTTTCTTTCTGTCTCTGCTTCTCTCTATATCTCCATCTGCCACTCTTTTTTTATGTGCGTGTGTCTCTCTCTCTCTCCGGTTCAGCCTATTTTCTGTTTCTGTTTCTGCCTCTGAATGTGTCCTCACCCCTTATCGCTGTCTCTCTTTACTTCCTACTCTGTGCTATCCTTTGGTCTGGGCAGTTTTTTTGCCAAATCCACTGTGCAGCTGCAATGACTGCACTGATGAGCTCCTCAGTGTGACTGATTCACTGTCCCATGCTGAGGCATATAAAGCTGTAGAGGATGAACCGGATTGTACAGGAGTGTTCAATGAGCAACAAATGGACTCTCCTTTCCAACCCCAGCCTCACGTAGAAACTCTTTTTCTGTGAGTGAAAGTGCACCCTGAATGCTCTCTGCTACCTCCTACTGATGAATCTGGAGACTAGCAACAGAGTGGGGCAGATGGGATGGAGGATGACATGGACAAGCTTATTGTACCCAGGGTATTTGCTCAGGAAAGCACTTGAGAGAAAGGATGAAATACCCAGCATGTAAGGCCATTCAATATGAATAGTATGAAGATTGAGCCGTGTGAAAGCATAGCAATAATTCTGAGAAACTGGAGTTCATGAAGTGACTTAATGGTGTTCTAGCATCAGATTTGTTGATGACTGCCTCAGAAGGTCATTAAGACAAATCAGGAGACATATATCTCTTTAAATGATTCAGGCTGCACTGTATTTCCAATGGGAAAAAGAGCAATTTATCAGAACAGAACTAGGCATGAGAAATGTCAGTGATATTGAGAGGCTAGAGATGCCGCAACAGTTCTCAATTTCAGCAAAGAAGGATCAGAGAAGATTGGAAAGTGGTATTTGTAATTACAAAGAGTTTTGACAGCCGAAATGAGGAGAAACTGTTTTCACTGGCAGGAATTTCAGGTTTGGAATGAATTTTCTGAAAATGGTAGCATTTGCAAAAAGAATTTGATAAATATTTAAAAGGGGAAAATATTGCAGTTTTGGGGGCAGTGCAGTGGAACAAATGGGCAACTCCTACAAAGAGCCAGCATACATATTGTGTGGGCTGAATAGACTATTCCTGTGCAGTTCTGCAGTTCGTTTTATTTGTAATGAATTTTTGATCTCCTCCAATCAGGGATGTCAGTCATGTGTAAGAGGCTTGCAGCCAGAAAGTTGGCACAGCAGCCTTGTAGCCCTGTCTGAGTGAACTGAAATCAGTCCATGTACGTTATACTTTTGTGCCCATATTTTTATTTTCATGTAGAGCTTAATGGACCAGGCCACTATCAGCTTCTTGTTCCTTTGATGCAGAGAGTGAGGAAGAGAGAGCAGAGACAAATCCAGTCCCAAAGTGATTCCAACACTCTGAGGCTGTCATTAAGTTGGGTGGATGCGATTTCTTGGAAGTGATGTCTTTTCTCGAGTTACGTTTATCACCAGTGTGTGACAGGTCTCATAGACATTTTAACATTGATCAACATCAATAATTAAGCATCTTCCTCTCTGTTCTTCCTTGCTCCTTCCCAGAGCAGCAGCACAAATTACACGGTCCATCAATGTTGTGGCTCTCCCAAAATGGATTCAAGGCAATGCAGGACTGCAATTTATCCAAATTCCAACTTAACATTAGCCAAAAGAAAGTGAAATTTATTGCTGCTGAAGACCAAGGCAAGAGGCAGAGGTACAGATTTGAAATGATGCAATAGAGGTAATGTCACTAGACCGATAATCCAGTTCTGGGATATAGGTTCAAAACCCACCATGGTATCTGGTAGAATTTAAAAGTATTAGTAAATCTGGAATTGAAAACCAGTCTTAGTGACAGTCACCAAGAAACTATCACCAATTGTTATAAAAACCCAGCTGTTCACTCATGTCTTTTTAGGGAAGGAAATCTACCATCCTTGCCTGGTTGACTCTTAACTGCCCTCTGCAACAGCCTCTCAAGACACTCTGTCCGGGACCAATGATACATGAGCAACAAATACAGACTTTACAAGAGACCCTACATCCCGTGAAAGAAAAAAGCCATTGACTGATCTCATTGGGTTTTGCAGTTAAAAACTAAAACAGACCAGACATGAGTCAGAACACAAAAATGCTGGAAATACTCAGCAGCTGTGGCAGTGTCTGTTGAAAGAAAAAAAAAACAGAATTAATGTTTCGGTTTGAGAATCTTTCGTTAGAACTGGGAAAAGTTAAGAGATGTAATATGTTCTGAGCAAAGGTGAGTGAGACCAGGATGAAAAGAAGGGTACAATAAGGTGAGTGACAGGAGAAATTGAATGACAAACAAGTTAATCTCCCAAAGCCAAAGAGAATGGTGATGGGGCGGTGAAAGGAACAAAAGGAGTGTCCAGAACCAGAGTGCAGCTGGTTGAAAATACAACTACAACATGCAAAGAAAAGGGGTCAAAGTTGATGATTTGAAATTGTTGAACTCCAAGGTTGAGCTGGCAGGGATATACACGATGTTATAAAGTGTGGGAGAATATAGGAAAATCAAGAATGGCACCACCAGTACAGTTTCAAATTACTGAAGGGATTTATTTGTTCAAAGCACCAAAGAAAATTGTTGTGTAAAGAGTACAGGACCTGGGAACAGCCCTGTGATGATGTCATGGAGCTACAATCATTGGACATAAATGGCATGGTGAAGGCAGAGTTAGTTAGAACAGAGCAGAAAGCACATGTGTGAGAAAAGGCAGGAAGGTTCACATGAGCATGTGGATGTGAACTCATTAGAAGATAGGTTAGTCCTAACATAATGTACTATGAGTCAGAGTCAGATATGCCTTAATGGTCCTGAAGCTAAGACACATCTCTTGTGGGGTTACTTTGTAAAAAAAAAATTAAACTTCCCTTTAGTCATCATATAACAGAAATTCTCTCAGTTAGAGAAAATGCTTTGATGCAATGGATGGGTAAACTTAACCAAATTAATCAGACAGGCCTTTAAGTTGATTGATGTCAGCTTGTGACAGCTACAGGCACAGAAGAGAAGCAGCTATTTGTCTGGATAATCATATGAACCTGGATGAATGGTCCCTCTCAGGTACATTGGTGCACAGGCACTTGTCAGTCAATAATATGGAGGGAACTAACTGTTTATGCACAAGCATTTTCCATTTAGGAGGCACATAAGCATGTCCATACGTCAATCCCAAAGGGACTAGACAGGACATCAGGCAGACTGCACACAGCAAACAGAGGTTAATATTGATGCAGATCAATAATCCAGTAAATATGATCACCAAATTATCTGTTTTTGCTGTTGGAAGAGAGACAAATGTTGGCTAGCTGCACCTGTTGTTCTTTACATTTTGCTATGGGATCCATTTACATCTGAGTTCCTAATATGAGAGTTTCAGAATTTGAAATCACTTTTTAAAAATCGGATTTAAAAAGCTGATATGAGTACCTAGTGACCAGGAAGATGAGAAATTGTTTTTAAAAAAGTCCAACTTGTTCACTGATGTTCAGAAAAGAAACCTGTTGCCCTTGCCCAGTTTGTCATTTATGTGATTTCAGTCCCACCTTAGCATGGCCAGTCTGTAAAAGTTTACATTCTATAAAAAGGGTGACATTAGATTTGTGCTTAGTAACATAACACAAACAGTAATTAAATAAATTGCCTGAGTTTTATGATGTTGAGTGAGAAATACACATTGCCTAGGGCATTGAAAACCCTATTGCTGTTAATTGAGGAATACATCCACCTGAGGGGCATGTGGAACCTCCAGTTACTAGGAGATAGCAAGAGCTGCAGATGCTGGAGTCAGAGTCAATACAGTCTGGAGCTGGATGAACACAGCAGGTGAGGCAGCATCAGAGGAGCAGAAAAGTCGACTTTTTGGGTTTACACCCTTCATCAGGACTAGGAGGGGGAAGGGAGCTCTGAAATAAATGGGGGGGTGGAGGTGGGGGACGGTAGGTGGGATGTTGTTAGCTGGATGCAGGTAAGCGGTAGTGGAGATTGGTCATTGGGAAGGGTGGGGTGGGTAGGTCAGAAAGAAGATGGACATGTTGTGTCAGGTCAAGGAGGTAGGGATGAGGGGGAGGGTTGGACATGGGATGAGGCCAGGGGTGGGGAAATTTTGAAACTGGTGAATTCTATGTTGAGGCCATCGGGCTGTAAGCTTCTGAGGCAGAATGTGAGGTGGTTTCCCTTCAGTTTACGTTTGATGTTATTGTGACACTGGAGGAGGCCAGGATGGACATGTCAGCTGTTCTGTAGCATTTTTTGTGGTGCTGCATTCCCTTGCTACTGGCATTAGAGTGTCAGTCCAAACTTTCTGTCCAAGTCTCTGGTGTGGGCCAAATCTACAATTATCTGGCTCAGAAGTGAGAGTACAGGGAAGTAGTGTGAAACAGTTAGCTTCACCCAGCACTTATGTTTCTTTAAAATAATTTACCCTGCTAGGATAATCTGAGGATAAGTATGCACTTCTCACGAATAAAATTGCCAAACTTAACCCCATAACAAACACACTTTAATTAAACAAAAAACTGGGAATATTGGAAATCTGAAATAAAAACAGAAATTGCAAGAGAAACTCAGCAGGTCTGGCAGGATTTGTAGAGAGAAAACAGGTAATGTTTCAAGTCCTTGTTCAGAACTGGTCTTCTGGTTACTCGATGGTTACTCATACTAGACGGGGTTGTAATTTCTGAACCACTGCAGTGGTGCTGATTAAACACTTCGCAATCTGGAGTGGATGAGAGATAACTAGGTGCAGAGCTGGATGAACACAGCAGGCCAAGCAGCATCAGAGGAGCGGGAAAGCTGATGTTTTGGGTCTGGACCCTTCTTCAGAAATGGGGGAGGGGAAGGGAATTCTGAAATAAATAGGAAGAGAGGGGGAGGCGGATAGAAGATGGATAAAGGAGAAGATAGGTGGAGAGGAGACACACAGGTTAAAGAGGCGGGGGTGGAGCCAGTAAAGGTGAGCGTTGGGGGGGATAGATCAGTCCAGGGAGGACGGACAGGTCGAGGGGGCAGGATGAGGCTGATAGGTAGGAGATGGGGGTGGGGCTTGAGGTGGGAGGAAGGACAGGTTAGGGAAGCGGGGACAAGCTGGGCTAGTTTTGGGATGAGGTAGGGGGAGGGAAGATTTTGAAGCTTGTGAAGTCCACGTTGATACCATTGGGCTGCAGGGTTCCCAAGCGAAATATGAGGTGCTGTTCCTGCAATCTTCGGGTGGCATTGTTGTGGCACTGCAGGAGGCCCAGGATGGACATGTCATCTGAGGAGTGGGAGGGGGAGTTGAAATGGTTTGTTACTGGAAGGTGCAGTTGTTTGTTGCAGACCAAGCGTAGGTGTTCCACAAAGTGGTGCCCAAGCCTCCGCTTGGTTTCCCTGATGTACAGGAGGCTGCATTGGGAACAGCAGATACAGTATACCACATTAGCAGATGTGCAGGTGAACATCTGTTTGATGTGGAATGTCTTCTTGGGGCCTGGGATGGGGGTGAGGGTGGAGGTGTAGGGGCAGGTGTAGCCCTTCTTGTGGTTGCAGGGAAAAGTGCCAGGCGTGGTGGGGCTGGTGGGGAGTGTGGAGTGGACGAGGGAGTCACAGAGAGTGGTCCCACTGGAAAGCAGATAAGGCTGGGGAGGGAAAAATGTCTTTGGTAGTGGGGTCAGATTGCAGGTGGTGGAAGTGCTGGAAGATGATGCGTTGGATTCGGAGGTTCGTGGGGTGGTACATGAGGATGAGGGGGATTCTGTTTTGGTTGTTATTGTGGGGAGGGGGTAAGAGGGATGAGTTGCGGGAAATGTGGGAGACGCAGTCGAGGTCCTTTTTGACCACTGTGGGGGGGATGTTGTGGTCTTTTGGAAAATGAAGGCATCTGGGATGCCCAGGAGTGGAATGCCTCATCCCGGGAGCAGATGGAGTGGAGGCAAAGGAATTGGGAATAGGGGATGGCACTTTTTTGTAGGAAGGTGGGTGAGAGGAGGTGTATTCTAGGTAGCTGTGGGAATCGGTAGGTTTGAAATGGATATCGGTTTCCAGGTGGTTGCCAGAGATGGAAACGGAGAGGTCCAGGAAGGGGAGAGAGGTTTCAGAGATGGTCCAGGTAAACTTAAGGTTGGGGTGGAGGGTGTTGGTGAAGTGGATGACCTGTTAGAGCTCCTTGTGGGAGCACGAGGCGGCATCGATAAATGTATCGATGTAACAGAGGAAGAGGTGGGGAATGGGGCCAGTGTAGCTTCGGAAGAGGAATTGTTCCACGTATCCTACAAAGAGGCAGGCATAGCTTGGGCTCATGCGGGTACCCATGGTCACCCCCTTTGTAGGAAGTGGGAGGAATTGAAGGGGAAAATCTGGAGTAAGTTGGCGGTGCTGAATGGACAGCTCCAAGGCTGGTGTGAGGTGACAATGTTGAATGATATGGTGGTGCTGAATGGATGGCTCCCGCACCAGTGTGGGGTGGGAACGTTAGATAACAAGGTGTGGAGCTGGATGAACACAGCAGGCCAAGCAGCATCACAGGAGCAGGAAAGACCCTTTATCAGAAATGGGGGAGGAGAAGAGGGTTCTGAAATAAATAGGGAGAGAGGGGGAGGCGGATAGAAGATGGATAGGTGGAGAGGAGGCAGACAAGTCGAAGAGGCGGGGATGGAGCCAGTAAAGGTGAGTGTAGGTGGGGGGGTAGGGAGGAGATAGGTCAGTCCAGGGAGGATGGACAGGTCAAGGGGGCGGGATGAGGTTAGTAGATAGGAGATGGGGGTGGGGCTTGAGGTAGGAGGAGGGGATAGGTGAGAGGAAGAACAGGTTAGGGAGGCGGGGACAAGCTGGGCTGGTTTTGGGATGTGGTTGGGGGAGGGGAGATTTTGAAGCTTGTTCCCCAGCCCCACACCGCCCGCTTCTATCTCCTTCCCAAAATCCACAAACCTGAATGCCCTGGTCGACCCATTGTCTCCACCTGCTCCTGCCCCACCAAACTCATCTCCACCTGCCTAGACTCCATTTTCACCCCCTTGGTCCAGGAACTCCCTACCTACGTCCGTGACACCACCCACACCCTCCACCTCCTCCAGAACTTCCAATTCCCCGGTCCCCAACACCTCATTTTTACTATGGACGTCCAGTCCCTATACACCTGTATTACCCATGCAGATGGCCTAAAGGCCCTCCGCTTCTTCCTGTCCCGCAGAACTGACCAACCCCCTCCACTGACACCCTGATCCACTGAGCCAAACTCATCCTCACCCTCAACAACTTCTCTTTCAATTCCTCCCACTTCCTACAGATAAAGGGGGTGGCCATGGGTACCCGCATGGGCCCAAGCTATGCCTGCCTCTTTGTAGGTTACGTGGAACAATCCCTCTTCCGTACCTACACTGGCCCTAAACCCCATCTCTTCCTCCGTTACATTGATGACTGTATTGGCGCCACCTTGTGCTCCCATGAGGAGCTCGAACAGTTCATCCACTTCACCAACACCTTCCACACCAACCTGAAGTTCACCTGGACCATCTCCAACACCTCTCTCTCCTTCCTGGACCTCTCTGTCTCCATCTTGGGTAACCGCCCAGAAACCAATGTCCATTTCAAGCCCACTGACTCCCACAGCTACCTGGAATACACCTCCTCCCACCCACCCTCCTGCAAAAATGCCATCCCCTATTCCCAATTCCTTTGCCTCTGCCGCATCTGCTCCCAGGATGAGGCATTCCACTCCCGCACATCACAGATGTCCTCATTCTTCAAGGACCGCAACCTCCCCACCCGGAGTGGTCGAGAACGCCCTCGACCATGTCTCCCGCATTTCCCGCAACTCATCCCTCACACCCCGTCCCCGCAAAAAGATAACCAAAAAAGAAACCCCCCTCGTCCTCACATACCACCCCACCAACATTCGGATTCAAGGCATCATCCTCCAACACTTCCGCCATCTACAATCCGACCCCACCACCAAAGACATTTTTCCCTCCCCACCCTTGTCTGCTTTCCGGAGGGACCACTCTGTCCGTGACTCCCTTGTCTGCTCCACACTCCCCTCCAGCCCCACCACATCTGGCACTTTTCCCTGCAACCGCAGGAAGTGCTACACCTGCCCCCACACCTCCTCCCTCACCCCAATCCCAGACCCCAAGAAGACTTTCCACATCAAGCAGATGTTCACCTGCACATCTGCCAATGTGGTATACTGCATCCGCTGTACCCGTTGTGGCCTCCTCAACATGGGGGAAACCAAGCGCAGGCTTGGGGACTGCTTTGCAGAACACCTGCGTTCAGTTCGCAACAAACAACTGCACCTCCCAGTCGTGAACCATTTCAACTCCCCCTTCCATTCCTCAGACGACATGTCCATCCTGGGCCTCCTGCAATGCCACAGTGATGCCACCCGAAGGCTGCAGGAACAGCAAATCATATTCAGCCTGGGAACCCTGCAGCCCAATGGTATCAATGTGGATTTCACAAGCTTCAAAATCTCCCCTCCCCCAACCGCATCCCAAAACCAGCCCAGCTCGTCCCCGCCTCCCTAACCTGTTCTTCCTCTCATCTATCCCCTCCTCCCACCTCAAGCCCCACCCCCATCTCCTATCTACTAACCTCATCCTGCCCCCCTTGACCTGTCCGTCCTCCCTGAACTGACCTATCTCCTCCCTACCCACCCACCCCCACCTACACTCACCTTTACTGGCTCCATCCCCGCCTCTTCGACTTGTCTGCCTCCTCTCCACCTATCCTCTCCTCTATCCATCTTCTATCCGCCTCCCCCTCTCTCCCTATTTATTTCAGAACCCTCTTCACCTCCCCCACTTCTGATGAAGGGTCTCGGCCCGAAACGTCAAGCTTTCCTGCTTCTTGAGCTGCTGTGTTCATCCAGCTCCGCACCTTGTTATCTCGGATTCTCCAGCATCTGCAGTACCTATTATCTCTGGGGTGGGAACGCTGAATGGTGCGGTGGTGCTGAATGGACAGCTCTCGGACTAGTATGGGGTGGGAACGCTGAATGGTGCGGTGGTGCTGAATGGACAGCTCCCAGACTAGGCCGGGGTGATTTTGCTGAATGGTGCAGTCGTGCTGAATGACCATTCCCGGACTGGCGCTGCCTAGTTGGAACACGACTGCATCCTCCTGGATTGTAAGATGTTGGTTCGTTAGACAGTGTGCGAGAGTTGCATTCTACATAGCCTAAAGTAATTGTTTGATTCAAACCTATGGATTAGTTATAGTTCTTCAGTTATCCATTTAACAGTATTTTGTCTATTGCTTAAAGCCCAATTAAAGAATATAATTTTGCAGCAGAAGCCATAACCATGTTAATAAACGAGAATGTTATATTGATGGACTAGTGAGCACACTTAACTAGATACACTATACAAATTAAGTACAGCACAAATGCTAACATAATTGCTGTCAGGCTGTTATCACAATGTACCTCCCATTGCTGGAGCAATTTATATCATCTCACTTGTGAAGCAAGACAATTTATCACAACACAAGGGGTTCCAGGTGTCATAGTTTTTGTAGGAGAGACAATGGTGTAGTGGTAATGTTACAGGACTAGGTTATGGATAACGGAAACTAATTTTCTGGGGTCTTGGGTTCAAATCCCACCATGGCAGCTGGTAGAATTTAAAGTCACTTAATTAAATAGATATGTCAAGGCTGATGAGATAATTTTGCACTTATGTGAGCCACATGTCTTACCACAGCTGTGGTATCATGTACAGTTTTGGGTGCCCACTATAGAAAGATATGAATGCATTAGAGAGAAAGCAAAGAATGCAGTTGGGATGGCATGTTGAGCTTGTATAGGACATTGGTGAGGTCTCTTCTGGAGTTCTGTGTACAGCTCTGATCACCCCTGTTATAGGAAGGATATTATTAAACTGAAGAGGGTTCAGAAAAGATTTACCAGGATGTTGCCAGGAATGGAGGATTTGAGATGTAAAAATAGTCTGGAAGGACTAGGAGAAAGCAAGAACTGCAGATGCTGGAGTCAGAGACAACGCAGTGTGGATCTGGAGGAACACAGCAGGCCAGGCAGCATTAGAGGAGTAGGGATGTTGACGTTTCGGGTCAGGGCCCTTCTTTTGAAATTTCCTACTTCTCTGCTGCCTGACCTGCTGTGTTCCTCCAGCTCTACAAAGTGTAGTCTCTGGAAAGACTGGGGCTTTTTTCACTAGAGCATAGGAGTTTGAGGGAGTGACCTTTTATAGGGGTTTATAAAATCATGAGGGACATAGATAAGGTGACTAGCGAGGGTCCTTTCCTTCGGGTGGGGGAGTTCAAAACTTGGGGGGATATTTTTAAGGTGAGAGGAGAAAGGTTTTAAAAAGGACATGAGAAGGAACCTTTTTACACAGCGAGTGGTTCATGTGTGGAATGAACTGCCAGAGAAAATGGTGCGTGCAGGGACAGTTACAGCATTTAAAAGATATTTAGATAAGTTCATGAATAGGAAAGGCTTGGAGAGATATGGGCCAAGCACAGACAAGTGGGGCTAGTTTAGTTTGGGAAAATGGTCTGCGTGGACTAGTTAGACTAAGAGATCTGTTTCTATGTTGTGTGATTCTATAACTGTAAGTTTTCCAGGGATGAGAAACTGCAGTTATGAGAATAGATTGGTGAATTTGGGACTGTCATCGTTGGAGGGAAAAGGCTATGAGGAGATCTGATCAATATTTTCAAAATCATAAGAGCTCTGGATGGTGGAAATGGAGAGGAACAGTTCTTGCTCATTAAAAGTTTGAAAAGGAGACGGAACAGATTTAAGGTGACTTGCAAGTAAAACATATGTGATGTAAGAGAGTTTTTTCACACAATGAGTGGTTTGGGTCTGGAAGCCTGGAAGTGACAGAATCAGTTGAGGCATTCAGAAGGGTGTTGCATAAATGTTTGAATTGAAACAATGTGTAAGAAAATTGGGGAAAGACGGGAGGGTAGCACTAAGTTATAATGGTCAGTGGGGAGTTGGTGCAGATGTGATGGTCTGAATGACCTCTTCTTGCATTGTAACAGTAACAATTCTCTGATTTCTGTGAAAATATCTGAAATATAAAACTGGTCCTGTGGTGACCATGACAATGTTTGTCAACTGTCATTTTAAAAAAAATCTGGTGAACAAATGTCCTTTAGGGAAGGAAATCTGCTACCCTTACCTGGACTGGCCTGCATGTGATTCCAGACTCTCAGCAATGTAGTTGGCATTTAAATATTCTCCAAAATGGTTGAGCAAGCCACTCAATTTATGGCCAATTAGGTATGGATAACAAATGTTGGCCTTTCTAGATGGCCACATCCTATGAAATTTTTTTTTAAAAAAAACGCTCTGTCATTTGGCTTCAAATCCAACTAACTTATCAGTCCAGTTTGGAAACTCTCAAGACTCTTATGTTGTATAACTGGGGAAAGACACTTGCTCAGTGAGTAGGTTACCACCAAGGTCGAAAATGAGGAAAGACAATAGATCAGGTTAGAGTGAACTGACATCAAGCTTTGACAAAAAGAACAAAAGAATGACAAAGGTAGTAAAAACATTCTGCCACAACAATCAGAAATGTCAGCTCAATGGCTGACGTAAAAAAGGGAATGGTGATCTGTATTGCAGGTTTACCTTTACCTTTGGCAGTCATTCACATCATTAACTCTGAGGTATCCCTAGATAATAGTGACCACAATGCACCCAGTTTGAAAGGGAGAAGGGTGGGTCTAACAGTAGTATTTTAAGTTTATATAAGGGTAACTGAGCGGTTATAAGAGCTGAGTTAGCTGAGGTAGACGGGGATACTAGGGAAAGGGATAGATCAATAGAGAAATGATGGCAGACGTTTGAGGGGATATTTCAGATTTCTGAGAATAAAGATATTCCTGCCATAAAGAAAAATTCCAAGAGGAGGAGTTACCATCTGTGATTCAATTAACGAAGTTAAGGAAGGCTTAAAACTTAAGTCATACAGTTGCGCAAAAATGCATGGCAGTTCAGATGTTTGGGGAGAATTTGAAGAATGCAGAGAATGACAACAAGACTAACGAGAACAATTGAATTGGAGTATATTTCAAAGTGAGCTAGGAACGTAAAAATGAATAACAACAGTTTGTTCATGTATTTATCAATGCAAAGAGTAAAAAGGTGAGTGCTGATCCTCTAGAGAATGAGAACAGGGAGTTAACAGTAGATAATAAGGAAATGGAATTAACAAATGTTTTGCTTGTATCTTAAATATAAGAATACAAAATAAAATTTAGTAATAACTTTCAACCAGGATGTGGAAGGGAGAGGAACTTCTCTTGGGGCAGCTTGGTGGCTCATCGCTTAGCACTGCTGCCTCACAGCACCAGGGACCCAAGTTTGATTCCACGCTCAGACAACTGTCTTTGTGGAGTTTGCGCAGTCATGAGCGAACTATACGGTAAATGGAAAAGCCCTCAGGAAAATTGAGGCACAAAGAGATCTGGATGTTCAGGTCCATTGTACCCTGAAGGTGGCAACGCAGGTCGATAGAGTGGTCAAGAAGACACACAGCATGCTTTCATTCATCGGATGGGGGTATTGAGTACAAGAGTTGGCAGGTCATGTTACAGTTGTATAGGACTTTGGTTCGACCACATTTGGAATACTGCGTACAGTTCTGGTTGCCACATTACCAAAAGGATGTGGATGCTTTGGAGAGGGTGCAGAGGAGGTTCACCAGGATGTTGCCTGGTATAGAGGGTGCTAGCTATGAAGAGAGGTTGAGGAGATTAGGATTATTTACATTGGAAAGACGGAGGTTGAGGGGGGACCTGATTGAGGTCTACAAAATCATGAGAGGTATAGACAAGGTGGATAGCAAGAAGCTTTTTCCCAGAGTGGGGGACTCAATTACTAGGGGTCACGATTTCAAGGTGAGAGGGGGAAAAGTTTAAGGGAGATATGCGTGGAAAGTTCTTTAGCAGAGGGTAGTGGGTGCCTGGAACGCGTTGCCAGCGGAGGTGGTAGAGGCGGGCACAATAGCATCATTTAAGATCTATCTAGACAGATACATGGATGGGCAGGGAGCAGAGGGATACAGATCCTTGGAAAATAGGTGACAGGTTTAGATAGAGGATCTGGATCAGCGCAGGCTTGGAGGGCCAAAGGTCCTATTCCTGTGCTGTAATTTTCTTTGTTCTTTTGCTCTCCACGTGTCTGCGTTGGCTTCCTCCGGATGCTTTGGTTTCCTCCCATAGTCTGATGATGTGCAGGTTGGGTGGACTAGCTATGCAAAATTTCCCATAGCGTCCAGGGATGTGTAGGTTAAGTAGATTAGACATGGGAAATGCAGGGTTACTGGGATAGGGTAAGGGGGTGGATCTGGATGGATGATCTTTGGAGGCTCAATACCAACTGTCAGTTGGAAAGTATGTTGTGAAAAGAACACAAGGAGAATGCAGACCAATATGGATAAGAGTTGAGTGTGAAAAAATATAGCAGATGCAATATAATGTGGGAAAATACCTTTTTTTCACTTTGACCGGGAGAATGAAACTATAAAGTATTAATTAAACAGAAAATTACTAATGAAAGTGGAGCTGCAGAGTGATCAAAGTAAGTATCAAAAAGTTAGTACACAGGCATAGTCAGTATTGAGGCTATCTTTTATTACAAAAGGAATTGAAAATAAAAGTGAGGATATTATGCTTTGGCTATAACAAGGCATTGGTGAGACCACATAGCATCATAGAGTCAGAGAGCTGTACAGCATGGAAACAGACCCTTCTGTCCAACTCGTCCATGCCAACCAGATATCCTAAATTAATCTAGTCCCATTTACCAGCATTCAGCCCATATTCCCCTAAACCCTTCCTATTCACATACACATCCGTGTAAATGTTGTAACTATACCAGCCTCCACCACTTCCTCCAGCTTATTCCATACACGCACCATACTCTGTGAAAAAATTGCCTGTTAGGTCCCTTTTAAATCTTTCCCCTCTCCCCTTAAACCTATGCCCTCTAGTTTTGGACTCCCCTACCCAGAGAAAATTACCTTGGTTATTTACCCTATCTATGCCTCCCACAGCTTTATAAACTTCTACAAAGTCACCCCTCAGCTTCCGATGGTCCAGGGAAAATAGCCCCAGCCTATTTAGCCTCTCCCTACAGCTCAAACCCTCCAACAAGGCAACGTCCCTGTAAATCTTTTCTGAACCTTTTCACGTTTCACAACATCTTTCCTATAGCAGGGAGTCCAGAATTGCACACAGTATTCCAAAAGTGACCTAACCAATGTCCTGTACAGCTGCAACATGACCTCCCAACTCCTATACTAATGCACTGTCCAATAAAGGCAAGCATACCAAATGCCTTTACTATCCTGTCTACTTGTGACTCCACTTTCAAGGAACTATGAACCTGCACTCTAAGGTCTCTTTGTTCAGCAACACTCCCAGGACCTTCTCATTAAGTGTATAAGTCCTGCCGTGATTTGCCTTTCCTCAACACAGCATTTCATATTATGTTGAATACTGTGAACAGTTTTGGTCTCCTTATTTAATGCAGCAAGTAAATACAATGCAACTGGTTCAGAGGAGGCTTTCTAGATCAATACCAGAAAGGAGCAGGTTGTCCTGTGAGGAAAGATTGGATATGGATCTGTTTCCACTGGAGTTTGGAGTGAGGAGAAACTTGTTCGAAATGTATAAGGCCTTGACAAGGTAACCATGGAAAAGGATGTTTTCTTTTGTAGGTGAGTGCAGAACTAGGAGACATTGTTTCAAAATCCGGGGTCACCCAT
Source organism: Ginglymostoma cirratum (assembly GCA_024137785.1). Taxonomy (NCBI): domain Eukaryota; kingdom Metazoa; phylum Chordata; class Chondrichthyes; order Orectolobiformes; family Ginglymostomatidae; genus Ginglymostoma; species Ginglymostoma cirratum. The sequence continues at coordinate 9,813,118 of JAHRHZ010000139.1, read as the reverse complement.
TCAGGACAGAGATGAGGAGAATCTTTTTCTCTCAGAGGATCGTGTGACTTTGGAATTCTCTGCCTCAGAATGTGGTGGCGATATTTTTAAGGTGGGGGGTGGGAAGAAATTCTGGCTAGACAAGGGAATTAAAGGATGTTGGGGTAGACGGCAATGTGGGATTCAAAACGCAATCAGATTTTGCTGAATAGGCAATGTGTGAGGGGCAAATGGCCTACTTCTGCTCCTGATTATTATTATTTTTTTTTTGCAAATTAGAGTCAGGGAATCATAGAGTGATAAAGCATAGAAACAAACCTTTCAGTCCAATATGTCCATGCCAACCAGGTTTCCCAAGCTAAACTAATCCTGTTTGCTTGTGTCTGTCCCATACCCATCTAAACCTTTCCTATTCATGTACCCATCCAAATGGCTTTTAGGTGTTGTAACTGTACCTGCATCTACCACTTCCTCTAGCAGTTCATTCCACATACAAACCACCTTCTGTGTGGAAAAAGTTGCCCCTCAAGTCCCTTTTAAATCTTTCCCCTCTCATCTTAAACCTAGGCCCTCTAGTTTTGAAGTCCCCTACCCTAGGGAAAAGACCTTTGTTATTCACTTCATCTTTGCCTCTCATGATTTTATAAACCTCTATAATGTCAGCCCTGAACCTTTTACACTCCAGGGAAAAAAATTCCCAGTCTATCCAGCCTCCCCTTATAACTCAAATCCTCCGGTCCCGGCAACATCCTTGAAAATCTTTTCTGCACCCTTTCCAATTTAATAACGTCCTCCAAGAAATGTTTACACTCAATATATGCAAGCTACGCCCGAGCTCAAAGTTTGATGGCATACATTAAGATTACTAGGGACTAATTGACCCTGACACAGAATTGAATAAGTAGGAGAGTACTATGTTCATCATTACAAAGGGAACAAAATGCTAGCAGAACAAATTCTCTTGAGTGATATCTGAGCTGAATTTTCCATGAAAATGGGACAAATTAGGTGAAAAATTGAATCGGAGGGAACTGCCAAATAAGAAATAAACAATACTATTGCACTTTTAAGATCCCAAAACAATTCATTGGTAATTAATACATTTGGCACATAGTCAGTGTTCTGATGTAGCCACAGCAACCAGTTGTGCAAATTAAAATCCCACAGACAGTGATAAGATTAATGATCAGATGACCTGTTTTTGGTTTTTGTTCAGAATTAAATATTGGCCAGGACATGTGTGACAGCTCCCTGCTCATTTCTGCACAATGCCTTGGGAACTTGTATATCAATTGGAAATGACAGACAGGGCTCCAGGTTGATGGCTTGTTTGAAATATGGCACCTTGATGGTGTAAGACTCTGCTAGTTAGTACTGCACCGGAGTGACAACCCAGGCTATATATTTAAGTCTTTGGAATTCAATTTGAAAGCTCTGAACCATAACTAGCATCTGAATTGAGCCTTATTTTTGTCACTCCTGAATTAATATCTCCATCCAGGTGCAAATATCTTTTATAAATCTATCCCGACCTACCTCTCATAGGTACCTGCAATTCCTTAATAGTGCTGCCACGCCTTTCTAAACTCAAAAGAGTTTAATATGGCAAACAAGGAGGAATAAAGTCTTAACCTCAGCACTGGCATTCCTTGAAATTGATAGGTATGAGTCAAAGATGTGGCAAAGGACAAAGGATGAAGAAATATGAGCACATAACTATTGATAGCACAAGGCAAATCTAATTTCTAGGTTTGCTAAATGTTTTTATCGTTGTAAAATTGCAATTGCTGAAAGCTTTAGTGTCACTGACTGCAACAATTGGCACCATAATCTGTGAAATCGATTGAGAATACATTAGGAGTTAAATATTGTGCCAGTGGAGACTGTTCTCTTCTACACGCTGGAAAAAAATATCTATTTCATTTTGCGCTCTTCGGGATTGGGGTTCAAGACACAAAAAAAACTTAGAAAGGGGACACCATGTATAATTCAGCATGAAGAAAAGAGAGATCTATCTGTTAACTGTCAATCTTAGACCCTGTTACTTCTCCCTGGTTCAACTGCACTTCAGTTCTTCTCATGCTGTATAAATCAGTGTTCCCTTTCAAAGTCTGATTTCTTGGAACCCCGTCCTGACAAGAGCGAGATGCAAGATGGTATCCCTGTTTAATGATGTTTAAGTTGCGTAATACCAAACAATTGGTCTAACTTGTTTCTTCAAGCGTGGAGGAGGAAGTCTGGGACATTGTAATTCCTGAGACCCTGTTAAATACCAGTGAGTCACAGTTTGAATCTAGTGGTCATTCTACATTCATTAAATGTCAGTATTCCTGTGATGAAAGGACTCATGGTGTCTGACAGACCAGGCAATGTTTGCATGAGTAAATCAATGCAGATCGATCACCTTGAGAGGGAGAGAAGATGAAACTCCAAACATTTATCTCGCTTGCTTTCACTTAAAGTCATTATTCTAATAATCTGCACAGCATGGGGATAAGATATTGACATGCCTTTTAGAACACAAATGAAATGATATCAGTTTGAAATGAACCATCCAGTAACTAGGATGAACTGATGCTGCATTTAGTTTCAGAGTAACAGTGTGCCATAAAGTAACTGAAAGTGGTGTCACTGTCACTGACCCACTGTAATCGGAGAATAGGCTGGATGTTGAATCGGAGAACTGTGATTACTGCTGCTGCTCCTAATACAAGATGCTGGAAATCTGCAGAATAGATAGAAAACACTGCAAGTGTTCAGCCAGCCAGACAACATCTGTGGAGAGAGGAACAGGAGTTAACTATAGAAGCCTGAAACCTTTTATCTGAACCAGACCAAGTTAAAGATTTAACAGATTTCAAAAAACTTCAGAGGCAGACAAAAGAGATGTGGGCTGAGGTAGAAGAGGCAAAGGGATGGTCCATAATAGAATGCCCCAGAAATCTGATGCCCTGCCTCCTCCAGCAGGTTTCCAGCTACAAGTTCAACAGCTCAATTTTCCTATTTTAAGCTCACTAGCATGTGGGACTGGGAATAATCCTGAGAAAGCTGCTTTAGAGGTTCCTGCCTTTCAATCTTCTATCAAGATCCCTGAAACCTGCTTTCAGGACTCCATTCCCATCCCTAGGCAAATCATTGGTACCAGTGTAGATCACAACTTCTGGCTGATTGCCCTACCACAGAAGAAAGTTCTGCAGCCACACTGACATCCCTTACCCTGGCACTAGGGAGGCAACCTAGAGTCATATCTACAATAATAGGAAAGTCAGACTGAACTATTGAGTATGGAATCCCCTATCACAATTTCTCTTTTTTTTGTCTCCCACCCTAAAGGATTACCCATGGTGCCACTGACTTGATTCTGGCTGCCATCATCCTTAGCAGTATCCAAAATGAAATACTGATTAACTCAAGGGATTTCCTCACTCCATCCCTGAAGGACTGCCTGCCTGGTACATCTCCAACCTGCAGTGTGATCATCTCTCTAAATGTGCTTGCCAGTGTAGTCTCGCAATGCACATCAGTGCATCTAGCCAGTCACCGCTCAAGTTCTGAAGAGTTCAAGCTTGCATAGGGAGTGGTACTTCCTGCAGCTGTGCTCATCTGGGACACATGGGGCATCCATAGCTTCACGTACCACAGAATGCACACTCCGCTTGGCCAAGCTGACCTGCCACCCTATATCTTTCAACGCATTAAATATTGCCATTAGAATAGTAGAGAGATGCCTGTACTCACCAATCAGCTTATTCCTGAAGTAACAGCCAACTACAGGAGGCTGAAAACAATTAAAAAAACAAAATGTGCCCTTCCTCCTAACCCTCGCCAAATTTCCTCTTCACACTCAGTAAAACCAAAGCAGCATTTAATGTGTACAAGCCAGAAAACAACTGATTCGGGCTTTAATAAACTGGAATAAGGGCCCTCTTGTGGCACAGTGCTCATGTCCCTGCCCTGGACCAGGGGGGCCTGGGCTCAAATCCCACCTGATCCAGAGGTGTGTAATAACATCTCTGCAAAGGTTGATTAGAAAAATAGATTACATTGAAAAAATTAATAAACTGGATTAAACAGCACAGTTAACTAGCTTTTCTCAGAGCTGAATTAAGGCTGTAATAAGACTTAACTTGAAGTGTAATGTTTAGTTAATTGCCAAATTAAAGGAAAACGTAGGCTTCAGACAGCAAAAATTATTGCTCAAAATTCTTACACTCACCAGCTCCCAGTAAAAATCCAGCTCCCAGAGCAAGCGTTGAATCTATGTTTCATCTCCGTATTGTAGAAGACACCACAATATTAGCAGTAAAAAAAGTACGTTAAATTGAAAGAAGTACCCATAAATCACTGTATATATTGTATGAGTGATTTCCAGAGAAGCATCAAATCAATGTGTCAATAAAGTATGACAGCATAGAATTGTTGCATTTCTCAGCAGGGAATATGTTCCTTAAGATTCTTAACATTCTTTGTCAAGTGAAGTTCAGTTGGTAGCAGCCTTAGCTCCAGATCAAAGACAGTAGATTCTGTTTTCTTTTGAATTACCTTATATGCACAAGGTAAATATGATCAGAAAATTGAATATAGTTATCTGCATTTCAAAAAGCTTTCTCTGGCTTGTGTCTCCAGAGTGGCCAATACATGAATTAGAACCTAACCAAAGACAGAAACTGAAATCCTCAGCTCAGGTCAAGTGCACATCCTGGTGGCATGTTGCTTGTGCAGCCCAGGCAGGTGGTTTGATTTCTTAGTTTAACAAGACTCAGAAACTTTGCTCCTGGTGCTAATCAGATTTGGCATGCTTAAAGCAGGAACAGGGGCTGAATAGCAAGTGATTTTATTTGACTTTTCTATCGGGATGTGGGCAAGGCTGGATTTTATTGTCCTTCCTAAACTTCTCCTGAGAAGGTGCTGACATTGATACAATCCAGAGGGTGATTTTACTCCTACTATAAGACTAGGTTCAGAATTCCAGGATGTTGACTCAGAATTTATGGAAGAGCAGTAAATTATATGATTATATCAGGATAGCATTTGACTAGGAGATAATGATCCCATGGTTTTGTGTCTTTTGCCCTCAGTAGTAGCCTCTGCAGAGCTATGAAGCATTATTGGGTTAACCATGTGAGTTGGTACATTGCTTCCTCAAATGGCACAGTGCTGGAGTATGTACATCAGTTCATCATTCGGAGAATTAAGGACTGGGGTAACTTCTGATTAATCATTTCCCACCTTTTGGTTTCAATTCACACAAATCAACAGAAACTTGTGAGATGAGTAGAAAATGTGCAGACGTTGCACTGTGAAAGATTACAGCTGTTTCATACAGAAAAGCTAATCAAGTAATGGAAATACAAGAAATAAGTTTGAGAAAGCTAGTCTCATCTCTTGTGGTACCCGATTTTGTCTTACCGCCTTTGTGTCATCATCTTACTGTTTAATAAATCAGAAATTAGATTTCGCCCAAACAGAATATATGATAGTACAATGCTTATCACCTTTTTGAGTAGATAACAGGATGAGTTCGCTTTCTATACACTATCCAGAATATAACAGTTAAGTGTTATAACAATTAGATATTGGTTAACCAGAGTGTTAACCAATATCTAATTGTTAAAACACTTAACTGTCATATTCAATAACAGGGGAGCAGGCTCTCAACCTGGTAGACCAGACGGAGAAAGACAGTTTAGAATGAACTGCTTTGTGTAAAGAACGATGAATATATGAAATTGGATATAAAAACACTGAAGCAGAGAAAATAGGAGTAGAAAGAGATCATGCCTGCTCTACCTTTCAAAATGATCATGGCTGATTTTAAGACATTGTTGGCACCAACTGATATGAATATTTAGAACGGCATTGGATAAATACCTGAAGAGAAAATGACGGAGGGGCATGAGAAACGTTGTGGGATGAAATTCTCCCAGATGCTAGAGTGATCAGACATTCTGTCGTCGTCTTTCCCCGGCCAATATATTGTGATGTTCCCTTCACACATTCTGCAAATAATCTCACTCATGACACACAGACGCATGCGCACAAATACATCTGTAGCCCAAGTTAAAATGTTGGGAAGGAATCTTATTTCTACCTGAGTTCCTCAGGGTCTTGTCCTAGCCCCAGTCATCATCAGTAGACTGCAGTGGTTCAAGACAGCTCACCATCACCTCAAGGGCAACAGGAATGCAAAATAAAATCTAGCCTAAACAAAGACACCCACAAACAATGAACAAATAAACAAAAACAATTTGAGCCCTATGCCTGGACGGTCATTGACCTTCCCAACATCAAAAGTTCAGAAGTGGGATGTTTGTTGATAATTGCCCAATGTTCAGCACTATCTGTGACTCCTCATATACTGGAGGAATCCCATGACCATATAAATCAAGTCCAGGACAACATCCAAGCTTGGTCTGAGAAGGGTTAAGTAACAGTTGTGCTATAAAAGTGCCAGGCAATGACCATCCAATGACATGGAATATAGCAAGGCTTTCAACAAGGTCCCTCGTAGGTTCATCCAGAACACTAAGATGCATGGGATCCACAGTAACTTGGTCACATGGATTCAGAAGTGGCTTGCCTATAGAAGGCACAGGATAGTGGTGGAAGGGTGTTTTTCAGGATGGAGGTCCATGGCTAGTGGTGTTCCACAGGGATCCGTACTGGGACCTCTGCCATTTGTGATATATATGTAAATGACTTGGATGAAAATGTAGATGGTTGGGTTAGTAACTTTACAGATGATACAAAGATCGGTGGAGTTGTGGATACTCTATATAGTGTGGATAGTCTATAAAATTATGAGATGCACAGATAGAGTCCGTGGTCAGAATCTTTTTCTCCAGAGTTGAAATGCCTAATATTAGGGCACATGCTTTAAGGTGATGGGGGAGATGTGAGGGACAGTTTTTTTTTTAAAAAACGCAGAGAGTGGTCGGAGTCTGGAACGCACTGCCGGGGGGGTGGTGAAGGCAGATATGATAGGGGTGTTTAAGGGACTTTTAGATAAGCACATGAATATGCAGGGAATGGAGGGATATTGCCCAAGGGCAGACAGAAGAGATTAGTTTAATTTGGCATCATGTTTGGCACAACATCATGAGCTGAAGGCACTGTTCCCGCGCTGTACAGTTTTATCTCCAACAAGACATTATCTGTGATAACACAGTCCATTTAATTGGCACCCATCTACCACATCTACCATGATTTCCTCAATCACCAACAGACAGTAGCAGTAGTGTGTATGTCTACAAGCCACAGTGCAACAACTTATCAAGCTTCCATTGACAGCTTCTTTCAAAACTGCGACCATCTAGAAGGCCCAGGGCAGCAGATTTGTGGAAACTACCATCTAAAAGGTCTCCCTCCAAGCCATGTACCATCCTTCAGTTTTGCTGGGTCAAATTGTTGGAACTCCCAAATAGCAGTACAGGTCCACCTACTCCATGTAGACTGCAGTGGTTCAAGACAGCTCATCATCACCTCAAGGGCAACAGGAATGCGTAACAAAAAGTAGCCTAACCAGAGACACCCACAAAAAATGAACAAATAAGCAAAATGATTTCAGCCCTACACCTGGACCAGTGTTGTGAATGGACACTGATATTACTGTATAACACTGAGGAAGTAGTGAAAGTACTATGCTTAGTGTGAACCTGAACTTCTGTTTTCCTGATCAAGTGGGTGAACACGAGAATCCAAGGCACTAATTGAAGAAGGACATGGTGCTATACCAATACCTCCACTGTATAAATTCATTGTGGATTTGTCTCAGTTCCACAGCAGCTGGCCAGCCCAGGCAGAGGTAAATTCTGACGCCTTCCAGCATTTTCATTTTTCTTTGATTTGGTTTTCCAGATTTGCTCGTGTTGATAATCAGAGCCTATTTAAAATGGGTAAGCAGCCTTAAACTCCCCGATTTGTTTTCTCTTTCATGGGGTGTAGGTGTCACAGACTAGGCCACTGCCTGTTGTCCATCCCTAATTGCCCTTGAACTGAAGCCTTTGCTGGGCTATTTCAGAGAGTAGCTAATAGTTAACCACACTGCTGTGGGTCTGGAGTCGAATGCACATTAGATCAGGGAATTTGGCTGAGTCAGTCTGTCAAGCCAATGTTGTCTGATCTCAGAAGCTAAGCAGACTCAGGCTTTGTTGGAACTTGGATGAGCCACAGCCTGGGAATACCAGGTGCACTAGGCTTGGGGTATTCTTGTAACACAAAGGTAGTGCCTCTAGGAGGCCAGGAGGCCTGGGTTCAAATCCCACTTATTCCAGAAGATCATCATAGCATGTGTTGATAAGTTGATTAAAAGCTCTGCGAACCTCACAACTTTCATCAGAGGAAGGCCAGGGCTGCTGGAGATACCTGCAGAATTAACAATGACAACATGGACTGCCATTCATGCTAATCTCACATTGAAAACTTTGGTCCTGAGAGGGCACACAGAAGACAATAAAATCACACACAGTTAGGCATTTACTGGTAGCTCAGTGCTGAACAGTTGTGGAGTGACTATCACATTACTTACACTGGATGCATTGTATGGGCTGCAGAGATATTGTTATCAGATACTGTGTAAATGTCAAACTTTCGTAGTGTGGAAGTAGGCCATTTGGCCCATCTAGTCCAAACCAACCTTCTGAACAGCATCCCACCCAAACCCACCCTATCCCTGTAACCACAAAAAGCCCCTAGTTATTCCACCCAGCCTGCACAGCCTTACGGGGCAATTTAGCGTGGCCAATCCACCTAACCTGCGCATCGTTGCACTGTGGGAGGAAACCAGAGCACCCAGAGGAAACCCACACAGACACAAGGAGAACGTGCAAACTCCACACAGGCAGTCACCCAGGGCTAGAAGTGAACCCAGGTCCTTGCCATGTAATGCAGCAGTGCTAAGCACTGTGCTACTCTCCATGTAAAGCAATAAAGTTGTGCTTTGCAACTAATGTTAACATCCTTTATCAGCAGTCTTGATAGAATTACATAACTTTAAATCTAATTCAAAATTTAACCTTAATATTTATCTCAACCTTAATCCCTCAACACTAACCGTAACCCTGACTTATAACTCTAACCCTAGGACAAACTCTTGGACTAAATCTAACCCAGGTTCTAACCCTATTGCTAACTCTAATCATAACCTGAATCTTGGCCCTAATCCTGGCCTAAATTCAAGCTGAAAAAAAAAACCCATCTCCTGTCTGTCATGCTCAGTCATGAATGGATGGCTGGGGTAGGAAATTAATGTCAACTAATTGTTTCATGGAAGCAGAAGAAAACCAACACCAGGTCTCTCTGTCACTTTCACTGTAGGACTGTTGCTTCGCTGAAGAACTGGACAAAATGCTAAAATGGAAACAAAAATAGAAATTGCTGGAAAAGCTTAGTAGGTCTGGCAGCATCTATGAAGAAAAATCGGAGTTAACATTTCAGGTCCAGTTAACTGCAGCTCTGAGGAGGATCACCGGACCCGAAATGTTAATTCTGATTTCCTTGCACAGATGCTGCCAGACCTGATGAGCTTTTCCAGCAATTTCTTTTTTTTTTGTTTCTGATTTACAGCATCCGCAGTTCTTTCAGTTTTTACAATGCTAAAATGGACATGGGTTCAAATCCCAACATGGCCACTGAGGGAATTTAAGTTACTATATCTAGACTATAAAGTCAGTCTCTGATAATAACCATGGAACAATCCCGGACCCGAAACATTAATTCTGTTTTTTCCTTCACAGATGCTGCCAGACCTGCTGAGCTTTTCCAGCAACTTCTGTTTTTGTTCATGAAACAATCATAAAATGAACCCAATGGGTTTTCACACCAATTGAAGGAAGGAAATCTGCCATCCTTACCTGACCTGACCTAGATGTGACTCCAGACCCACAGCAATGTTGTTGACTCATAACTGCCCTCTGAAAGGGCCTAGCAAGCCATTTAGTTCAAGGGCAATTAGGAACAGGGAGTAAATGCTAACCTTGCCAGCAATGTCCACACTCCACAAAAGAGTAAATAAAATTTGAGTATGTTTGTTCTTGGCTGTTTACAATGCCACGGACGTTAAATGGGCTGTCAATTCTCAACACCAAAGCAAGTCTGGAAATGAGAAATAAAAACTGAAGATGCCAAAATTATTCAGCAAATGAGGCAACAGCTATTGAGAGAAACAGACTTCATATATCCACTTGCATCAGGAGTTCAGGAGACCAGGAACATTAACTCTCTTATCCTGTCCATAGATGCTGAGTATCTGGAGTATTTCCAACATTTTCTGCTTCATGTCAGTAATACTCACTCGTCTATATCTTACTGCGACCTAACGAAGGAATGACAGGGCTGCTGCTCTGGGTAATGCTCCCTTGGTGTGAATCAGCAGCTCCAGAAGAGGCAGAGAGGAAGATGAGGGGAAAAGGACAAGGGAGGAGAAGAGTTTCTGCAATGTAGGAAAGATGTTGAAAAAGCAAAAGAGGCTCAGATCAAAAAGAAAAACTCTGGCATTTGCATAGCACCTTCCACAGTCTCAGACCCTCCCAAAGCACTTCAAGCATATCACTATAGTAACATAGAAAGTAGGATACAATCTCCAGCACGGGGTAATGATCAAATAATCTGTCTCAAGTTTGGTTGTGAAGAGCAGTGTCCCTACCTCTGGGCCAGGTGACCCAGATTCAAGTCTTACCTGATATAACAAGCATGGGGCTGGATGAACACAGCAGGTCAAGCAGCATCATAGGAGCAGGAAAACTTGACGTTTCGGGCCTAAACCCCATTTCTGATGAAGGGTTTAGGCCCGAAACGTCAAGTTTT
>JAHRHZ010000139.1:9783606-9801936 GCA_024137785.1 Ginglymostoma cirratum | reverse complement strand
CGTTTCGGGCCTAAACCCTTCATCAGAAATGGGGTTTAGGCCCGAAACGTCAAGTTTTCCTGCTCCTATGATGCTGCTTGACCTGCTGTGTTCATCCAGCCCCACGCCTTGTTATCTCGGATTCTCCAGCATCTGCAGTACCTTTTATCTCAAGTCTTACCTGCTCTGGTGATCTGTAACAGTCTCTCTGAACTGGTTAAATATGGACTGAGTGTTGAACATGGATTTGGACATGAGAGACATCCCCAGCTCTACTTTGAAATACTACTACAGGGCATCTTATAATTGAGGCCAAACAACTCATAATTCCTTCAGTACTGCAATGGAATGTCAACCAAGGTTGTGCACTGAACTCGTCAAGTAGGGACTTTGAACTCTCAGCCTTTTGATACAGAGACATGTACTAATCACTGAACCACAACTGCCACTTTAAAGCACTTGGCGCCATAGTGATAATGATCAAGTGAACAAATGAGACCCAGGGCTTGCTGCAGTTTGGTATTAGTCCAAGCTTGGCAATGTATTGATTGTTAGTCTGTGTTACAGCTCAGTGCTGGAAAGCACAAATGGATTTGGCATTGGGAGGGGAAAAAAAAAACATAATTGAGAGGGATCTTCAAGACATGAAGGATCAGCTCAGAGGCCCAGTCCATATGGCCACAGAAAACAGAAGCCCTCACATCAAGCACACCATCACTATTTCCCTGAATGCCAGAGAATTTCCAATGAGATCATTATGTCCACTGAGTGCTTCAATACAAAGTATAACATTTATCATTCTCAGATCAAGTGATCTTTGATAATGCAAGTCATGAAGAAATGGTTCAGGGCCAGCCATTGATCCAGTGGAATCCTACACAGCTTTGCTCAGACTACTCAGATATTGAAGTCCCTGTGGACCATCTTGCTGTGTAGGTTCAAACTCTAAACAAAAGAAGGAGCAAAAAAATTACTTTTGGCCTTTCAAGGACAGATCTGAAGCATTTTACAAAGAAATTTTGGATTGTTTTATCCATTTTGTTTTCCCTCAACAATCTTCCCTGCCCACACCTCCATCCAGTTGCCATTTTGATCCTTTTCCCATCCTTTGTCACTTTGATACTATGCCCAAAGAGCTGGGTATCCACTTTTGTCTCTCTGCATTGCACCTGTGAGCCTCTATGTTGAGTTTTGCTGGCTTTTTGACCAGAAAGAGCATCATAACAAGTCTTAGTCCCCTTTGACTTCCATGGGGAGGCAATGGCCTAGGGATATTATCATTGAGCTGTTAATCCAGAGACCCAGATAATATTCTGGGGACCTGGGTTCAAATCCCACCATGGCAGCTGGTGGAATTAAGAATCTAATGGTGACTGTAAATCCATTGTCAATTGTCAGGAAAAACCCAGCTAGTTCACTAATATCCTTTAGGGAAGGAAATTGCTATCCTTACCTGGTCAGGCTTACATGTGACTCCAGACCCACAGAAATGTGGTTGACTCTTAACTGCCCTCTGGGCAATAAATGCTGCCCAGCCAGTGATGCCCTCCTCCTGTAAATGCATTTAAAAAAAACCTCTATCTGCTTTCAAAAATATTTAGCCATCCAGTATCTGAGGAATTTGAGACTTGATGAGCACTGTGTATCATGATGCTGAAGAGAAACAAGTGACTTTGGGCCTGTGGGGATTCCCTCACTATGTGTCTGCATCTGTTACAGGCTCAATCTTAGAGACTGTGATTGGTCAATAGCCCATTATTGTTAAATGATGGGACTATCAGAATAGTCAAATATGACCAAAATGGACTCCCATTTCTTTATCCAGCAAATCCCACAATCCTATACCGTGAAAACCTCATTAATGTCCTGTAGTAAAGGAAATCTGCCATCTTTTCCCAGCCTTGCCTACATGTATTGATTCTGAAGTAGCCTCTTAGAAGTTGACATTTAGTTGTACCAAAGTGCTGGGCTTGCAGTGTTTAAGAAAACCACCACTTCCAAGAGTTTAGTTGGAGTGGGTGATGAATGTTGATCTAGTCAGCAACATGCACATGCTGTGATGAATCCCCACCCCCCAGGGATATTAGAGGGGTGGGGTTGATATTAACACCACTTGAATGAGGTTTAAGATCAGATCAGCCATGATAGAATGGCAGAGCAGGCTTGAAGGGCTGAGTGGCCTACTCTTCTTCCTTGTTGTGTGTACTGACCAGATGATGATGAAGAAACTGTGTCAGAGAGGAAAAACTTGATTTTTTTTTTAATGGAAGCTGCCACAACCTCAGGATGCTCCAAGGTGCTTTACAGTGAATGAAACATTGAGGTAGAGTCATTTTTGAATTGTAGGAATCAGAAGTTAATTTGTGCCTAGCAAGCTCCTGCAAACAATGTGATACTGACCTAATCATCTGTTTTAGTTGGTTTAAAGATAAATTTTAGGCAGGACAACAAGAAGAACACCCCTGCTCTTCTTCAAATGTGCCAAAAGGATCCTTCACATCCTCCTGAGAGTAGGCAGACCCCCAGTTTAACATTTGCCCTGAAAGACTGTGCCTCTGGCCACTAAGTGCTCTCTGACAGTGTCAGCTTAAATTACGTGCTTAGGCCTCTTGAACCAACAGCCTGAGGGTTCAAAGGCATAAGAGTACGTCTCACCAAAATGGTCTGAAACCTAAGTAGGATCGTGTGCAGCTCGGAGAAAATGATCTTTCTTTTCTCTTTCCGCATTCTCAACCAGTCATTGAGTGGTCTGCAGGAGACCAACGAGAACTGATATTAACACTACTAATACTTTTATTTTTAATAAATGTTATTTTAATAATATTACTTTTGCAAATGCTAGAGACCTGTTGCATCTTCCTATTGTTGTACATTGTCCAATTCACAAACAGCGTTGATACCATCATATCAAATCAAAGGCAGCGATAAAATCTCAGGCTGAAAGGTTGTGGGGAGGGGATTAAATTGTCTGTGCTCTACCTACCTTCAGTAAATGTGAATTTGAACAAAATTATCTGCAACTAAATACTGATCAGCACTGGGTATTTTGACCAAGAAAATGTTTTGCATTGATCAGAGTTAGGAGTGAAGCAGGGCCTCAATAAACAACTGTGAAAGTGTCAGGTTACATATTGCTACAGTGCAGACAGATTAATAATTAATTCCAAGAAAAACAGGAAGAGCTGAATTAAAAACATATATTGCACAGATAAGTCGTTTGATCTCTAACCTACGTTACTTTCTCCTGGAAACATTTGGTCCTGGATCGACTAAGTTAATGGTTTAAATAATGAATAATTCAAAAGAATTCATCATTGCACATTGTGAAGCAGGAAGCTGCATAATCAAAGTGGTTAGGACAAAATTTGCTCCACTGGACTTCTGTACAATGAGAGTGAATGTGAAGGGTTTGATCCATCGAGATTCTCTACAGTGAGGTTGAGTAGAAGGTCTGATGTGGAGGTGCTGGTGTTGGACTGGGGTGGACAAAGTCAGAAGTCACATGACACCAGGTTATAGTCCGTCAGGTTTATTTGAAATCACAAGCTTTAAAAGCACTGCTCCTTTGTCAAGTGAAGTGGTGAAACTCACCTGATGAAGGATCAGTGCTCCAAAAGCTTGTGATTTCAAATAAACCTGAGCACTATAACCTGGTGTCATGTGACTTTTGACTGACTAGAAGGCAGTTTGACCCATTGAGATTATCAATGGTGGGAGGATTGTTCCATTGGGATTCTCTACAATAGAAGTGAATGGGAATGAATTTGGTGCATTGGGAAAGAGTATAATGGGATTGTGTGGGAAGATGTTTAGTTCAGCGGGATTCTGTTCAATGAGAGTGAATATGAACAGGTTTGGCCTATTGAGATTCTCTACAATGAGATTGAGTGGAAAGTATTTTGGCCCACTGATATTATCCACAGTTGCAGCATTGTTCCATTGGGATTCTGTATAACAGAAGTGAATGGGAATGAATTTTGGTCCATTAGGAATGTGTATAATGGGAGAATGTGGGAAGAAGTTTCGTACATTAGGATTCTGTACAATGAGAGAATGGGAAGGGGATTTGTCCATTGGGAGTGTATATGTTGGGGGAGAATGAGAAGGTTGGAATTCTGTAAAGTGTAAGGATGAAAAAACACTGTCTTTTCCAACAGAAGTGCATCTGCAGGATACTGTGAAATGTTATTTTGAGATGAGCAGCATAGAAAGAGATGTTATTATACATGGGGTTGGGGGGTGGGTGGGGAGGTGGTATTGTCCTCCTAATAAAAAGAACAAAAAAGTGTGGGCTAATCCCTCCCAGTCTTGATTTCTCCTTGAAAAGGAATGAATAAACTTAAAAAGACTGGAAGACCAAACACTAATGGAGCGCAGGTTTAGAAATTAACATTTTACTTGAAGCATTTGGGTACAAATTAAGCCCATCCATCCAGTCTTCTCTCTTTGTTCTCTCTTCATCTATATACTGTTGTTCATTGTTTAGCATATTATTAATAATATCATCTAGAGACAATAAGTGATCATTCAGATTAACCATAACTTTGCATCAGACCATGCCACCCTTTATCTAACCCAACATGGTGTACCTGTTCTGCAGTGTTTGACGGGGGACAGTGCAGAGTGAGCTTTATTATGCATCTAAATCTATGCTGTACACATTTTGGGAGTGTTTGATGCGGGGCAGAATAGACTGAACTTTACTCAGTATCTAACACTGTAATGCGACAGTCCTGGGAATGATTGATGGAGGACAGTGCAGAACGAACTTCAATTTAAATCTTATCCTGTGCTGTACCTCTCCTGAGATTGATTTGATTGAGACTGAGTTGAGGGTCCTTTTCCTTTAAGTTTGCTTGTACTTAGAGTAGAGGGAGCTTCATTTTATATCTAACCCTGTGCTGTGCCTGTCCTGGGAATGTTTGATGGGACAGTGTAGAGCAAGCTTTAATCTGTATCTAACCCAGTGCTGTCCCTGTCCTGGGAGTGTTTGATGGGGACAGTGTAGAGAAAGCACTCACCATTGTCTTTTAGAATGTGGAATAAACCAATGTTCAGGGCAGTCTCATGGGATTTTGGACAATATATTTCAAGCACTATTCTCCTGTGTGATTTGGAAGCAAATTAAGAGGTTGCCTTCATTAGGGTACAGAGTTAATACAACGAAATGTTAATGGCTCACACCCCAGGCTTCTGTTTTTAATGAACAGACTCAGTGTAAATATTTATTTTCTAATCTTGACGCTTCATGAATTAAGTGTCTACTCATCATTAGCCACGCTACAGTGAGACACCAGAGGGTTCTCACTGGATAATCAGTGTGTGTGACCCACCACAGGGAGGGGGAAGTCCTCCATGTGGAGACCTGACTCAAATATTAATTGAGCACAATCTCACCACAGCAGAAGATGAACCTCCAATCCATTGAATCAAATATTTCAGTGAGGTGTTCTCACTTTGTTAATACTGTTCACAGAGAATTGCTCTGTCCTGGAGTTATAGTTTTATGACTGAGAACCCTGCGCCACGTGATAAATTTCAACATGAAATTTCCTGCGTCCTGAAACAGGCTCCAGTGAACCCTTCGTCAAAGCTGCGAAACTGTCTGGGGCTGGGGAGCTGAACAATCACAGGCAACATTCCTAACAATGGACATTGGATGACAGTAACAAAGCTGTCCTGATGACTGAGTGGAACACTGAATGTGGAGGAGCGTCAGTAGACCTCAGCATCATGGTGAGGGTACTAGGCTGCGCAATCCAATGTACAAGATTCGTAATCCTGCTGTGAAAATGAATCTAATGGATCTGGTAACCGGGGATCTGCAATCGGGAAAATCATCTGAAAAGATTCCCTCTAAGACAGACAGGGGTGGCCTACACGAAGCTGAGATGACAGCTGACCCCAGTACCCTAAGATGGGGTTGTATCTTAATGCTCTCAGAATGTGGGAGGGGCAATAAATTCCACCTCTTTAATATTTCCATTAATATTTCACCAGGGAGGGAGAGGTTAACCTTGCTTTGTGCTCTGTACCCTGTACATTCATGGCTTTGAATATTGGATTGAATCACAATCACTTCATGAGGGCTATATTAACTCAATTGGCCCTAGCCCCCGCACCACACACAGTGATAACGTTACATTTCAAAGCCCTGAAGTATAAAATCAGGGAAAAATGACTCCCAAAAGTAGCCATTTGAAGAGGTGACCAAAAGCTTGGTCAAAAAGGCAGGTTTTAAGGAGAGCCCCAATGGACAAGAGAGAGACCAAGAGATAGAAAGATTTGTGGGGTTGGAGAGAGGGTGAGTGGAGTTATGGTAGAGTTCTGGGCCATAACCAGTAGAAGATACCTTGCAAATGGTGAGATTTTGCACAAAAGCCTGAACTGGAATAGCCAGATACACTGGGTCCTAGTTTCACACCATTCCTTTGCAAGGGTCAGAGTCTTATCCTCAGTCCACAGTTCAATGAGTGGCAGAAAGAAACGAAACTGGTTGACCAGGAAGTGGTCCTAAGTTGCAAATGAAAGGAAACATGGGAACGTTGGACAGTGCGAGCAAGCAGTTGAGCCTGGGCACAGAGAGTGGGCACGGGGAAGCCCATTTCAATTGTTAGGATTTTGCACAAAGGCTTAAACTGGAGGAACAGAGACATTATGACACTGTAGTAGGGCATTAGAGGGTAAGGGGTTGGGGTGTCAGGGAGATACGGTGGGGTCAAGAAATTTAAGACCATGGCATTGCCAGACTGGTAGCTAGGACAGGTTAGCTAGGGTTCCTAAACACAGTGACACTCAAACATTGCTATTCAGCAGGGGAATGGGTCAAACTAGGTTACGCTGAGATAGTGCTCACAGACAGAAAGTTTAAACAATGTGAAAGTGTCAGTCCCGACAGCTGGTAAAACCACATACTCACTGCAAATGCGCTTGGCCCTCAGCTAGACTACTGAGCTAATATTCCTGATCGATCGCACACTCACTCAATCCTCTAAAGTATCTGAATAACACTTGAGCATTTTGCAAAATGTTACAAATGATGGTGAGGCAGGGAACCAGCATCAGGGCACACGTGAGAGAGAGATATTGAAGCTCTGTCCCAGGAGCAGCAGTAACTGATAGCACTGCAAGAAGATTCCTTCACAATCTCAGGACACAGCAGGCCATTTGCACACAGCAAGATTACACAAGAAGTCATGTGACAATGACCAGGTGATATAATTCCTTCAGCAAAGCTGGTTTCAGTGTGATCAGAACACCCAATCGTCTCCAAAACAGTAACCATGCAATTGTTTACTCCTATCTGAGAGGGTAGGTCGGTACTTGGTTTTACATTGCAAACAAAAGATAACACCTCTGACACTGTAGAACTCCCTCAGTACTGGCATTGAGGCAGTAAACCTGGTTCATCCCAGGATTGATGCAGAGTAAGGTTGTACCCATCAAACACTGCCATGACAGGTACAGCATGGGGTCAGATACAGAGTAAATCTCCTTCTACACTGTCCCCATCAAACAGTCTGAAGACAGGTACAGCACCTGGTTAAAGATATCATAAATCTCCTTCTACCCTTTTGAACTGAAAGAAAAGCTTCTTTGACACTGTACTAATCAAACACACCCAGGGCAGGCACAGCACCAAGTCAGAGGTAGAGCAAAACTCTCTAAATACTTTTAAAACTGAAAGAAAATCTTACTCCACACTGTTCCCATCAAACACTCCCAGGACAGGTATAGCACAGTGTTAGATACAGAGTAAGCTGTCTCTACACAGTCCTTACCAAACACTCCCAGGACAGGTACAGCATGGGGTTAAATATACAGTAAAGCTGCCTCTACACAGTCCTCATCAAACAGTTCCAGGACAGGTACAGGGTTGGAAACAAGGAATATTTCTCCACAATGTCCAAATAGGCTCCTGATTTCCAATCTCAGGTGAAATGTTTCGCTGTGTGAGAGCAATTCTTCTATTTCCCAGAGCCTGAGCCCACCTTAATAAAGAATGATGTACATTTCAATAGCACCTTTCATAATATCAGCTTAATTCACTGAATGAAATACCTGTTGAGGTGCAACAGCCAGTTTGTGCACGGCAAGATCTCATACCAACGGTACCATATGATTGTGAGGCGAAGACACCCAAGGAATGTATGTCCTCTCTATCACAGCAACAACACAGACTCTTTGGCATTCACCTCAGGGGCCAAGGAGCCTCACTTTAATACCGTCTGTCACAATGCAGCACTCCCTAAGTAATGTGTTACAATGCTTATTTATCATGCTTAAGTGTCTAGAGTGGGACTTGAACGCAATACCTTCTGACTTAGAGGCGAAAATACTACCGACTAAGCTGTAGGTAACACTGCACGCGCTTTTTCAACTCTCGACAGTCAATTTAGTACCAATTAGTGGCAATTTGCCGCAAGTATTGAAATAATGTCAATGGAGTTTGAGTCATTAGCATAGAGTGCTTCAGTGATTGAGCTGCATTTGTTTTTTAATTCCCTTGTATTGCTGGGCTCTGTGAATCCTTGGGGAGAGTTTTAAATCAACTGAAATGAGACAGCGAAAGACAAAGTTGCATTAATCATACAATCACAGGACGCAAAGGGGAAGCCTTCATCCCATATTGCCTGTGCTAGCTCTTTGAAAGAATTATGCACTTTGCCCCAGTCCCTGCCCTTTCCCTATTGTCCTTTAAATTCTTCCTTTTCAGGTATGAATCTAGTCTGAACTATTCTTGGGCCTGAATTAAAAACAGAAAATGCTGGAAATACTTGGCAGATTAGCCAACACCTGTGGAGAAAAACAGAATTGACATTTCGGATCTGTGATGTTGAATGAAGGGTCATTGCATTCTGACACATTAATTCTGTTTCTCTCCGTACATGTTACATGGCCCACTAAGTACTTCCAGCATTTCAGGTTTCCAGAACCTGCTGCAGTTTCCTTTCATGTCCTTCATTGGAACGATATCATCGTTCCTTCACTGTGGCTGGTTAGAAGTTCTGGAACATCGTCCCTGTGACATTAACCATATACTTTGTATCTGTTTTCTTGGTAGAAAATATAAAAACAGGTGTTGAAATAGTGGGGAATGAAAGGTAAAGTTGCAATAGCTCAATTTGGATCATAGTGCTGCTCTCACTTTAGACAGTGACAATTGGTACCTATAGTGATCGAAGAAAGCAGCTCACCAACACATTCTGAAGGCTAATTAGGGATGGGCAATAAATGCTGACCCAGCCAGTGACGCCAAACATTCAGGAAAAGATATTTTAAAATTTTGGCCGAGTAAACCACTGCTCTTTCCCAAGATCGCTCCTGAACTCCAAACTACTTTTTGTTACCCACAAGCTCCTGGATTAAGAACTCAAAACAGTGAATTGAATTAAGATGTAAAATTATGCACATTCCATTAAAGAGTAATAAATTTAATAACCGCAATTTCATATCTCAGCTGCAGAAAGAATAAACTGTTAAACTTTGAATCCTAATAACATACATGTCCTAATGACGTATATTTTATTTAACCTTGATCTTTCTGGAAAATATTTGAAGAATTAATTTATAATATTGGAATTTAAGGAAATAAAATCCACACAAGAACGTAGTCTAACAGTAGCTAACAAAAACTTCAAAATCATATTAAATTTCAGAGTTTGTAATGTTGGCCCCGTTTTGTAATTAAACCTGAGATTCGAAGGGATTTTTGAGTCTTCATATAATGATCATGTAATTGACACAGAAAATAAGGTTTTGAGAGGAAATTAGCACAAGAAATACAAATGTAGATTTGAGCAAAGGAAAAGGCTAGAAAAAATAAACATGAATGCCTTTGAGATGGAAATTATAATAGCAATGAAGAAATGACTGAGACATTAAACATATACTTTGTATCTGTTTTCTTGGTAGAAAATATAAAAATAGATGTTGAAATAGTGGGGAATGAAAGGTAAAGTTGCAACAGCTCTATTTGGATCATAGTGCTGCTCTCACATTAGACAGTGACAATTGGTAGGGAGTTTAACTTTAAGGGTTACCATCCCTCAGGTGAGGGGAGAGGCTGACAAGAAGAGACCCCCTTCATGGAGACTTCAGCCAGTGCAGGAATTGAGCACATGCTGTTAGCATTACTAACCAGCTGTCCAGCCAACTGAGCTAACCAAACCCCATTGTGAAGCAAAACTGAGAAGCTTAAAGAAACAGTACTGGAGAAATTAAGAGGATTAAAAACCAAGCTGCATAGCCCTCTGCTGTGTGCAATTTTCAATTCATTACCTAAAGAAGGATGCACTTGTCTTACAGGAGTGCAGCGAAGGTTCACAAAACTGGCTCCTGAGATGAAAGGACTACTGTATGTGGAGAGACTACATGGATGGCAACTATTTTCCCTGAAAGTTCAAAGAATGAGAAAGAATCTAATTGAAACGTATAACAGTCTTAAGCAGGTTAGATCCTGAAGAAATATTTCCCCTGGTTGGGAACTGTGAGGCCATGGTCACTGGATAAGGGATTGATTAATTTAGAATGAGATGAAGAGAAATGTCTTCACTCAGCAGGTTGTAAATCTCTGGACTTCTTGACAAGAAATCTGTGGATGCTCCGTCTTTGAATGTGTTCAAGTTTAGAATTGATGGAATTTTGGATGGCAAGAGGGTCATGGGTTATGTGTAATTCAATAAAGTGGGTTTGAGGTTAAAGGTCAGCTAAGAATGGTAGAACAGATTCAAAGCCTGAGTGGCCTTTTTCCTGCTCCTACTTGTTATGTTCTTATCTCCTTTTTGGATTGATTTTGGATTTCCAAAAGGTGCCACAGAATAGCCTGATGACCTTGATGGCAGAATGTTGGTTTAGAGGACAGATAGCAGAAGGAATGACAAGCTGAGCACAAAGCAGAAACAAGAGACACCTGATTGGAGGCAAGGTTAAAAAGGAGAAAAACTAAGGGATTGTGCGAGAAGACTTCCCTCAGACAGTAGTGAATCTGTAGAATCTTGTTATTGCGGAGAGCTGCCGAGACTGGGTCTTAAAGTATATTCAAAATTGGGATAGACAGACTTTTAATCAGTAAGAGATTCAAGGATTATGGGGAAAAGGCAGAAAGTAGATATGAGGGTTATCAGATCAGCCATGATCTCATTGAATAGCCAAGCAGACTTCATCAGCTGAATGGCCTATTGCTGTATCTTATGGTCTTATGTTACTGCAAAATTGCAATGTAATCTACAAACAAATTTCACTAGCGATAACTGGAGATAATGGATTTCGTAGGAAGCAATAAGACCAACTTGCACCTGGCTTCATCCCAGTGGAAGTGAGGTAAGGCCAATAAGTGATGTGATGATGTAGCCAAATTAAATCTTCAGAAGATTGTAACTACCAGATCTGCTTATTTTCTGTAATTTCAGTTGTGGATTGAAATAGAAAAAGAGGCTGTTTTTCAAAAACAAGTTACTGAATCTCATTGTGTGTGGTGTATACACTACTGCTTTGCTTAATCAGTGAGTTGGAGGGGGCGGAGAGATGTTTGTAGACAGCACAGCATTAAGGCAGGAATGTGTGCAGAGTGTGATTTGGCCAGCAACAGGTAGCTGATTGATTTGTACAACTGTGACCAGTCATGGATGCCAAAGGTCATCATCCTGACAACAACTCTTGGATAGGTTCCTGAGCAGCTGAACAGCTTGTGAAAGTGAACAATTCATTGACAAACCTTTGAACTGCTGGAAGGGCAGGTTGTGCATATGTCACTCTCTTTGCAGTAAAAATACTTGAAGCTTGAAGAAAGCCAGTTATTTTCTTCTACCAGTTGCTATAAGCTATTGTCATTAACCAGAGGATGAGACCCTTTAGTAAGTGTACTAATCACCCTCTGCCTCCTATGAAGAAGTGAAAGAACCTGGATAAAGGAAATTGAAAAACAGGGAGTCCCATTTACTCTCTCAGTGCTAATTGCAGTGGCAAACATTTCTACCAACTCAGTATATTCACAGACCCTGTTGACACTTGTGAACAGTTCTTTTTTGCCAACAGAGGTGATCTCATTAAATTCTTTCCTCTTTTTGGATTCTACCATGAGTTTAGGGAGCCAAAAAGATATTTTATCAGTTGTCCATTTATGAGTTGTCCAACAACTTTTTGTTCAGTTATTAACATTCCCTTGACCTTTGACTCCATAACTTGGCTACTCTTTGACCAGTTGTCACCTGACTGGCATCTCTTTAAACAGGCTTGGCCATATTATTTGTCTTTTGACCTCATCACTGCTGATTTAACTAGCTGAACTCTGCTGCCATTTGAATGAGTTGGAGGTTAAGACATGCAGTCAGCACTGCGAGAGAATCTCTTTACCCAGAGGGTGGTGAGAAAGCACAACTCAAAAAGTGTTGAGGTAAAGGATATTGATACATTTAAAGGGAAGCGCAATAAATGCATAGAGAAAGGAATAGAAGAATATGTTCATTGGTTGAGATAAAGTAAATTATGAGATTTATTTATAGCAGAAATGCCAGCATGAACCAATTGAGCTGAATGGCCTGTTGGTGTAGTGAAATATCATGCCACTCCAACTTGATTGAGGGGCTAGTAGAAAGTGCACCCACCCTCCAAGTGTCATATTTGGAAAGTTAGATTGGTAGATGTTCAATGTGTTGTCATATATCTACCTATATGTGATTTGGCCAGCAACAGAGGGCTGATTGATTGGTAGAACTGTGACAAATTATGGATGCCAGAGGTCATGAGGAGTGGAATAGTGGTGGACAAGCTGTCATTGCCTGTGACTGAGTCACATTCATCCTACTGAGGTATCTCAACAAGGTCCTGTAACGAGAATGCATGGGAACTCACATTGTATAGGTCATTCACTAAAAGAGAGAATTTTAAATTCTACAGCACCTTTTGTAACCTCAAAGCACATCAAAACTTTTTACAATGACAAGGATTGTGTATTTTTATTATTGTGTTTTTAAAAATTGTGGAGTAAAATGAGAAAGTCTTTAAAACAATGGCTGGATATTTTGAAAGCAGGCAGCCTAATTCCTATCGCAGGCACCGTGTAAAATATTGCTTGAACAAGCACTATTTGCAGTTGAGGCAGATGATTTGGAGCTGAAACAGATGTTTTGATCCAGCTTTTGCTGGGAACAAGAAGTTGAATGATCTATAGACTGGTGACCAGTTGGAAGTGACAGAGTTATTTTTGCCTGCCAACAACTGTGAGGTTGGTTCTCATGTTTCAGGGAGGGAGAAATGTTTAGTACATCCCTAGCCCAGCAGCAGTTCCTCTGTTCTCTGCAGTCAAAATTTGCTGTAAATCTGAAGAAAACCAGTTTATCTATCCTGCAACAGTTGCTGTAAACTGTAAATTAACTGATAAGTCAAAGATTTTTATCAGGAAAATAGTCACTTTGTGTCTCTTACTAACCAGTGAAAGCAACTGGAGAACCATGACTGAAGCAATGTACAGGCTACCGAGAAGGTCGTAAAGGTTGTCTCAAGAACATTAGAAGGGAACAATAGACAATAGGTGCAGGAGTAGGCCATTCGGCCCTTCGAGCCAGCACCACCATTCATTATGTTCATGGCTGATCATCCACAATCAGTATCCTGTTCCTGTCTTATCCCCATAACCCTTGATTCCATTATCTATAAGAGCTCTATCCATCTCTTTCTTGAAAGTATCCAGAGACTTGGCCTCCACTGCCTTCTGGGGCAGAGCATTCCATATATCCACCACTCTCTGGGTGAAGAAGTTTTTCCTCAACTCTGTTCTAAATGGCCTACCCCTTATTTTTAAACTGTGTCCTCTGGTTCTGGAGAAACACTACTGAATTGTATTTCCAGTCCTTCCCCTCTGTCCATAACCTATTTAACCTTATTTGAGTGTCTGTGTGTACACAAGAGGGAGTTTATATGAGGATTTGACTTTTAATTTGTAGTGCTATTTGCTGACAGTCCATAACTGTTTACCTGTAGCTAGAGTCGAAATATCTGTGATAAACAGTGATTCTTGTTCATTGCAAAAACCTGGTCAGTGTTGTCTATCAGTCTGGGTCTGAAAGTCAGGCAAATTGAGGAATTTTGCATACTTTATAAAATCTTTAACTTTTGTGACGACTCAGGGGAAAGCAGGGCTTAATTTCTAGTGCACTACTCCAGTGGGTTATACCAACAGCCAATGAAGAAGTTTGGTGTGCAGTTCCTATTGCTATACAGGGGGACATTGCAACTCACTCACAGCAAGATCCACAGAACACAAAGGGAATGTGAGCAGATAATCTGTTTCTTTTAGATGCTGATTGTGGGAGAATTATTGGCCAGGACACAGAGGAGAACTCGTCAACTGTTCTTTAGAGTAGATGCAAGAGGATCTTTTACATTCTTGATTAGAGACAAAAAAAAAACTGCAGATGCTGGAATCCAAGGTAGATAAACAAGTGGCTGGAAGAACACAGCAAGCCAGGCAGTATCTGGAGGAAAGGAGCAGACAAACATTTCAGGTGTAACCCTTCTTCAGGACTGCCTCTGTTGCCAGAATGTCTTCCTTTAGATAAGAGACAAAAACTGTTCACAGCATTCTAGGTGTGGTCTAGTGTCTTATACACTATTAGCAAGACAACTCTGTTTTCATATTCCACTCCCTTTGAAATGCAGACCATTTACCCTCCCTAGTACCCACTGAACTTGGATGCTTACCTTTTGAACCACATCGTCCTGAAGAAGGGTAATACCCAAAACATTGACTGCTCCTTTCCTCCAGATGCTGCCTGGCTTGCTGTGTTCTGCCAGCCTCCCATTTGTCTACCGATCCTTTATATTCTTCTGAGAGCACAAATGGGACCTCGGTTTAATGTCTCATCCAAAATAATGGAAATCTTGCAATGCAGCACTCCATCAGTACTGCACTGAGTCGAAGCCTGGTATTGTGCTAAATTCTCTGCAAGTCTACTTAAAGCTGTAACTGTTGTGGCTCAAAAAGCTAGCATCCAGTTTCTGTGGGTACTGGGGAGGGTAAATGGTCTGCATTTCAAAGGGAGTGGAGTATAAAAATAGGGCTGTCTACAATGGTAGTATACAATAATATGATAGTGTACAACAGCTAATAGTGTATAAGACACTAGCCCACACCTAGAATGCTGTGAACAGTTTTTGTCCCTTATCTAAAGGAAGACATTCTGGCATCGGAGGCAGTCCTTGGAGCATTCATTGGGTTGATTCTGGAATTTTCTTATGAAGAGATTGAGTAGAGTGGGCCTGTACTCATAGAATTTTAGACAAATGAAAGGAGATGTTATTAAAATGTATAGGATTCTAGGGGCAATTGACAGGGTATGAGAAAATAGTTTCTCATCTGTGAGAATATTGAATCAGCATTCTTTGATGCTGAGGGCGGTTGTCTGGGTTGTTAAGTATATTCAAGGCTGAGGTGGACAAATTTCTAATTATTAAGGGAATCAAGGGTTACAGCGAAAAGGCAGGAAAGTGGAGTTGAGGATGATCATGATCTCATTGTACAGTGGGACAGACTCAATGGGCCGAATGACCCACATCTTGCAACTATGGACTCAAAGATGACACTACCATCCACAGAGCCACAGCCAAGACCTAAAAAGGACAGAGCAATATGTTGATGCACCTCTTTTTAAAATGGAGACTTCATTGGTGCACAATCCCTATATCCAGATCTGACCAATTCTTCACTCTGTGATCACTGGAATCAAAGTGGGAGGGATAGGTTTGAACAAGGATCGAAATCTTCACGTGAAAATGAAGTCACCATTGAAATCCAAGCTAATTATGGATTCTCACCATCAGATACCCATTCCTTGGAAGAAATCTAACCGTTACAACTTCCCTTGAAGCTTGAGCCCCACTGTCAACACTTCTAACAGAGACGGAACCTCCTTAAGCAGGACTTGCAGGAACAGCAAATCATATTCAGCCTGGGAACCCTGCAGCCCAATGGCATCAATGTGGATTTCACAAGTTTCAAAATCTCCCCTCCCCCAACCGCATCCCAAAACCAGCCCAGCTCATCTCCACCTCCCTAACCTGTTTTTCCTCTCACCTCAAGCCACACCCCCATCTCCTATCTACTAACATCATCCCGCCCCCTTGACCTGTCCGTCCTCCCTGGACTGACCTATCTCCTCCCTACCCCCCTACCTACACTCACCTTTACTGGCTCCATCCCCGCCTCTTCGACTTGTCTGCCTCCTCTCCACCTATCCTCTCCTCTATCCATCCTCTATCCGCCTCCCCCTCTCTCCCTATTTATTTCAGAACCCTCTTCCCCTCCCCCATTTCTGATGAAGGGTTTAGGCCCGAAACGTCAAGTTTTCCTGCTCCTATGATGCTGCTTGACCTGCTGTGTTCATCCAGCCCCATGCTTGTTATCTCGGATTCTCCAGCATCTGCAGTACCTTTTATCTCTGATACTTGTTTTAAAGAAGGTTTCTTTAGCCTTGCCCAGTGCCAGAACCTGATTGGCCTTTTGTCCCTGGTGGTGGTACGTGTGTTCACATAGAAACACAAAGACAAAAAATAGGGACAGAAGTAAAATTCCTGTTTAGAGGTTTCTATGAGATCCCCTCATTCTTCTAAACTCCAGTGAATATAATCCTGACTGATCCAGCCTGTCTTCATACATCAGTCCTGCCACCCAGGAATCAGTCTGGTAAACCTTCATAGTCAGAATATAAGGAGACCAAAAATGCAGACAATACTGCAGGTATGGTCATATCAAGGCTCTGGATAATTGCAGCAAGAAAACCCTGCTGCTGTACTCAAATCCTCTCACTTCGAAGGTCAACATACCATTTGCCTTCTTCACTGCCTGTTGCACCTGGCATGCTTACCGTCAGCAACTAGTGTAGGAGGACACCAGGCAGTCAGAATGTTTGGCATCATTGCCACATATTCAATAATTCCATACCTATGATGATACTACCATGGGCTTCTTAACTCACTGGCTAAATGCACAAGTGTTTCTAGAGCTGGTCGAAATGTTTTCCATCCTGTCCTCATCAGTTCCTCAACCAATATCATAAAAGTAGATCATCTGGTCATTATCACACACTGCTGTTTGCTGGAACTTGCTGTGCAGAACTGAGTTTCCTGGACTACAGGAAATTTGAAAACTTTATGTTTACATGACACCTTTCACAATATCAGGACATTCCAAATGCCTTGCAGTTGACAAAATACTTTTAAACTACACTTTTAAATCAATTCATCGTCTATAGATCCAATGGGACATCCTGAATTTGAAAGGCAAGATATAAATGCAAATTATTTCTTTCTGTCTGGTCTTAGCCAAAACAGGCCTGATCTAACCAGGTTTGAGAATGGACTAATCTTCAGCCAAACCCAGGTACCAGAGTACAGTGAAATGAAATGAAATGAGTCCTTGCTCTCAGGAGGGCGTAACATCACATTCTGTATTGACAGCTCTGATTGGAGGCATTTCCAATGGTTTCACTGATAAAAGGTACTGCAGATGCTGGAGAATCCGAGATAACAAGCATGGGGCTGGATGAACATGATGCTGCGTGACCTGCTGTGTTCATCCAGCCCCATGCTTGTTATCTCCAATGGTTTCACTGATGGATTCCTCGGCTCTCCATTGTGCCACTCCTCCCGAACTCCATTATTGCTGAATGTCCCCAAACTCTCCTCATCGTCCCCCGACCCCACCCCTGACATTGCCCCACACTGACCCCTGCACACTGAGCGCCCCCCCCACATTGACCCTACCTCACACTCCCTTGACCTTCCACACTGACTCTTCCAGACCCCCAACATTCTTCCTGACCTTCCACACTGACAAACCGCACACTGACCCCCCACACCAACCACACCCACACTAACCACTCCACACTGACCCTCACACAATCCCACACAGAGACCCCACCCACACTCTCCCTGACATCCCAGACTCCCTCTGACCCTTCACACTGACCCCCCCCATACTGACCCCTGCACAATCCCTCTGACCTTCCACACTGACAACCCCCCACACTGACATCCCCAACACTAATACCCTCCCTACACTGACACCCCAACCCCAACACAGTGAACCCACCCCCAACAATGACACCCCACACACTGACTGCCCCAACACTGCTCCTGACACCCCACATTGACACGCCACCACACTGACCCCTCACACTGAACCCCCACACTCCCCCTGACATTCCGCACTGTCCCCCGCACAATCCCCCTGACCTCCCACACTGATACCCTCCAAACTGACCACACCCCCACACTAACTCCACTACACTGACCCCACCGTACATACACACACACTAACAACCACCCCACACTAACTCCCCTACACTGACCCCC
>JAHRHZ010000139.1:9754917-9783506 GCA_024137785.1 Ginglymostoma cirratum | reverse complement strand
CCCTACACTGACACCCCACCACCCTGATCCCCCACACTGATCCCCCCGACACTGACACGCCCACCATACTGACCCCTACACTGACACCCCCCACTGACACCCTCTACGCTGACCCCCACACTGACACCCCACCACCCTGACCTCCCACACTGATCCCCCCTGACACTGATACACCCCCCACACTACACCCCCCACACTGACACACCCCTACACTGACACACCCCCACATTGACACCCCCACACTGACACCCCGCCACCTTGACCCCCCCACACTGATCCCCCTGACACTGACACCCCCCCTACACTGACACCCCCCACACTGACACCCCACCACCCTGACCCCCCACACTGATCCCCCCTGACACTGACACACACCCCACACTGACCCCAGCCACCCTGACCCCCCACACACTCCCTGACCCTCCCCAAACTCCCCCTGACACCCCCCGCCCTCCAAACACTGTAATGCCCCTCCAGCTCCGTGTCAAACGCTCCCATATTTTCATAATGAAAACGAAACGCGAACCTGAAAAGGGGTGTAGGTGCAAATCCCAGGCTGTACCGTGCACTTCCCGGCCTGGGCTGCAGAGTCCCGAACTCTTCCCATTCCTCCGGACCGCTTCCACACTTTAACCACCGGCCCAGCTCAAACCTCACAGAGGACTCTGTCAGCTCAGACAGAGAACTGTTCTCCTGAACTTTACATTTGCGAGGAGCTTGGGTTGTTGCTAATGGGCGAGAGAGAGAGACTGAGGCCGTGTGACACGGAGGTAGCAACTGGATACTACTGTATGTGTATGTGTGTGTGGGAGAGGGGGGGGGGGGACAGAGAGAACAGCACTCTACCACACAGGGGAAAGGAGCTTAAATATCCAGTAGCAGTTACCATTGGCAACTGCATTAAGCAAATCGATGGAGGTGGTGTCATTGGAATGGGAGGGCGTGCTCCCTCACTCCCCACCCCCCCCCATCACAGACACAGGAACAGAGACAGACAGACAGAGAGAGAGAGAGAGAGCAGTAGCTCTCAAAAGTGCTGCAAAGAGAAATCAGATCACACAGAGCATCAGGTCAAACTCAGACTGCATCTCCCGGGAGTGCAACCTCAGATCCCAGCAGCCTGACTATCCTCCTTCTCCTTCCTCCTCCTGCTTCCTCATTTTCACCCTCCACCCACCAACCCCACAACTCTAAAAGTCAAGATTCAAAGGTCGGGGGGGTGGGGGGCGGGAGAGAGAGACAGACAGACAGACAGAGGAGGAAATGCCTGTCACGTCTCCCTTCAGCCTGTGTTAGATATTCCGGCTTCCCCTATACCACCCCCCCCCCCCCCCCCCCCCCTAACCCCCCTCACCCCCCAAACTTGGCCCTCAGCCGGCGTTAGCTGTGAGAGGTGTAGGAGAGAGGGGGGCCAGGACCCGGGGCTGAGGCTGTGTCGCTGGCGGCGCTGGACCGAAGACGGAATGAGCACTCCAGCTCATCATGGAATTCGATGGCCTTGAGATGATAGCAGTTCTGGTGGTGCTTGCCCTGTTTGTTAAAGTATTGGAGCAGTTTGGACTTTTCGAACCAGTGGTCATCGAAGGAGGTAAAGCAATTCATTTTCCACAGACTCCATGCACTGAAATCACTCCAAGTATAGACCAGGGAGTGAATACTTTAAAGATAATCCCAATGGGGACGGAGAGAGGGAACTTGTTTACTGTTTTGTCTGTGATTTTTCTTGTCCGTCTGAAGGAGACTTTAATCTTCACTGCCTGTGAGCAACATTCCTGCTCCAAAACCGCTGATCAGATTTGCTCATTGAATGCAGAGTCAGATGAAGGGGATAGGGTTTGAAAAGCAAGTTGGAAGAGGAATAAAGTCTGGTCACAAAAGGCATTGAAGGACACTAACACACACACGCACAAAACGCAACGTGCTTTTTCTTCAGTTTGGTGCCAAAGTACTCATGTCTGACAACTTTATTACTTTCCAATAAGCCTCTGCTACAGCTCATTTGCAGAAAAATATTGCCCGGGCATGAATTTCATGAACTAAGGTGTTGGAACAGAAGGATAATGAAGCGGCGTCTGAATTGCATCGATTGTAAACACTTTGCTATTCTAACCTTGTCCAAAGCTAGAGGTCTTTGGCATTAAAGAGTCAGGAATAAATCTAACCTGGAGCTCAGGAGAAATGTCTTTCCCCAGAGAACGGGAGGATGTGGAATATATTCCCACAGGGAATGGTGGAGTGGGATAGGATTGACGCGTTGAAGAGGAAGCTGCATTATCACAGGAAGGAGAAAAGAAATAGAGGGATAGATATTTTCTAATCACCTTGTTCAGAGATTTTATTACTCACAGCAGGTGGGACTTGATCCTAGGCCTGACCTGGTAAGGGCAATACCACTGTACAACATCATGTTCACTAATGCCCTTACAGAAAGAAACTGCCATCCCTACCTGGTCTGGACTACATGTGACTCCAGACCTACAGCAATGTGGTAGACTCTTAACTGCCCTCTGGGATAGGCAGTAAATGCTAGCCTAGCCAGTGATGCCCTTTTTTTATATATAAAAAAGCAAGTATAGAGGAATATGCTAATAGGGTGAGATCAATCAGGAGATGAAGCCTGAATACCAACATGGATTGTTTGGGCTGAATGGCCTGTTTACACATTAGAGAGGCTGTGATATTTCTGCAATGATGTCAGTTGGTACAGTGGAAGAGATGTTTAGAATTAGGCCTCAAACTATATCGCACAACACACTTCTGGTGTGCAGTGTCTGCTGTTATAATCAAATCTCCACCTTAAAAACAAGACTGTGTTGAAGGGACAATGCAGTCAGTTACTTCAATCTTGACATTGTCTAATGTCCATTTCTTCAGAGTATCTAGGATGGCAGACAACAGTTTAATCTTCCTGAGATTGAAAGAATTCATTACCACAATGTTTGGACCTCTAGTAAAAATGTGGGTGTTGTAAAACATTTTCTCCCAGTTTCATGCTCAGCTAGTCCATAAGGAGCTGATGCACCTCAGGGTAAAAGTCCATGGGCACTGACCCTCACTGGGTTATAGGTTCCACACACACTGATACTCATTTAGGCAACGGCTAATGCTGCAGATGCTGGAGATAAAAAAGCTGAAATATAGAATATAGGACCCCTGAAGGCCGCTGATCATTGAGATCAATAGCCTAATCCCACCCTTCTCCCATAATCCTTGAACACTTTAGCTACGAGTTTTATCTACCTCCTTCCTGAATATACAGTGTTTTGGCCTCAACTACTTTATGTGGTAGGGTATTCAACCGACTCACCAATCTCTGAGTGAAGACGTTACTCCCCATCTCAGTCCTAAAAAGTTTAACCTTATGCTTAAACTGTGACCCCTGTTTCTCAACTCACCGACCATTGAGAACACCCTTCCCTGTCTACTCCTGTTAGATCTTAAACAAGCAAAATGCCGGAGGAGCTCAGCAGGTTTGGCAGCATCTGTGGAGAGAGAAACAGAGTTAATATTTCGACTCTGATATGATGCTTCTTCAGAACTTTCACACACGCTGACTCTCACTGGGACAGGATCCCACACACACACACACTGACTCTCACTGTGACAGGGTCCCACACACACGCTGACTCTCACTGGGCTATGGGTCCCACGCACACACTGTCTCTCACTGGGACAGGGTCCCACACACACACTGACTCTCACTGGGGTATGGGTCCCACACATACTAGCTCTCACTGGGGTATGGGTCCCACACACACACTGACTCTCACTGGGACAGGGTCCCACACACACACTGACTCTCACTGGGGTATGGGTCCCACACACACACTGTCTCTCACTGGGACAGGGTCCCACACACACACACTGACTCTCACTGGCATTTGACTCCTCTGAGCAGAGAATGATTTAAAATAGGTATGTACATTCTGTATTTAGAAGAATGAGAAGTGATTCAATTGAAACATGTAAAATGCTTTGAGGAATTGGTGGGGCAAGATTGTAAGATTATGGTTAGCATGTCAAGGATGTCAGGGTAGTGTTGACAGAGCAGGGTTGGCAGGTAGTTTGTTTTGTCTGGTTGAAGAATTTGAACCCAAGATCGCAGCCTCAAGGTAACAGGCCGACCTTATCAGACTGAGATGAGGAGATTTTTCTTCATGCAGATAGTTGCGAATCTTTGGAATTTTTCAGCCTAGAGGGGTCTAGTAGCTCAGGTTTTGTGCATTTTCATGATGGATATCAGTCATTGCCTGGACTCTGAGGGTATTCAGGAAAATTGCCCTCAAGGAGAAAGTGAGATTGTGATTGCAAACAGACTGGCCTAGATTTTAACAGTGGTAGAACAGGTTTGTTAGGCCAAATGGACTACTCACCTATTTCTTAGTCTCAGTAGAGTCACCTACCAATCACAACATGCCCTGGCCCCAGACCTGCAGGATAATACGTTTCTCCCTGAATACTACTCTGACTGAATCATATCCCCATAAAAATGATAACAGACAATCTGTGCAGTACTGACCTTCGCCTATCCTTTTAGGAGCTGATTCCCACACACATATCGCTTTAAAAATCCAATAAAGCTCAACGAATCAGCAATGCCAAAGGCAGGAGGGACAGCCATCAGACAGAGTATTTCAGACAGCCACACTTTGTGAGACGGAATGACCCTGTGTCTGCAAAGTTAGTGAGGGTGCAATATGAAAATGATTGAAACTTAGGAATGAATTCATTATTTTGGCTGTAGCTCAGTGCACAAACTGAATCTTATTTGATTCAGGTTGGATCTGGATTACCAAATTCATTCATTAAACTGTAGGAATGGCAAATAGGCCTTTATTCTGTATTTAACCCCATGCTGTACCTGTCCTGGAGTACTTGATGGGGACAGTGTGATAGTAGCTTAACTCTGTATCTAACTCAATGCTGTATCTGTCTTTAGAATATTTGATGGGGACAGTTTCAAAAGTGCTTTACTCTATTTCTAACACCGTGGTTGCCTGACTTGAGAATGTTTGATGGGGACAGTGGAGAGGAAGCTTTATTTGATACCTAATCCTATGCTATACCTGTTCTGGGAGTGTTTGATGGGGACAGTGTTGAGGGAATTTTACCCTGTATCTAACCTTGTGCTGTACCTTCCTGGGAGTGTTTGATAGGGACAGTGTTGAGGGAGCTTTATTCAATATCTAACCCTGTGCTGTATCTGTCCTGGGAGTGTTGGATGGGGGTTGGTGTAGAAGGAGGTTTATTCCGTGTTTGATGGGGACTTTTCCCTCTTGAATGAGCAAGAAAATTACATCCTCTTTCCTCGCCCCAAAAATTGAACATTTTTAATTTGCTGGTCCTGTGCACACCAAGCTGCTAAAGAGATTATCTTGCCCTGCAGTTGTCTGTGAATGGTTGATCCACTGCAGTGTAGAGTAAATAGTTTAAGTGATGGAAGGTAAGTGGAGTGTATTAGTGTGTGTCGCCCAGTAATGATGTTCCCTGTGGATCAGAGTGATAGAGTCAATTGTGGACTTGTGAAATACAGCAGACAAGCAGGGAGGATCCCAGGATCAATCCTTGGAGCAACTTGGCTGCTGTAAAATGGATTAGCAGCAGCTGGCACAACAGCTGCCCCCCCATACCCATATAATCATGGGTTTGTACAGCACAGGAAGAGGGCATTTGGCCCATCATGACAATGCCAGCTCTTTGAAAATTTAGTACCCCTCCATTTTTCCATCGTCATCGATCAGCAAGTTTTTTTTCTATTTAAAGTATTTATCCATTTCCTATTTATAAGTAACTGTTGAATCTACTTGCACCATCTGTTCAGGCTGTAAATTCCTGAATTGTTGTAAAAGACAATTTTCTCTTTGGGCCTTTTGCCGGTTACCCTCAACCTGCTTCCCCCTGGTCACTGAAAATAGTTTCTCACAATATACATTATCAAAATGCTTTATGGTTTTAAATACCTCTATAAAATCTCCTCAAACCTTTTCTGATTTAAAGATCTCACTTTCCTCTGTCTCTCCACTTAAATCTTCAGTCCAGTTTGAGTATTGAGCAGACTGAGGAGTGTGACTCCAGGTAGGAACTGCTGTGCCTTGTCAGGGTGAATGAGGCTGCAGTTATTTTCTCCCTCTCAGGCTGTGCCCCTTAGCTCTGTAGGAGTCTCTACATTGAGGTTACATAGAACATAGAACATTGAACATAGAACATTACAGTGCAGTACAGGCCCTTCGGCCCTCGATGTTGTGCCGACCTGTGAAACCAATCTGAAGCCCATCTAACCTACACTATTCCATTATCATCCATATGTTTATCCAATGACCATTTGAATGCCCTTAAAGTTGGCGAGTCTACTACTGTTGCAGGCAGGGCATTCCACACCTTTACTACTCTCTGAGTAAAGAACCTACCTCTGACATCTGTCCTATATCTATCACCCCTCAATTTAAAGCTATGTCCCATTGTGTTAGCCGTCACCATCCGAGGAAAAAGGCTCTCACTGTCCACTCTATCTAATCCTCTGATCATCTTGTATGTCTCTATTAAGTCACCTCTTAACCTTCTTCTCTCTAACGAAAACAGCCTCAAGTCCCTCAGCCTTTCCTCATAAGACCTTCCTTCCATACCAGGCAACATCCTGGTAAATCTCCTCTGCACCCTTTCCAATGCTTCCACATCCCTCCTATAATGTGGCAACCAGAACTGTACGCAATACTCCAAGTGCGGCCGCACCAGAGTTTTGTACAGCTGCAACATGACCTCACAGCTTCGAAACTCAATCCCTCTATCAATAAAACCTAACACACCGTACACCTTCTTAACAACCCTATCAACCTGGGTAGCAACTTTCAGGGATCTATGCACATGGACACCGAGATCTCTCTGCTCATCCACATTACCAAGAATCAGATTCCCACAACACATTGCCACCTCTCCGAAACAAACTGCTTCTTTATATTCATTCTCATGGCATGTGGGCGTCCTTGGCTGGGCCAACATTTATTGCCCATCTCTAGTTGCCCTTGAGAAGGTGGTAACATCTTGAACCGCTGCAGTCCATTTACTGTAAATTCTCTCACAATGCTGTTAAGGAGGGAGTTCCAGGGCTTGGACTCAGCGATACTAAAGGAATGGGGATCTTTTCCCCCAAGTCAGGATGGTGAGTGGCTTGGAGGGGAACTTACAGGGGTTGGTTTTCCTATGTACCTGCTGCCCTCGTCCTTCGAGATAGTGGCTGTGGATTTGGAAAACAGCGCCATGAGAAAGCTCTCCCAATTTGGCACTAGGCCCCAAAGTTGATAAGGTGGACTTTGCAGAGTTGACAGGACCTGGTTTGCTGTTGTCATTTCCAGTGCCTAGGTCAATGCCTAGTCTAGGGTTATTACTATTAGCCCACTGCCTGCCTGTGCTAACGTCACTGGACTGATGATCTAGGGCATGAGGCTAATGTCCTGAGGACCTTGGTTCATTCTCACCCTAGCAGACACTGAATTTAATAGAAATTTGAAATTTGCAAAAAAGACTTGTTGAATGGTGAACATGTAATCACTGTTGATTGTTGTAAAGCCCATCTAATTCATTAATCTCCTTTAGAGATGGAAACTGCCATTCTCACCCAGTCTGACCTACATGTGACTCCAGACTCTTAGGAATGTGGTTGATTCTCAAGTACCCTCTGAACAACCAGAGATGGTCAGTAAATGCTGGCTTAGCCAGTGCTGACCATATCTCATGCATGAATAAAGACAAAGTTAAACCTGAAAATCTATCCAGGGCCTGCCCAAAAACATTGTTTGCCGCAGTTGTCAGTGGGAACCCCTGCCTGTCCTATTTTTGTCAAGTCAGTTCACAAAAAAAACCCAGTTTCAGAGCTGGTTTGTAAATTCGAGTAACAGCCCACCAGTGGGGCAGGGTGCTAAATATTTACAAAAGGGAAAGCCAATACAATTTGAAAATCAATTCGCTGAGTCGCTGGAAGTAAGACTTCACACGGGGCTAATAGCCAATTGCTGGTTTGATAACAAGCCACAAGAGCACTAATGGAAAGGAGGTCAGGACCAGTGCAGAACGGACTCAGCTCCCACAGTCACAAATTGCTCAGAACACAAGGAGGTTGCCTAAAATGGGTTTCAGCATTTCAGCTCAAATCAAACATTGCCAAGAAATGACCAATATTTCTACATATCTGTGCTCAGAGAAATCAAAGGGGAGAGAGCAAGAATGGTATTTCTGTGAATTTCATGTCCCCGGGATATCCAAGAGTGCTTTACAGCAAATCAAGTACATTTGAAGCATAGTACTGTTCTGCACAACATGATTCTATAGCAGTAATGATGTATTTGATAATAAAGTTCATCTTATACAGGGAGAATACAGAGGTACTTTTACTCAGTATCTAACCCTGTGCTGCACCTGCTCGATGGGAACCTGCTGGGGTAGGGTACAGCCTCCCGGTCCTTTTTCAAAATAGTGAACTAGCTCTTAGATCAAAACTTGAGAGAACAGGTAGGTTATTAATTTAAAATCATTCCAAAAGACAGCCTTCCAGCACTCCCTCAGTCCTGACCCTCTGACAGTGCGGCACTCCCTCAGTCCTGACCCTCTGACAGTGTGGCACTCCCTCAGTCCCGACCCTCCAACAGTGCAGCACTCCCTCAGTACTGACCCTCCGACAGTGCAGCATTCCCTCAGTATTGCAGTGCAAGTGTGAATTTTGAATCTGAGCTGATTTCCCTCGAGCAGGAGTTGAGTCCATGCTCCTCCTCCTCTGTTGTATTGTGAACCATAACATATGTCTGCTTGGAGGTGCTAGCATTCAGTGCCTTCCAGTGGTTAAACCAGTGTAGGGTTCTACATATTAGGATAGACCCCACCCAATACTACCAGCCAGACATGAACCCTTGCCTGTATGAATGTCAGGACAGTGTCATGGATCAGTTTGGATATCACAACAGGATCGTGGCCTGAAGATGCTCACAAGACAAACTGGATCCCAGTGGTGGGGACTTTGGGAGGAGGCAGTGGGTCATTTGGTGAGTGTAGTGGAGGGAAAACGAAGGAATTTGAAATCCTGGACTGTAAATAGTGCTCACATTACTTCTTGGGAGCTGCCTCGTGTTATTCCAGAAGGCTCCAGACAGCAGATCACAACTAACAGATGCAAAACAAAATGGTCATTGTGAAGCTGGGTGTAGTTCAGTGTAACTAGGGAAAGCATTCTCAAGGTAAGGCATTTGTACTAAATAGCTTGAGACACCTGTTACCTTGGTGCAATGCACATCAATTCCCATGCACCCCAAACCCCCCTCACTTCAACATTGGCACCCCACAGTCCCTTTCACCCAGACAAGCTTTCAGACTGAGGGAGAGCAAGCACGACTCTGTTAACCCTTTCCTTTCCAGCCTGGCCACGTATTCAGCCAAGTGCTTATGATTGTAACGTACATAAACAAACGCCAGAAGCTGTGACAAAGGTTCATTCAATTCTTCAATACTACGTGCCCCACATCTCTATTTATGTGACAGAGTTAACCTAAGTATCGCGGTGTGATAGTTGCAAATCATTAGTTGCCATGTCTTTACTCTTGTGGCAGCCTCATTTCTGTCAGTTGACAAGATTTATGAAATGCGAATCATAGAATCACTACAGTGTGGAAGCAGGCCATTCAGCCCATCAAGTCCACACTGACCCTCTGAAGAGCAGCTCACCTAGATGCACCCCTTTACCCTATAACCTGCATTTTTGCATGGTTAATCCACCAAGCCTGTACATCCATGGACATTTTGGGTAACTTAGCATGGCCAATCTACCTTAACCTGCACATCTTTGGACTGTGGGAGGAAACCAGAGCAGCGGGAGGAAAGCCATGCAGACACAGGGAGGATACTGCAAACTCCACATAGACGGTTGCCCGAGGGTGGAATGGAACCCAGGTCCCTGGTGCTGTGAGGTAGTAGTGCTAACCACTGAGCCACTGTGCTGCCCTAAATGTTGTTGGAACTGCACTAATCCAGGCAAATGGGGAGTATTCCATCACACTCCTGACTTGTAGATGGTGGACAGGCTTTGGAGAGTTAGGAGTTGAGTTTTTTGTTGCAGGATGACTGTTCTCTGACCTTTCCCTTGTAGCCACTGTATTTATATAGCTAGTTCAGTTCAGTTTCTGGTAAATGGTAACTCCCAGATGTTGATTGTGAGAGATTTAATGATGATAGTACAATGAGTGTCAAAGGGAGATGGTTAGATTCTCTCTTATTGCAAACAGTTATTACCTGGCACTTTTCTGGGTCCTCCTGCAAATGGACATGGGCTGCTTTAATATGGAGCCATCACAAATGGTTTTGAACTTTATGCAATCGTCAGCGAACGTCCCCACTTCTGACTTTATGATGGAGAGAAGGTCATTGGTGAATCTACTGAAGATGGTTAGGCCTAGTGCGCAATTCTGAGGAACTCTTGCTGGGATGTCCTGGATCTGAGATGATTGGCCTCCAAAAGCCACAATTATCTTTCTTCCCGTAGGCATGACTCGAACCAGTGAAGAGCTTTCTCCTCGATTTTCATTAGCTTCCTGGGCTCCTTGGTGCCACACTCTGTCAAATGCAACCTTGGTGTCAAAGACAGTCACTTTCACCTGCCCTCTGGCATTCAGTTCTTCTGTCCATGTTTGGATCAATGTTGTAATGAGGTTGGAGCCAGTCTGTTCTGCCAGAACCCAAACTGAACGTCAGTGAGGAGGTGAGCGCTGAGCAAGTGTAGCAGATTGCACTGTTGACGACACCTTCCATCACTTTACTAATGACAGAGATTGCATTTGTCTTTCTGTGGACAGCAGTATCTGGGCAATTTTTCACATTGCCATGTAGTTGCCAGTTGTATTGTACTGGAACTACTGAGCACATAGCTATAGACAGAGTACACCTTTTCAGTTCTGTTGCCATGATGTCGTTTAGGCTCCGAGCTCTTTTGCACAGTGTTTTCACTGTTTCTTGAAACCATGATGGATAACAGAGTTAAGGGAATTGGGGAGAGGTGGAGTGGTTGGTGTAACAAACAGAAAAGTGGAGCTGAGATCACAATCAGGTCATATTGACTGACGGACTCTCAGAAGACCCAAATGGTCCACTCCTCCTAATTTCTCATTCTGTATGCAACAAGTAATTAATTAGCTCAGGATTAGGCTGAGATGAATCATCCAGTTCACATTTCTTGTTGCAACTACTTCGGTGTTTACTTTTGCTCAGATGCACTGACCTCCCCCCTTATTGAGGTTGGGGATATTTATGGAGCCTGCAGTTCCACTAAATTGTTTAATTGTCCACATTCATGACTGGAAGTAACAGGAGTGCAGAGCCTAGATGATCCATTGTTTATGGAATTCTGTCACTTGTTGCTTACAGTCTTTGGCATGCAGGTAATCCTGTTTTGTAGCTTCATCAGGTTGACACCTGATTTTTAGGCATGCCTGGTGCTGCTCCTGGCATGTCCTCCTGCACTCTTTACTGATCCCCTGACTTGATGGTAATGGTACAGTGGGAACTGTGCAGGCCATGGGGTTACAGATTGTGATTGAATACAATTCTGCTGCTGCTGATGGCCCACAGCACTTCATGATGCCCAGTCTTGAGTTGCTAGATCTGTTCAAAGTCTATTGCATTTGTTCAAAGTCTATTGCATTTAGCATGGTGATAGGGCCACACAACAGGATGGAGGATATGCTCAATATGAGGACAGAACTTAGTTTCCACAACAATAGCGCGGTGGTCACTCTTACCGATGCTGTCACAGACAGATGCATCTGTGGTAGGCAGATTGGCAAGGATGAGGTCAGTAGGTTTGTTTCCCCTCCTTGGTTCCCACACTGCAGGCCAGGTGAACTGCTCCACCTGTCTGTGTTTGCAGCACTGTATCCCAAAAAGACAGTATTCAAAACGGCAGCAAGGGACCACAGGAGTCCAGAAAGTGAGGGTAAAAGCAGGAAACGTGTTCGAAAGCAAAGCAGCAATCAGGGTTTCCCTGCTCAGTTCAGGTTTGGATTTTCAGATAAATCCATCTGTATCCAGAGCAGTTACAGAAATTGCAGCAATCCGTTACTATCTGTTATTTCCTTTCTTGTTATGGTCAATTCGCTGAGCCTTCAGTTGGCTGCCAGGGAAAAGCAGCCTTAATATCTAAAGAATCTAGCTAACGTTGGCTGTAAACTCAGTTTATGGGGCACCTTTGTCCTGTGAGGTTTATGAATGTGCATTAAATTCTGCATCTCCATTTTATTGCTCATAATCCTAATATCAAACATTCCCAAGACACGGATAGCACAGAGTCAGATATAAAGTAAAACTTCCTCCACACTGTCCTTATTAACACTCCCATGACAGGGACAAATGGGATTAGATATAAAGCTCCCTCTATTATGTCCCCATCAAACACTCCCAAGATAGGGATTGCACAGGGTTAGATACAGAATAAAGCCCCTTCCACACTATCCCCATCAAACACTCCCACAACAGGTACAGCAAGGGGTTAGATACAGAATAAAAGCCCCTTCCACACTATCCCCATCAAACACTCCCACAACAGGTACAGCAAGGGGTTAGATACAGAATAAAAGCCCCTCCACACTATTCCCATCAAACACTCCCACAACAGGTACAGCGTGGGGTTAGATACAGAGTAAAGCTCCCTCTACACTGTCCCCATCAAACCTGGCTGAATGTTTGTTGATCTTTTTATGATTGAGCCTTCATATTCCATTTTGACTTTGCCTGGCAGTAGCTGGAATCTCTCAATCAATCAATACTCCTCTCAAATTGAAGGAGGCAGGCCTAGTATAACACATTCCAAATCATAGGCAAAATGAATTTTAGAGTGAGATTAAAAGTCAATAAGCCAAGTAATGATTGAACATTTTAAGAATGAGCATTTAAATAAACATGGTTTTATCAATACAACAATATGTAAGGAACAATTTAGTAAATGAATGCTGACAGACTCAAGAACAATTTCACACATCTCCATGTGGTTTGGTGATACAGACCTTGAGTTTTGCTGTGAAAAAGACACATTTTGTCAAGGCTTTTCACCATGGACTCATCAGGACATTTCACAAGAATACCTATTCAAGGGGAAACCAGCATCGACCGGAATGCCATGAGCGACCAGATCAAAAGCGTTGCTGAAATCTAAGTTGACCACATCGAACATACCACTGTCATCAACACACTTAGTAATCTCCTCAAAGAATTTAATCAAACACTATCCCTGACTAAGCCATATCCCTCCAAGAGCAGATATA
Source organism: Ginglymostoma cirratum (assembly GCA_024137785.1). NCBI lineage: Eukaryota > Metazoa > Chordata > Chondrichthyes > Orectolobiformes > Ginglymostomatidae > Ginglymostoma > Ginglymostoma cirratum. Next base: position 9,770,217 of record JAHRHZ010000139.1, on the reverse strand, counting down.
TTCTGTCCCTCAGAATTCTTTCTGGTAACTCCTCAGCCACCAACGATAGACTGACTGACCTGTCATTTTTGAAACTATCATTTTTTAAATGATGGAACAAAGTTAGCAACCCCCCAGTCCTCTGGCACCTCATCTCTGGCTAGACAGGATTTGAAAGTTACAGTCAGGGATCTTCCTCTGTCTCCCTCAACAGCCTGAGACACATTTCATCCAGACCAGCAGATTTATCCACTTTTAAAGCTGCTAAAGCCGCTGGTTCCTCCTTTCTGTCTGTTTTCTTTCTCTAAGTTGTCACAGTCCTCGACCCTGATGTCTGTACCTGGGTCATCTCTTTCCATTGTGAAGTCTGATGCAAACAATATTCATTGATAACTGCGTCCATGTCTTCCAGCTCCTCACACTGATTACCTTCATGGTCCCTAAGGAGCCCTACACTTTTCCTAATTATTGTCCTCCGCTTTATGTATTTTTTAATTTAAAAAAAACTTTTATTTTGCCTTTACTGTACCCACCAATGCTTTCTCATGCTCTCTCTTTGTTTTCCTAATTTGTTTTCTAAGTTTCCCCCTGAACTTTTTATACTCCTCTAGGAATTCTGCCATATTAAGTCCGTGGTTTCAGCCATAAGCTTCTCTTTTTGTCTTAACCCTAACCTTGATATCCCTTGACATCCAAAGGTTCACTCGTCTTGGTCCCACTCTTTGACTTGCCCTGTACTTTCACCATTTCCTTCCTGAATGCCTCCCACCGCTCTGACACAGTTTTATCAGCCGAGACAACAAGCATGGGGCTGGATGAACACAGCAGGTCAAGCAGCATCATAGGAGCAGGCCCTCTGTTCGCATGGACCATATTGTACCATATCGTAGTAAAATTAGTATTTCCCCAGTTTAAAAAATTTAATTTTGGCCCATTTTTATCTTTTTCCATAACTGTCCTAAATCTACGTGAGTTACAGCCACAGTCTCCAAAATGCTGTCCTACTGATATGCCTTCCACCTGCCTGGTCTGATTTCCGGAATTTCGGTAATATGCCTGAGTGGCTGAATCCCTTGTTGGGCTTTCTGCATAAAAAAGGATGCAATTTAAAATTTTGCTCCCTCTCTACCTAGACCACCAAAATGATTCCAGTTAACAATAGGGTACTTAACAATCCCCTATTATTATTGCCATATTATTCCTCCACTCCTCTGAAAGCTGATGCCATAGTTCATCCTCTATCTCTCACTGACAGTGTGGGGTCCTCTCGTCCAAACCCAGCATTTTTGCACCTTCTGCGCTTTTTACATCTACCATGTGGCCTCATTGGATGATCCTCCAAAAATATCATCATTCGTCACTGCTGCAATTGATTCCTTGATCAATAACCAATGCCCCTCCTCTTCCATTCCCCTCTCTATCTCATCGAAATTCCCTATCGCCGGGTGCCAATCCTACCCATCTTTCGGTCAAGCCTCAGCCATTGTAATGATGTCATGCTTACTATATCTTATTCCCCACAATCCCTGCATTAAAATATATTCCATTTAGCCTTGCTAAATTCACTGCTTTCTTATCCAGCCTATGTTTCCTTTGCCTTCCAGACTCACTTGCTTGCATTTTAACTTCTACTTCTACCTCCCCTTCATTGCCTCTCTAAATTACACGTCAGGACCCCAGGCCCCTACCAATCTCATTTAAATCCAGCCTGATAGCATGAGCAAACATCCCCTCAAGGATAACACAGTGTGGAGCTGGAGGAACACAGCAGGCCAGGCAGCATCAGAGGAGCAGGAAAGTTGATGTTTTGGGTCGGGACCCTTCTTCGGAAGACCCTTCTGAAGATCCCAGAAAAGGGTCATCTGAAAAAGGGTCCCAACCGGAAACGTCAACTTTCCTGCTCGTCTGATGCTACCTGGCCTGCTGTGTCCCTCCAGCTCCACACTGTGTTATCTCTGACTTCAGCATCTGCAGTTCTTACTATCCCCTCAAGGATGTTGGTCCCATTCCTGGTCAGATGTAAGCTGTTGAGTTTGTACAGGCCACCTCTCCCAGGATCAGTTCTAATGCCTCAGGAACCTAAACCCTTCCCTCCAGCACCATCCCTCCAACCACACATTCACCTGTACTGTTCCTATACTCACTACTGTATAGCACTGGGAGTAATCCAGAGATTACTACCTTTGAAGTTCTGCTTTTCAATTTCCTACCTAACTCCCTAAAGTCTTCTGGAAGGACCTCATTAATCTTCCTTCCTGTATCATTGGACCCAACGTGGACCAAGATATCTGCGGTTGTTCACCTTGCCCTTCAGAATGTCTACAGCCATCTATGACATCCTTGACCCTGGTACCTGGGACCTACATACCATCCTGGAGTCACGTCTATGGCCACAGAAACACCTGCCTATATCCCTCAGTAAAGAATCCTCTCTCGCTGTTGAGCCTTCACACTTTTTCCTTAACCCCCACTCCCACGCTGGGCAACACTGAGCAGGCACAGTGCCACAGCCTTGGTTCTAGCTCGCTTCCATGGAGCAACCATCACTCTCACCGTTTTCCAAGATGGAGAAACAGTTTGCAAGTGAGAGGCATTCAGGAGATGCCCTCACTCTCGCCTGTTTGATGGTCGCTGATTCCCCTCTGTCTGCGCTTCCATAATCTGTGGGGTAACCACATCCTGAAGTGTGCAATCCACCATCTTCTCAGCCTCATGAATGTAACTGGAGCTGTTCAAGCACCAGAACCTGGGGTTCAATGTCCTGCAGCTCGATGTACCTCCTGCACACATGGTCATCCAGACTGTTGGGAGAGTTAGGATTCCCACAAATAGTGCAAAATGTACAGATCATAAGCCTGAGCTCACCAGATATAACTAAATAAAATATTGTCATGTTGCTTTTAATTAATTTTTGCTCCTACTGAAGTACACATTAGAAAATCTTATTTTTGTTTATGTCAGACAAATGACCAAGAACCCTTAACTCTATCAAGTGAAGAAATTCAGTTTTGATGTTCTTAAGGTATTAATTATTTATCTCTATAAAGTTGTTAAGCTGTGCTTAAATCAATATCTAGTCAGAAAAGAAATACCCAACAATTCCCTGCTTTCCTGCAGCATCACATATTGATTTTGTTGATATAGGTTCCCGACACTGATCTGTCTGCATCTGGGACCTCTCCACTTCCTGCTCTCTGCCCCAGCTCCCTGCTCCCCAATTCCTGCACTCTGCTCCCTGCCCCTTGCTCTCCACTTCCCTCTGTCCACATTCCATTCCCTGCACTCCACTCCCTGCGCTCGCTGCTCCTTTAACTTCACTGCCACCTCTTCCAAATCCCACACAGCTCCACGCATAGTCTATCTGCTTGTGGAGCCTCATGTCACCATCCTCAACTGCCTCAAAGTCCCCAATCCTTCACTGCCTCTCTCTTCACTTAATATGCAAGTCTCTTTAAATCTGAGCACTATCCTTCCTGATCCTTTGTTGGAGGGAATAGTTTCTCCCTGACTACTCAGAACAGTCCCAACTTCCCCAGCCTATCTTCATAACTGGAGCTCTCATCCCTGAAATCATTCACAATAACCTGTTGTACACTCTGTGTTGCAAATATTGTTCACATTCTTTCTGTAGTGTGGTGCTCAGAACTTCTCTCCTGTGTAATCTCCCTGCTCTTTTACTCTACAGCTCTCTCAATAACACCCAGGGTATTGTATGCTTTATTAATTGCTCTCTTCTGTAGTGCAATAGTTAATTACTTATATACAAAATCACCCAGGTCCCGCTGCTCCTGCATGCCCTGGCTCTCCTTGTTCTTTCTCCCAAAATGCCGCACCTCACACCTCTCCACAACAAACTTTATCTGCCCACTCCACCAACTTGTCAACATTCATTTTGAAGTTCTGCACTGTACCCCCAGTCATCAATGCTTCCATCATTTGCAAATGTTGAAATTGCCCCAGCACTCCAAGATCCAGATCATGAATATAAATCAGAAAAAGCGAGAGTCCCACTATCAACCACTGGCAAATTCAACTACAAACTTCCTGCAGCCTGAAAACAACCCATTAGTCATTACTCTGTTTCCCATCTCTCAGCCAACTTTGTATCCACATTGCTCCAGTCTGTTTTATTCCATAACCTATCACTTTCTACACAAATCTGTTCTCTGGCACTGTATCAAATGCCTTTTGGAAATCCACATACACCATATCAGCAGCCTCACCCTCTGTTAATTCTTCAAAAAACTCTTATTTTGAAAAACAAAACCGCACATCACAGGATGAGCATTCCACATAGGCAAACTTACCTGTCACATCTTAGTTAGTATAGCTGAAGAAGAAGGATTTATGAACTTGCATTGTGATGCCCCTCTCATTTTATTTCTGCACTCCCACACAGCTCTCAGCCCCTGGTCTCCAGGCAGGCTAACAAAGGTAGAAAAAAAGGAAGGGTCTCTTCACAAACTCCTATGCTCACCAAAATTACATTAATCCACTCTGCTCCCAGGTGACGAAGGTTTTATCGTTGTGTACTATCATCATGTAAAATTGGGTGGATTTTGAAAAGATCTAAAATCTCAAGCCTGGGCATCCATGAGTCACTCTGGGTGATCAGCAGCAGCAGAAATGTACTCCTTGGGAGTGTTTGACGGGGACAGTATACAGGAAGCTTAAAACTGGATCTAACCCCATGCTGTACCTATCCTGGGAGTGTTTGATGGGAACAGGGTCAAGAAAGTTTTATTCTGTGTGCAACCACTAGCTGTACCTGACCTCGGGGCTACTGAATCATAAAGATGTATGGCACAGAAAAAGGTCCTTTGGCCCATCACATCCACGCCAGTCAAAAACAACCATCTAACTACTCTAAGCCCAGCTTCCAGCACTTGGGCCAATGCCTTGGCATCATAAGTAGACATCTAAATACTTCTTAAACACAATAAGAATTTCTGCCTCTACCACCCTTACAGGCAGTCAGTTCCAGATTCCCACCACCCAGTAGGAGAAAGAACTTTTCCTCACATCCCTTCCAAACCTTCTGCCCCTTCCCTTAAAAAATGCCCTGGTCATTGATCCCTCCATCAAGATGAAAAACTTCTTCCTGTCTACCCTATCTATACCCCTCATAATTTTATACATCTCAGTCATGTCCCTTCTCAATTCCCTCTGCTCTAAGATCTGTCAATACCTTTTCATAACAATCTCTTATGCCCAGGCAACATCCTGGTAAATCTCCTCTGCACCCTCTCCAATGCAATCACATCCCTCCTATAGTGTAAGAACTGCACACAATATTCTAGCTGTGGTCCAACCAAAGTTTAGAGTGTTTGATGGGGTCAGTGTAGAGGGAGCTTTACTCTGTATCTAACCCCATGCTGTATCTGTCCTGGGAATGTTTGATGGGGACAGTGTAGAAGAAGCTTTATAATGTATCTAACCCATGCTGTAGCTATCCTTGGGATTGTTTGATGGGGCAGTATAGAGAAAGCTTTACTCTGCATCTAACCCCGTGCTGCACCTGTTCTTGGGACTGTTTGGTGTGTCATTGAAGAAGGAGCTTTAGTCTGTGTCTAACCGCTAATTGTATTGCCCTGGCTCTAAGACCTCATTTAAAAGGTCAGGGCACTGGGTTGAATTCACCTTTGTGAACGGCCCCTTTGAAGCCATCCATTTGGATTTATCTCTGAAGGACCCAGAGTCCTAGAAACAATGGATTGTCCACAGAATTCTCATTCAGCAACGATAAATAATGTACAGCTCCACGTATGCCCTGCTCAGGGACATATCAGTGATAAATAGCAGGTGAGTCTTTGGAAGCCCCAGGCTAAACTCGATTACAAATGGAAAAGGCAATAAATAATTAAGTTTGCAGTTTGGCCATGAGCCAGCTGCTGTCTTGTCTTCCAGGGTCCGATATTTCTCGCTATTGACAAATTGTCACCAGCTGTGACCGCTTGGAATCCTCTGTTTTCTTTGGAACATGTCGTGATTCTGACAAATTGGTTGTTCACCACTCTACTTAAACCTGCTGCCCTTTTTTCTTTCACTGACTTGACTCCACGTAGTTCTCCAGTATCTGGTCCTCAGAGAATATGGGACGCAGAAACAGGCCATTTGGCCCATTTGGTTCATGCTAGTCGTTATGCTCCACTTGAGCCACTGCCTGGTTTTGCAGAGTGAAATCTGCCATCGCAACCCTGTTTTCTCTCTCTCTCGTTCATTTGCTTGCCCAACCTCTCCTCAAACACATTGATATTATTCACCTCAACCAGTCCTTGTGTGAGTGAGTTCCACATTCTCTTGGTGATAAAATTTCCACTGAATTTCTGATTGGATTTTTTGGGGGCTAACTCATATTGATGGTCTATTGTGGAGAGGAATCATTCTCTCAGTGTCTCTCAAAACCTCTTGTGATCTTAAATGCTCTGTTAGGTCACTCCCCCAGCTTTATTTTGTTTTCGTGAGATAAGCCTGATTTAATTTTAAAAACGAGGCCAATCGGGGATCATTCCTCTTCGATCGAAACTGATTCATGAGATCACACTGATTCCGATAAACGCTACAAGGAATCTCTATGCAGTATGAGGTGATCTCTCCCCCAGTCAAAACACATCCAGCTCTAGCTTAAAGTCAGCGAATTGCAGATCACCACACGGCAGCAGCCTTTTCCAAAAACATAATTACCTCCTGATATCAAACCATGATCGCTGATAGTATGTCACTTGTAAAATGTGACCCAAGCCCTTCAAATCTGTGTGGTTGAAACAGGAGGTTGACATTAATACAACCTGATCCCATCATTATTTTATAAATGTCAATTAAATCGCTGGAGTGTAGGCTTTTCTGAAGTAAATGCTTTCTATTCTTCAAGACTATCTGGGTAAGTTCAGTATTTATAAACCGAAGATTAACCAGGGACCCTCATTCTCTGCTCGTCTCTCAAAGTCCCAATGGCCACCATTAGGCAGAAGTGAATAGTGTCTTTCCATTGTAACCAGTAACTTACAGCTTACAGCTCTGAGCACATTTGAAGAGAAGCATGTTCCCAATGGTGGCACAGATATATAGGTCAGGTGAGGGTTTTTTGAAATTCTTTCATGGGTTATGGGTGCCACTGGCAAGGCCAATATTTGTTGAGCATCATTAATTGCCCTTGAGCTGAGTGTCTCACTCGGCCACTCCAGAGGGCAGCTAAGAATTAACCATGTTGCTATGGAGTCATATATGGTCAGGCTGGTGAAGGACATCTTAAGAACTGTCTCCTAAATGGCATTCGTGAACCAGATCGATTTTTACCAAAACTGCCAATGATTTCAAAGGAACCATCACTGACACCCAGATTTATTAATTTAAGTGTGTGGGTGAGATTTGAACCCACCTCCCCAGGACTGTAGTCTAGACCACTGCGACTACCAGAACCTATGATTTTTACCACAACACCATTGCCTCCTCAGAACAAATAGCAAGACATTTTATTGAACTATAAGAGAGGACCGACCTGGCAGGTCCTGGTTCCATTTGGTCTGATACCGCAGTGACATCATCCTTTACACACATGCTCAGCAGCTATGCTCAGAGTATACACATAGTTAACCCTTCACTTTGCATCTCCCAATAGGTTCTCTCATCCCACAAAATATTAATCTCCTGAACTATTTACAGCTTCCCCCCACAAACACTGCATCCCCAGCGTTGAATCCGTCTCCAATATTAATGCAGATCTGCTCCAGATTCATTAACCCCCTTTTGGGGAGAAAGTAAACATTCCCAAAGTTGCAGGGATTCTCTACTCATAAATTATTTGCAGTTGGATAATGACCTCTTATGTAGTAAAACCTCCCAAAGTGCTTCACAGGAATGTCAGTCAGACTAAACTGGACACCAAGGCAAATATTAGGACAGGGGACCAAAACCTTTTTAATTCACTCGTGGGATGTGGGTGTCACTGGCTGGGCCAGCGTTTATTACCCATCCCTAGTTGCCCTTAAGATGTTGAACTGTCTTCTTGAACGACTGCAGTCCACTTCCCCAAAGCCCTGTGGGGGGCATTCCAGGATTTTTATCCAGCGCCAGTGAAGGAATGGCGATATATTTTCAAGTCAAGATGATTAATTTCTTGGAGGGGAACTTGCAGTTGGTGGCATTCCCATGTATCTGCTGCCCTTGTCCTTCTAACTGGAAGTGGTTGTGGTTTGGAAGGTGCTGTCTGAGGATCCTTGGTGAATTTCTGCAGCGTATCTTGTAGATAGTACACACTGCTGCTACTGAGCGTCAGTGGTGGAGGGAATGGATGCTTGTGGATGTAGTGCTGGTCAAGCGGGCTGCTTTGTCCTGGATGGTGTCAAGCTCCTTGAGTGCTGTTGGGGCTGCACCCATCCAGGCAAGTGGGAAGTATTCTACCTACCTCCTGATTTGGTCAAAGAGATGTCTTTTGAGGAGCATTTTGACAGAGGAGAGACAGCCAGACAGGTTTATGGAAAAAGTAAGATGTACATTTATCCAGTGTTTTTCAAAACCACCAGATGTGTCAAACCAATTAACTGCAAACTCCAGAGGCACAGCTTCCAATAGAGGGTAGATTAAAATAGGGGTGCTCAGGAAACCTGAATTGGGAAGGGTTTTACAGAGATCTCGGAGGATCTTATTAAGATTCTAAAATCGAGGCATTGCCAGATCAGGATCCAATGTAGGTCAGCACATACATGGATAGTACTGTGAGGGACATTCCAGGCAGCAGAGGTTTAGATGCGATTACATTTATGGAGTGTGGAAATTGGCAGTCTGACCAAGAAAGTAGTGAAGTAGATACAGAAGTAAAGTTACACAGGGTCAAAGGTGAGCTTGCAAGATGGATTAAAAAAAACTGGCTTGGTCATAGAAGACAGAGGGCAGCAGTGGACGAGTGCGTTTCTGAATGGAGGGCTGTGACTAGTGGCGTTCCTCAGGGATCAGTGTTGGGGCCTTTGCTGTTTTTAATATATAAATGAGTTGGAGGAGAATGTAACTGGTCTGATGAGTAAGTTTGCCAATGACACAAAGGTTGGTGGAATTGCGGATGGCAATGAGGACCATCAGAGGATACAGCAGGATATGGATCAGTTGGTGACTTGGGCAGAGAGATGGCGGATGGAGTTTAATCCTGAAAAATGTGAGGTAATCCATTTTGGAAGGTCTAATCCAATGGAAAATATACAGTAAATGGCAGAACCCTTAAGAGTACTGAAAGGCAGAGGGATCTGGGTGTACAGGTACACAGGTCACTGAAAGTGGAAATGCAGGTGGAAAAGGTAGTCAACAAGGCATATGGCATGCTTGCCTTCATCGGCCGGGGCATTGAGTTTAAAAATTAGTGTGTAATGTTGCAGCTTTATAGAATCTTAGTTGGGCTGCACTTGGAATATTGGGTTCAATTCTGGTTGCCACACTGCCAGAAGTGGTGGCTCTGGAAAGGGTACAGAAAAGATTTACCAGGATGTTGCCTGGTACGGAGGGCATTAGCCATGAGGAGAGGTTGGAGAAACTTGGGTTGTTCTCACTGAAACGATGGAGGTTGAGGGGCGACCTGATAGAGGTCTATGAGATTATTAAGGCCTTGGACAGAGTGGACAGTCAGAAGCTTTATCCCAGGGTGGAAGAGTTAGTTACCAGGGGCCATGGGTTTAAGTTGTGAGGGGCAAGGTTTAAAGGTGATGTACGAGGCAAGTTTTCTTTTACACAGAGGGTGGTGGGTGCCTGGAACTCACTGCTGGGGGAGGTAGTGGAAACAGATGTGATAGTGACTTTTAAAGGGCAAATACATGAAGAGGATAGGAATAGAGGGATACGGTCCCCGGAAGGGTAGGGGGTTTTAGTAGTGACGGGCAGCATGTCGGTGCAGGGTCGAAAGGCCTGTTCCTGTGCTGAAATTTTCTTTGTTCTTAGTCAAGCCTAATGCGAAAAGCACAGTTAAAAGTTTCAGCAGCTAATGAGCTGAGGCAGGGCAGAGATGGGGAATATGACCCACAGGGGATTAACAGGCATTAAGTAGTCAGAGCTCCTATTCAGGGTGAAGTTTAGCACCACATTTGTTAACAATCTTGTTCAGCTCGAGACTGTTGCTGGGGAGTAATTGCTGAGAGAATAGAGTTTGGGGAGGGGGGTTGAGAGCCGAAGATAATGGCTTTGATCTTCCAACAGGACCAGATTAATTTAGGATATCTGGTCAACGTGGATGAATTGCACCCAAGGGTCTGTTTCCATGCTGTACATCTCTATTACTCTATAAAAATTTAGTCCAAGGAAATTTCCACTCATTGAATACTTGATCTTGCAAAAACAAATTTTGTGATAGTGGAGGTGGGCAAGCCAGCCCCTGAAAGTTCTCCATTTCTCTCTGACTGGCACACTGTCTGTAAACTTTCAGTTAAGAATGTTTACTTTTCAGGTAGGAGAGGAGGCAGTGGCGTAGTTGATGTAAATTGTTTTATCTTGGGCAGGTCTTCTCAAATCTGATATGAAGGGGCTGGCAGGCAAAAGAAAAATCATTGCAGCAACTTGTACAGTCACTGTTAAATAGAGTGAAACATGATTGTTGCTCGTAAAGACACATTTGGTCAAAGATTTTTGTTCGGACTATTCACAAGAAATACCAATGTTAAATTCAATGATTCCAGCCCCAGGTGACTGCCTGTGTGGAGTTTGCACGTTCTCCCCGTGTCTGTGTGGGTTTCCTCCGTGTGCTCCGGTTTCCTCCCACAGTCCAAAGATGTGCAGGCTCGGTGGATTGGCCATGTGAAATTGCCCATAGTGTTAAGGGGTATGTGAGTTATAGGGGAATGGGTCTGGGTGGGATGTTCCAAGGGTCGGTGTGGACTTGTTGGGCCGAAGGGCCTGTTTCCACTCTGTAGAGATTCTAACAATAAAGGGAAACCACCATTGACACTGTAGTGAGGAGAGTGCTGTTTCATTGGCAAGTGGACTCCAATTTTTGGAAGTATTGCCATGATGAAGACACCAGATGTAGTTTAGGAATTCCCTCGGAAGCAGACTGTCTCAAAGACTCCCCAGGTTCTGGTCTTCCGACTTCTCCCTTTCCTGTGACTATCCTCCCTTGGATTCTTGAAACTGCTATCCAGCACCTACTCATAGGGACAACTCCTGCTTTTTTACAGACAGCTGGTTTCACCAAACTGGAGCTGCCCCTGCATTTCTCTAAGCCCAAATGCTTCTCAGCGTCACAAAGCAAGTACTGCTTATGAGCTTCCTTCACTCCCCCACTCTCAGACGCACTGAACTATTGATGGCATGCAGCTTCTTCTGAGTCCCTGCCTCTCCCAGGGAAGTTGCTGAGCCCTTACTTCTACAATTAGCTGTACATCCTGGCTTTCGTACATTGCCTGAATACTAATGGCTCCTAATGGCAGAAACTGTTCAGGATAAAAGCCTCTTCTCCCCGTTCCCGAGTTCCTGACTGACCAGGAATCCAAGGGGAGGAACATTCTCCTTGGAATGCCTATGTGCAGCTGCCTAAATTGGTTGTTCAGTAGCCTTTCCTTTAGCAACCTGTTGAAACCCTGCAACTTGTACATTTCTCTTGTGTCTTGACATGATTGAATGTAACTAATATTTTGCAACAGTTAAGATTAGCAATTGTTTGATCCCTTAATGTCACAACATTCAGAGTTTGCTGGCTTGCACAGTTCAAAATGGACGCAACAACAAGATATCGCTCTGTGTGTGTGTGTGTGTGTGTGTGTGCCTGTACGTCTGTGTTTGTGTGCGAGTGTGAATGTATGCTTTTATCTCTCTGACATTCATGTGTATCTGTCTATGTGTGTTCCTGTACTCGAGTGTTGGGGTGTGTGTGTGTGGGTGACGTTTGAAGAGCTATTTGAAGGCCGATAGTGGGACAATATTAGTGGCAGAGAATGAGGAAGAAAATAAAACATAAATTAAAACAAACCTGTTAGCATTAAGAATGGAAAATTACCCCTCATGCTGCAGTATGATGGTGAAAGAAAATAATGTTAGTGAGGAGGGTGGAGATGGGATCAATGGAAATCTTGGTAAACTCACTCAGTACTGACAGGTTTAAAAAAAACATTGTTTTCAAACTGAGGCAGCTATGTTGAAGTGAATTAGATTTCCCTTGAATGATATTTGGCATTACGTGCACGTTAAGGCTTGGAGATTTGATCATATGCTCTAAATATTGGTCATTTTGTTTCAAACAAAACAGAGTAATTCTAGTGTTTATATTTAGTTCTGTCTCTCTCCCAGTCTCAGTTACTGATGCCATCTTTTCAGCTTGTTCCTCAGCCACCAGGAGATAGCTCGCTTGACAATCAGAAAGATTACAGAAAGGTTTTTAGGACAGTGTTGTGCAAAACTGTAGGCCCAAGCCATAGCCATCCTCACATCTGAGTCAGAATGATCCTGGGCTTTGTGGCTGTGCTTTCAGCTGCCCAGGCTCTAACCCTCTCCACTGCTCTATCCATTCCTCCTGCTTTAAAATACATTTTGGTTCAGTGTCAAATTTTGTTTGTTACATCCTGTGAAGTACCTTGAGCCATTTTATTACATTAAAGATGCTTTATAAGCTCAAGTTGTGGCTGTGGTAGGTTAAAATCCTACTTCAAGGAGTACATATTGTAGTTACATTACTGGCATGGAGTCACCTGTTTTGCCCATCTTGTGGCACCGCACCCCATTCCCTCTCCTCATTGGTCACCCAACACCCCCACCGTCATCACACCTCTGCCCCATTCCGTCCCCTCACTAGTCACCAGGCACACCTATTCCTCATACACTTCTGTCCCATTCCCTCCTCTCATTGGTCCTCAGATACACCCATTCCTCATACACTTCTGTCCCATTCCGTCCCCTCACTGGTCCTCAGACACAATGCTTTCACAGGGACCCAGCCCTCACACTGTTCTACCCTCTTTTACCCATTTGGCAAGTGAATCTGTCTTCAGTATCTGATGTTTTCATTTATTCCAGTGGAATGGATAAAACTGGCTGGACTAGCATTCATTATCCACCCTTAATTTCTACCTTGTGAAAGTGACAGTGAGCGGCCTTCTGATCCACTGCAGCCCATTTGGTGTCCAGCGGTGCTGTTAGGGAAGGAATTCTCAGAGTGACACTAAAAGAATGGCAATATATTTCCAAGTCAGGGTTGTGAGTGGCTTCGAGGGAAACTTGCAGATGGTGGTATTCTCATGCTGCCCTTGTCCTTCCAGATGGAAATGGCCATGGGTTTGCAACATGCTGTTTAAGGATCTTTGGTAAATTTCTGCAGTGCTTCTTGTCAAATTGCATTACACGCTGCTGTGACTGAGCATTGGTGATGAAGGGAGTGAATGTTGAAGGTGGTCAATGGGTGTCAGTCAAGTGGGCTGCTCTGTCCCCTGGATGGTGTTGAGGATCTTGAATATTGTTGAAGCTGCACACATCCAGGCAAGTGGGGAGTATTCCATCACACTTCTGACTTCTGCCTTGTGGATAGTGGGCAGGTTATGGGGATTCAGGAGGTGAGTAACTGGCTGTAAGATTCTTAGCCTCTGACCTGCTCTTGTAGGCACTGTATTTATATGACTAGTCCAGTTCAGTTTCTAGTCAATGAGAACCCCCAAGATGATTTTTGACTTGTCAGTCAATCTATTTCCCCCCAATCCAATCATTAAGTAAATAGTTATCAACATACCATAATATGTCCAATGAATATTTACCACTTCAGCTGACTGCGTGTCCTGAAGGTTAATTGTCAATTCCTGGTGATTTCTGGTCAATCTTGAAGCATTTTTCATAATCTCACACCGTTATAAATGCTGACAATCCAATTAATATCTTGGCAAGTGTTGCATGACAGAGAAACACAGATGCATGTTTGCGCACAAGAATATCCCACAAACAGTGAGAGGCCTTGTCTCGAACGAATAGCCTAATAATTAGGAAAATCTTGAACAGGTAATCTAGTAGTGAGGGTCCTGTTGAACAAGGGAGCAGAATAACCAGGGTCCTCTTTAACATAGAGTCTGATAATGGAGGCCCCAGTTTAACAGTGGACCTAACAATTGGATAAGGGGTTAATAGCTATTGTGTTAATTCTTAGAATGCATCGTCAGTGAGATGAGGAGGAATTTCTTCACTTGGTGGGGGGAGTGAGTCTTTGGAATTCTCCATTCCAGAAGGCTGTGGTGGCTCAATCGTTGAGATACCAATAGGTTTCTGGTGGTTAATGACATCAAGGGATATGAAGTTAGTTTTGGCAAATGGCACTGAGTTAGATAATCAGTCATGGTCTCGAATGGTAAGGTAGGTTTGATGGGCTGAATGGCCTGTCCCTGTTACTGTGTCAGATGGAATCAAATCACATAGCTGGAACCCACGAGAGAACGGCCTAATGATGTCCCAAAATGTTCTACAGTAAAATTGGTTAACAAATGTTTATTACTTTATAATAGAATGGTTGCCAGCTCTCTTCTATCACAGTCATTTTATTAATGAGGCTTCTCTTTGAGGAGAATCGGATTAAAAGGGTCTTCTTTAATGGGAGCGGGACAAAGGCATTTCAACAAGGAAGCTAATAAGCAAGGCTATGTTCTGAAAAAATATGTCTCAGTTGCTTACATTTACTAAAACCTCTCACATTGCCACAGCCAGAGAGTTGGAAGTGAAAGTACAGCTGGCAAGAAATGCACAGAAGCAGGAACATAATGAGTGGAGAATGGAGACATGGTGTCTATCCAAACATCACTGGGCAAAGGTTTGCTTCATCAGGCGATGACTTGATTTGTCGCTTCAGGGAGGAGTGTTCAAGGCATTTAAAGCATAGAGGCATCTGTTTAATTGTTGAATAAAAGATTTGAGTCCCTCTGTGTCAGAAAATAGGGAGACTTCACTGATGTCACAAAACTCCAAAACGTGATTTGCAGTGAGAATTTCAGGATGAAAGTGGGTCTCAGCAATATCCTGTTTAAAGATGGCCACAATGCAATTTGCAACCAACTATAAAATGTTTGAAGTGTACTTACTGCTGTAACAACGACCAAACTGGAAACGGCAGCATCCCACAGATGTAGCTAGATAATTGGAGAAATTGGGACTGTTTTCTTTGGAGGAAATGTTCCAGAAGATATTTGATTGAGGTGTTCAAAATTATGAGGAGTCTGGGTACGGCACAATGACAGCGTGGGAGGTGAGAGAGAGAGAGTTGGGGGGTACAGAGGGAGAGTTGGGGAGGGGAGTGAGAGAGAGTTTTGGGAGAGAGAGTTGGCGGCGGAGAGAGGGCGTTGGGGGGAGAGAGAGTTGGGGGGAGAGAGAGTTGGGGGGAGAGAG
>JAHRHZ010000139.1:9742974-9754907 GCA_024137785.1 Ginglymostoma cirratum | reverse complement strand
GAGAGAGAGTTGGGGGGAGAGAGAGTTGGGGGGAGAGAGAGTTGGGGAGAGAGAGTTAGAGAGAGAGACAGTTGTGGGGGAGAGAGAGAGTTTAGGAGGAAAGAGAGCGCGCGAGTTGGGGGAGAGAGGGGGAGGGTTGGGGAGTACCACTTGGTGAATTATTCCTATGGGAAAGCAGCACAGACATGATGGGCCAAATGTCATTGTTGTGTGCTGTAACCATTATAACCATTCTGTCAGTCTATGAAACAGCTATGTGATAATGGCCAATTCATCTGCTTTTGTCTTCTTGATGGGCCTGGTTAATATTTATCACTCAAAGGGGAAAGCTCCCCGGCTTCTCTTCAAAATAGTGCAATGTGATATTTTCTGTTCACTTCTCAGGGCCACAGTTCAATTTATCATCTTAAAAACATCACTCTGACTCTCCTGCACCCCCTCCCTCTCTGGTGCTCTCCCTCCTTCAGTGCTACACAGCCACCTTTGTCATTAACAACTGTGTCCTTATTCCACTAACCGATCAGCTTCACTTGCAAGCAATCCCTTGACTCCAGTTCGTCTGCAACTCACAGCTGCATGGTTTACAATCCCCGTCAATTTCTTTACTTTCATTCAACCATCCCTGTCAATTCTTGAGTTTTCTGGTGAGGAAGGTTCTGAGGAAGGGTCACCAGACCCGAAATGTTAACTCTGTTTTCTCCTTCACAGATGCTGCCAGACCTGCTGAGCTTTTCCAGCAACTTTGTTTTTGTTCCAAACTTTTTGCTTCTATCTTTGCATTGTACCAAGACGTTTAAAGCTCCCCTCTCATTGTGTGGATCAATAAACTGAAATAACATAGAGAGTAAAACTTATGCAGAGATTTTCATAGCCTTAGGATGTGCCAAGGCATTTCTCAGCCAATGACATACTTTACAAATTCCCTGTTGCAGTGTGAGAAACAAGATGCTAATTTGCACATAGTAAGATCCCACAAACAGCAATGATTTGATGATCTGTGTTAGTGATGTAAGATGAAGGTTGAATAGCAGCCCCAATATTTACCCAGCGACAGTGGCTATTACTCTCTTTATTGGCTAATCAAAGTTGCGTGATAGCTGGACTAAAACTGAAAAAGAGAAAGGTAAGGTTTCTTTAACATTCTCCCTCATCCCTCACCTCAGGCGCAGCTGTGTGATGAATGGCATTCCAAACACATGAAAGGAAACCAGATCAAACATTTTCCATTCCCTCTGGCTTTTGTTCCTTTTCATTCACCCCCTCAAAGTCGACTGTGTCATTGTGGGGTGAGAAGTATCAGCTGGAGGGTCCCTGCTCTGTAACTCAGCTATTTAATGCACTGAATGATGGACTGCAGCAGAAGGGTAGGCGGTACTTTGACCAATCTGAATCTCTGAGGCTTGTGTTTCATTGTCACGACTTTGAAAAGAAGGAAACAAGCAATAAGTTATTGTTATTTATTGCACTTGTCTAAAACCCTGTCCCAAACCACTCATAACCCAATTGTCCAACCTAGTGTTAAATCACTGCATGTGAAACAGTGCTTATCAAGTGAATGCGATGCTAATGTATCATTTACGAACTCACTAATCTTCAAGCAATCAATTTGAAAGGCAGACAATTTTGTTCTGGGGACACTTTATGGTCCTTCTTTCTGAGTCAGACAGAACCTGACTGAATTATTACTGAAATAAACATGAGAGGACGATGAAAGAAATATAAGATTTCACTCAGCTTCTCCTGGATGGAGTGGAGTGGATGGAGTAGAGGGCAGGTGTTCTGTGAAGACCATATTTCTGTGTTACTTTATCATGGCATTTGGGCATCGCTAGCTGGGCCAGTATTTATTGCCCATCCCTAATTGCCCCTTGAGATAGCTGCCTTCTTAAATTGCTTCAGTTCATTTGGTGTAAGGACATCCACAATGCTGTCAAGGAGGGAGCCCCAGTATTTTGACCTAATGACACAAAGGAACTGCAAAATATTTCCAAGTCAGTTTGCTGTGCGAATGCTTTCATGTGGTCCCTGCTTTTGTGTTAGGTGGAAAATGCTGGAGGCGTTGGAGGTGGCACTGAAAGTATGATATAGTACCATAGCCTTTTACAGCCATTTTACACATGTCCCAAAGTACTTAATACCCAAGAAATTACTGTTCCGAAGTATAGATTTTGTTGTGATGCAGCCAATTTTAGCATAGTAGAATCCCACAAACAGCAACCCACCCTATCTATAACTTCTCTGGCTCAGGCAACCCTCCCTTATCTCTGTAACCTCTTCCAGCCCCTACAACCCTCCTTATCTCTGTACCCTCCTCTAGCTCAGGCAGCCACTCCTATCTCTGTAACTTCCTCTAGGATCAACAACCCTCCCTTATCTCTGTATTCCCCTCCAGCCTCTACAAGTCTCCCTCTCTCTGTAACCTCTTACAGTCCCTACAACCCTCCCTAAATCCTCCTGCACTGACAACCCTCCCTATCTCTGTAACCTCCTCTAGCTCAGACAACCATTCCTATCTCTATGACCTCCTCCAGCCCCGACATCCTCCCTATCTCTGTAACCTCCTCCAACCCCTGCAATCCTCCCTACCTTTGTTACTTCCTCCAGCCCCTGCAATCTTTCCCATCTTTGTAACCTCCTATCTACATGCCTCCCTATCTCTGTAACCTCCTCTAGCCCCTGCAATCCTCCCTATCTCTGTAACCTCTTCCAACCCTTGCAATCCTCCCTATTTCAATAACCTCCTCCAGCCCCTACAACCCCGCCCCCATCTCTGTAACCTCCTCCAGCCCCTATAATCCTCCCTATCTCTGAAACCTCCTCTAGCTCAGGCAACCCTCCCTATCTTTGTTACCTCCTCTTTACACGCCTCCCTATCTCTGTAACCTCCACCAGCCTCACAAGTCTCTGCGATCTCTTTGCGTTTCCACCTCTGTACTCTATCAACAACCTCCCATCTCCTTGATTTTTCATCACTCCACCATTAGCAGCTACACCAATGTAGAAGAAGATAGTGGGTATGAAAAGGTTAGAGGTGAGATAAACTCTGCCCAGTCAGGTGTATAACACAGCTCTTGGGTGGAGCTTTGTGCATATTGGCCAGTCTCAGACAGCCTGGGGTAGGTCTCGGGTGTTGTACTTAGAAGGAGCCAAGTCTCCTACTCTCACGTTACCATTAGTAAAATGTAAACCATATATCATTACTGAGATGTAATAAATCCTCTGTTTCCTCAGATATGTCTCTACTGATTAGATGTGTTCCCAGCTCATCGTTGACCATAAACCACTAGAAAGCTAGCATAGTCAGAAGGATTGGGGACAGAATTCTCCCTAAGATACCCAGACCTTTTCAAAGTCTTACCAATGAATCATAGAATCGCATTAGTGCAGAAAGAGGCCATTCAACCCATTGAGTCTGCACCAACCTTCCAAAGAATATCCAACCCAGACCCAGCACCCACTCCCCTATCCCAGTAACCCTGTACTTACCATGGCCAATCCACCTAACCTGCACATTTTTGGACTGTGGGAAGACCTTCAGATATAGCACCTTCAGATGGCAAGACACTAAACTCTGAGTATTTCCGGCACTCAGTTTCTAAGATGGTCCTTAAAACCTATCTTCTTGTCCAACCTTTTTGCCAGTGATCTGGATGTCTCCTTATTGGGCTCAGTGTGACAGTGCTGTCTGGACAGCTACCATGATGATGGTGCTATGTAAATGCAAGTTACTGTTGCAGTCTGAGGAATGACTAAAAGGCAATTTCACACACTGTCTCCCATCAGTGAGAATGAACTGAAATCCATTTCTGAAGAAGGGTCCCGACCCAAAACGTCAACTTTCCTGTTCCTCTGATGTTGCCTGGCCTGCTGTGCTCCTCCAGCTCCACACTGTATTGTCTCTGACTGCAGCATGAGCAGTTCTTACTATCTCTGAAACGCAACTGCAGTTGGATTTCATCTCATGCTCAATATTGTATCTTTTCGATTTGTCTTTACTTTCCAAAATTTCAATTATCTTATATCTTTGATGTGACTGATCACTACATCAAACTCCACTGGACAGATAAACTGGCAGGGTAATGGAAATTACCCAAACATGACAAAGATGTGAATTGGCAGACAGCTTCGAATCAGGCTCTGGGAGTTAACTGTTCAATAGACCCGAGAAAATGTCGATAGACCAGTAACTATTCGCAATATATTTGAGCTGGAAACAGCTTGCTGCCTTTGCACAGTGGAGAGAATTTATATATAAGGACATGGAGACTGTGACAGAGGGCCTGTAACATCGGAATGGTTTGCTAAAACTATGCAAGGCAGCAGTACACCATGAACAGCTTTGGTCTCCTTAAGGAAAGATATGCTAACGTTGGAGGCAGTCCAGAGAAGGTTTGTAAGGCTGAACATGGGCATGGAGGGATTTTATCAGGACAGGTTGAGTCAGTTGGGCCTGCACTCATTGAAGTTTAGAAGAATGAGATGGCCTTATTGTAACATACACTTGACAGGGTAGATGCAGAAAGGCCGTTTCCCCTTGTGGGAGACTTTCAGACCCAGAGACGCATAATCTCAGAACAACGGGTGACTTATTTAAGAAAGATGAGGAGGAATTTCTTCTGCCTGAGGATAGTGAATCTGTAGAATTCTTTACTGCAGAGGGCTGTCAAGGTTGGGTTGTTAAATATATTCAAGGCTGAGATAGAGAAAGGGAATCAAGGGTTATTGGAGAGGGGGGCAAGTGAAAAAAAAATGGTGTTGTGGGTTATCAAATCAGCCTATTTCTGCGCTTACACCTCATGGTCTTACTAACACCATGTAACCTCTTTCTAACACACCAGATGTTGATCTAACTGATGTCTTGTTTCCTGCTTTCTGGGTCCCTTCCTTTTTGAATAATGAAATTACATTTTGCATTTTCCAATCTAATAGAACTTTCCTTGAATCCAGGGAATTTGAGAAAATTGAAATGAATGCATTAACTATCTCACTATCTCCTTGTTATAAGACCCTAGGATGCAGTCCATCTGGATAGTTTGCTTAGTACCAGTGCCCTAGTGAATTTCTCCCTCCCTTTTATCCACTGAATTACAGCTGCTCCAGGATGAAGAGAAATGCAAAACACCTTTTTCTTACAATTATTCTGCCATCTCTTTATTTTCCATTATCAACACTCCAGACTTGCTGTCTATACCTCAGCAACTGAAGAGCTGAGGTTTAGGGGAGAGGTGAAAGGCTATCTGGGTTAGCACAAGGACCAGAGAACCCATCTGCTTGTCTGACCCTGACTCTGCACAAGTCACCTCCTTCACAAGCGACAATCCAAAAGCAGAACGAAGTGAAGCCTCTGACATGGTGAAGTGTGGCTGCTAACTGGTTACTAGAGCTTTTAACACCAGGTGGCAGATCAAAGTGAAGAATATGTTAAACAAAGTCTGTCTGATAGGCCCACAAACCTTCTGTTACTTTACACTTTTACATCAGATGTTTCCATGCTGACTGTCATGAATATTTAATCACTTTTCTATGTCTGTCGATGTTCTTCAAACAAGCAACCTATTGC
Source organism: Ginglymostoma cirratum (assembly GCA_024137785.1). Taxonomy (NCBI): domain Eukaryota; kingdom Metazoa; phylum Chordata; class Chondrichthyes; order Orectolobiformes; family Ginglymostomatidae; genus Ginglymostoma; species Ginglymostoma cirratum. The sequence continues at coordinate 9,749,347 of JAHRHZ010000139.1, read as the reverse complement.
ATCGGGTCATTAATATTCCCTTTACCCTTCCTCTTACTTCTACCATCCTCAATCACTTTACCCCATCACCATCAAACTCTCCCAGGACTGGTGCAACACTGGGTTAGATACAGAGTAAAATTCTCTCTACACTGTCCCCATCAAACACTGCCAGGACAGATGGTATAGGCACCTCCACAAGGTAAACTAAGGTCTGTTTGAGGGCCCTTTATGTACATGCATGAGGCTAAGGAGCTATAAATAATTTTATAGTGGCTGTCCTTATGGACTTAAATCTCAGTTTCTGTTTTAATTTAAATTTTATCTTCACCCTCAGAGATTGTCTGAAGCAGTGAAAAGCATGTCTTGCATTTCTATAGCAACCTACATCTTCCAAAATGCTTCATGGATGATGAAGGGCTTTTTTTCAAGGCGTGATCACTGTTGTAATGTGAGGACTGAGGACATCAAGTTGACGTTGCAAGGTGCTAAAAAAAGGGATATGTGGTAATGATCAGGTACATGTTCTTTGATCATGTGTGTGGTAATTGTTCGCTCTCGGACAATGGGAGAACATCCCCCATTCTGTTTCAAAAACTGTGACTCCACAATCACTAATATCCACCTGATTGCATAGACTGTGCCTCATTCCAATGTCTTATCTGAAAGGCTATGGTTTGCAGCTTATCCACCGACAGGATGAGTGTCAGCTAAACAGGGGTCAGTCTGACCCAGTCAGGGATGCTTCAAGGATCCCATGTGTAGGACAATGAGGCCAGGTCCACCCACACTTACCGGATACAAGGATCTTGCTGGACATTGATTGAAAATTTAGATCCAAGCCTCCACTCTGTGTCAGGACTGCTCACCCTCTGACTATCAAGCAGTGATACAAATGCATTATGTTCTCTCTCCAAGTGCAAAGATACAACAATGCGCAGAAGCTGAGATTGATGTAAATGAGAAAGGAGAGCCACTATAATTTATTCAGTGTTTCTGAGGCTCCGTCGAAATGTTTCACCTTGGGTCCCTCAGGTAACTAAAACTAACACATCCCGGTGTTCCCACATTTCCAGCGAGGGAACCACAATAAAAACAGATATTCCCAAATCTCTGGGTGGTATGATTCCAGCAGGATGAATCGGGAAAGTAGGAATATGAGAAGAAATCGAACTGGATACCTTGGACTTTGCACAGTTTGGCAAAGCAAAGAGTGTTTGTGACATGCCAGTGAGTGACAGTACGGAATCTCGATACTCTGGTCCGAGATGGTGTCCTTGTTGCCTGACCTATAGTCTGATCTTTCAGATCAATTGCTTCAAAGCAAGCCAAGGAGGGATAGTTGATCACTGTTGGCACGATTCACAAGCAGCATTCAATTATTCCTGAAAAGGCAGGCAGCTCTTTCTTAGCTTTCCTCCTAGTCACCTTGACAAAGTGATCATCTGCTGCCTGGGAACAATATACACAAGTGTCACTGAGATTCTATGTATTGACAACATCCCCAGCCAGACATTTCACTCTGTATCTAACCCCATGCTGTATCAGTTGTTGCGAGAGGTGCATTTAATGGTTATGTTATGGTTGAGGAACAAAAGACCTGTTGAATCCTGAGAGGGATATCTAGAACTGTGGATTGAACAAAAAACGGAAGCATTGTGAGCAAATATTTTTAAACATTGAAAGAAGTTGTACCTTTTTTGTAGAATCCTTCCAGTGTGGAAACAGGCCCTTCAGCCCAACAAGTCCACACTGACCCTCAGTGCATCCCAACCAGACCCATCCTCCTAAGCTACACATCCCTGACCACTACAGGCAACTTAACATGGCCAATCCACCTAGCCTGCACATCTTTAGACAGTGGGAGGAAACCAGAGCACCCAGAGAACATGCAATCTCCACTCAGACAGTCACCCAAGGGTGGAATCAAACCCGAGTCCCTGGCACTGTGAGGCAGTTGTGCTAACCACTGAGCCACCATGCCCCCCTTTTGGGAGAAAGAACAATAGAATACAGTATAAAACAAGGATGAACTCTGAAAGAGGTACAGGAGCAGATACCTCTCTCTGTATATGTACACAAAATATGGAAGGTGACAAGTAGGGAAGGGGAGAATTGAGAAAGTGGTTAATAAAACATCTGGCATCCTGGGTGTTATCAATAAGGCCATTGAGTACTAAAACAAGCAAGTTATGATAAATTTAATATAATAATTATTCAACTGATTGCATTCAATGCTGGATCCTTACAGAAGAATGTGAATGGCTTTGGAAAGGGTGCAGAAAAAATTGGCATGAATGGTTTCAGGGATGTGGGATCTCAGTGACATGGATAGACTAGAAAGCCTGGGACTATTCTCCTTGGAGAAGGTTCAGAGAAGGTTCAGTAGAGGTGTTCAAAATCATGAGGCGTCTTTTATTCATTCATTTAAGGTGGGTGTTGCTGTTTTTATTGTGCATTCTTGTTGGCTTTGAGAAGGTGGTAGTGAGCTGCCTTCTTGAACCACTGCAGTTGGTTTGTTTTAGGTAGACCCACAGTTCTGTTAGGAAGGGAGTTCCAGGATTCTGACCCAGTGACACTAAATCAACGGTGATATCCTTCCCACTCAGGACGGTGAGTGGCTGAGAGGGCAACTTGGAGGTGGTGGTATTCCCATGTATCTGCAGCCTTCCAGATGGTTATCAGTTTGGAAGATGCTGTCTAAGGAGCCTTGCCTTACTCTGTGTTTTATTTTCCCAGATGATCTCTTCCGGCACTTTGTGTTATTGGAGTTAGATTTTTAGAATTAGATTTTATTGCCATGTGTATTCAAGTACAGAATACAGGGGTACAGTAAAAGGTCACCATTCCCAGTGCCATCTTAGGTACAAAGGTACCAGTGTACAAAATCTTAGGTATAAATTAGAACAATAAAGAAAAAAGTTAAAAGTTCAACATTACAGTCCTGCATAAGTACTCAGCCACAGGCCTGGATCCTTTATTCATTCACAGGATGAGGGCATCGCTGGTCAGGCCAGCATTTATTGCCCATCCTTAATTGCACAGAGGGCAGTTAAGAGTCAACCATATTGCTGTGGGTCTGGAGTCACATGTAGGCCAGACCAGGTAAGGATGGCCATTTCCCTCCCCAAAGGGCATTAGTGAACCAGATGGGCTTTTCCCCCTGACAATCGACTCACGGTCATCATTAGATTCTAAATTCCAGATATTTTATTGAATTCAAATTCCACCATCTGCCGTGGTGGGATTCAAACCTGGGTTCCTGGAACATTATCGGGGTCTCTGGATTAACAGTCCAGCAATAATACCACGAGGCCATCACCTCCCCTTCTGGATGTGAACTCTTCTAACCCGACACCAGAGTACTCACTATTCAATGAAATCATGGCAAAATTTGGACCTTAATTTCAATAGTCTGCCTGAACCTCAAAAATCTATCAGTCCCCTTCTCAAATACTTCATGAGGCTGACAGCTCACAACTGAATCCATTTGCATAATTGATCAGTGCAATGAAGGGTTATTTCATGAGAAGCGTTTGGACAGGTTGGGCCTGCATCCATTGGAATTCAGAAGAAAGAGAGGTGACCTTATTGAGACATATTGGGTCCTGAAAGAAGTTGACAGGATGAATGCTAAAGGGATATTCCCCGTGTTGGAGAGACCAGACCCAGATGACACAATTTAAAAATAAGGGATCTCCCAATTGAGGTGAAGATGAGAAGAATTTTTTTCTGAGGGTTCACAGTCTTACAGACTCTCTTCCCCAGAAGGCAAGATGATTGAATATGTTTAAAGTAAAGGTAATAGATCCTTGACTAACAAGGGACTCAGAGTGTACAGATGCTGCAGGTGTGTTCCTACGAAACAGCCATCACTTCCCAGGAACTGGCCTGGTGAGGTTCCTCTCTAAGACAGGTACACCCTTTCTATGAAAGATAACACAGCACACCATGGGTGATCTCATCAAAAGCCCTACACAATTGTAGCAAAACTTTAAACTCCAGTCTCTTCATAATGAAGCTAAACCTCTTATTTACCTTCCTGACTGCTTGCTGTACCTGCTTTTAATCTTAGTGCTAAACCAACACTTTGCAAACTTCAGCCACAACAATTTAAAGTAGCAGAAATGTCCCAAGGCACTTCTCAAGAGCATAATTGGAACAAAATTTGATCCCGAGTCTCACAAAGAGATATCGGGACGGATAATCAAACGCTGTGTCAGAAAGTTGGGTTTTAAGGAGCATTTTAATCTTCAAGAGGATGAGAGAGGTGGACACCTTGGGGAAGAGAATTCTAGAACTTTGGTTCCTTTTATAAACATGGGAAGAGGACAAAATGAGTGTGATGCCGCAGGAGGGACAGCATGGTGGCTCAGTGGTTGGCAGCGCTGCCACACAGAGCCAGGGACTCGGGTTTGATTCTAGCCTTGGGTGACTGTGTGGAGTTTGCACATTCTCCCTGTGTTTGCGTGGGTTTCCTCCAGGTGCTCTGGTTTCCTTCCACAATCCAAAGATGTACAGGATGGGTAGATTGGCCATGGGAAATTCAGGGCTACAGGGATGGGGTAGGTCTGGGAAGGATGCTCTTTGAAGGGTTGGTGTGGACTCAATGGGCCAAATGGCCTACTTCCATACTGTAGGGATTCTACAATTGTAGGAATAGAGGAGGTTAAATCGATAGAGGGGAAGGGTGCAAGGAGGAATTTGAACACTATGATGAGGATTTTAAATTAGAAGTGTCAATGGGATTGTTTATGGATGTGGGTCAGTGAGCACAGGGGTGATGGATGAACAGGACCTTAGTTTTGAAAGAGCGTTTGTGAGTGGTAGAAATTTGTGAGGTCGGTCAGGAATGGTCATCAGGGGCTATCAAAGGCTGGATTAAGATTTCAGCAGAAGATGTGCTGAGGCTGAGACAGAATTGCTGTTAGAAAATTGGAAGTGGTTATGGACCAAACACACTCGATATGACACACCATTTGTTACTTTGATGAAAAATAATTGGGAAAAGTTAACGACCCGGAAACTGAAATGTACGATGCGCTTTCCAATCTGCTGACTACCAGACTGTTAACCAATAAGGTGCCATGCCATGCCTTCCATATAATTCCAATTCAGAGATGTACACATGTACATACTTAACTCTAAGTAATCTTTACTTAGTACAACATCCACAGTAAGACAGTAGGACTGACAATAGCAGGTTCTGCACAAAACAGCACAGAGCGATGCCTATTTTTAGGATGCAGTATTGATATAAAATGTTATGAAGTTTGATAGGGTCAATACTGAAAGACCTCTCCAGTCCAGGCTCAACAGTCCAAAGCCACAGGTCTCAGAATAAGAGATCACTGATTTAGGACAATGAAGAGGAGAAATATCTTTACACTGATGATTTTAAATCTTTAAAACTTTGTACCCTGGAGAGCAGGACATGATTCAGTTGTTTATATTCAAAACCGATGTCAATAGCTTTTGAGATTCTAAAAAAGTCAAGAGATATTGAGAGGAGGTGATCTCTTAGAACAGGCACAATCTTCTTCAATAGCAGAGCAGGTTTGATGGGTTGAATGGCCTCTGCCTCTATTTCTTTTAGCTATCTAGGCCCGTGACTAGTGGAGACCCCATTGGTGTGTGGAGGATTTCCTGCTGCAGCGAGTTTGGGCGTGGGACCCCAAACCCCTGAGACAGCTCTGGTCTCAGTTTCCCCTCACTCTGTGTGAGCTTTATTACAGCTGTATCTGAACAGCTGCTGCCCTTTCTCTGAATGTGCACTCTGGGAGCATTGCAATTGGCACCACTAAATATCACGACCTTTATCGCCCAGCTCATTTTTCTTCCTCTGTTTAGTGTTCACCCTCTGGGGAGTCTGCCAGGGTCCACAGCCCCCTCTGATATACCCACACTCAGCACTTAGCACAAGGGCATCTGTGTAGTGGTGGAGCTGAGCTGTGCAGACTCCAGCTGTTTATCTATGAACAGGGCCAGGCATTCTGAACACATCCAGCAGCTCGACATCAATTAGCTATTTCAAAGGATTGTTCCGTGTTTCACAGGTGAAAAATTGTAATTTCACACAGACATAATGTGCTCAGCAAACCTTATTATTGGAAAGGCAAAACACCATGTAAATTCACTGGGGAGTTCAGTGAGGCTGGTCACAGCTGCTCAGCTTAACCTTCTCAGTGCCAACTGTGAAATGGGAAGCTCCCAGACTGAAAGTTACAGGTTCAAGTGCAATTAAAAGTTACAGTCACCATATTCCTAACAGACCATAGGGCTTGGTGTGGACTAGTTGGACTCAAGATAACACAGTGTGGAGCTGGAGGAACACAGCAGGCCAGGCAGCATCAGAGGAGCAGGAAAGCTGACATTTCGGGTCGGGACCCTTTTT
>JAHRHZ010000139.1:9686550-9713982 GCA_024137785.1 Ginglymostoma cirratum | reverse complement strand
CCCCCCACCCCGGCAAGTGTCTCAACCCACTGTGCCTGACTGGGAAAATGACCAAACACACACACTCTGGGATGGCACAGGGCCTGCCTGTGATTCTCTATGCTGCTGAATAGCCCAACCATGTTCACCCTCTAGATTGATGATACCAAGACGATTGGGTTCCTGGACAACAGAGATCACCCCACACACACCCTCACCAGCCCAAAACCTTCCAGCAGCAAAAAGTCAGTTCCCATAAGGCAGGGAGTGGGGAGAAAATCTGAATGAGTAAAACATGATAAAACAAAACAGAATCGAAAGCTAACTGGGATTTAATTCTTTAAAGACAAGTTGTGGCGAGTGTTTCTTCAATTGTTGGATGTCACAGTCCACTGGCTTTCAATTATTCCTGGGTGTTTTGCATTAAGTAAGAATCATTTCAGACCTTATGGCAAAGATTTCCATTCCCTTCTACCCAGCACTGCAAAGCAGAATGCTAACAGCACTCAGCCCACTGAGGGGCATTAGCTCCACACCCCTGTGCTCTGGGTAATGGGACCGTAATTGAAACAGAGCCTCAAACTGGGAGATCAACCAGGGCAAGTTGTGAAACTGAGTTCATTATCTCAGCTGCTTCACAGATGTGAATTCCTGATACTGTCTTACTCTGTGTGATTGACCCCTGCCACTTAAGTATTGTGGCTACAAGAGCAGGCCAAGGGCTAAAACTCCTGCAGTGAGTAACTCACCTCCTGACTCCCCAAAGCCTGTCCACCGTCTACAAGGCACAAGTCAGGAGTGTGATGGAATACTGTCCACTTGCCTGATGGGTGTAGCTCCAACAACACTAAAGAAGCTTGACACCATCCAGGATAAAGAAGCCTGTTTGATTGGCGCCGCATCCTCAAACATTCAGTCACTCCTCCACTGATGCTCAGTAGCTGCAGTGTGTACCATCTACAAAATGTACTGCAGAAATTCAACAAGAATCCTCCACTTTGCAACTGCTTTCAGGCTGGGAAAGGGCCAATCACTCATCTACCCATCATGAGTTGCCGAGTAAAGTGGTAAATTGCTGTGGTTAAGATATTTATATACATGAAAAATTCCCTCTTCAATGTCTGCCAGACTCTTGAACCCTGTTAGTTGTTGGGTTCAGGTCAGCTGTTACAAAAATAGTAAAATTCTCAATCCAATTCAACAAGTCCACTTCCGGTCCTGGGGACAGCCAACAGCTCCAGGGACGTTTGCAATCAGGAGGGTAACTGCCTTCCTATGTACCCATTAAAACCAGTGACCTGCTTCACCCAACCCCTGCAATTGGACACCCAGAACCTAACCCCACCCCCGCCCCCCCCCTCAGACAGCCCCTTGCATTTTCCAGTCCCTGCTCCTAACCCTGTCCATCTCTGCCATCAACCGTTCCCATCCTATCTCTCGAATATATTTCCAGTCTCCCAGCCCTTTGGCCCTGTGTTTGTGCCTCTGCCTAGCCTTCCCAATCCCTCGCAGCCTGCTATCTGCTATTTGGCTACAACCTGGTAACCAATGACCTACCCAGCTGACATCCCTAACCCAGCTGGGCTGCAAATTGAGAGTTACCAGGATCTGAGAATAAATACAGCGGCATCTGTGGAAAATGCCTTCCTCTAGACCTCGATCAGCCCCCACCCCATCTGACCGCAGGCTAACATCTAGCCCTGAGTACCAGAGTCACACTATCACACAGACATTCTGTCACTTTCTCACTCATGCTCACAAACTCTCATTATCACATTAGCATACACACACCCCCACGGTCTCACACATAAACACATACACACACCCCCACGCTCTCACACATAAACATACACACACCCTCACGTATATATACACACGCATCCACATACAAACAGACTCTCACACATCAACATACACACTCACACACCACTACATATACACACACATCCACATACACCAAAGCACAGACATGTCCACGTACATTCATACACACATACACAAATTCACACTCACATACACTTACATTGTCAATCTCTCTCCTCCTCACATACTCCCTCTCAAATGCATACTTTCTCACACTCACACATTCCTCTCTCACACATACCACTGTCTCTCGAGTACACAGTCTCTCATGCACATCATGCACACATTCACACAGTCTCTTGAGCGCACACCCGTATATGCACACGTAGTCTTTCGTGCACTAGTTCACAGTTGCATACACAGTTCTGAAGAAGGGTCCCAACCCGAAACATTGACGCACAAACACACTCCTGCACTCACTTGCTCACACACATACACTCCCGCTCAATCATACACATACTCTCACACAGACACATTCTCTCTCTCTCATACACACACACACACACACACACACACAATCACACAGACCTCTCACAGAATGACAATCCTCTACAAAAGGTGAAGGAAAGCTCCTCCATTGATGTGAGGTTGCGATCTCCCGCTAGCTTCCAGTTGGTCAAACTGATTAAGAACTTGTTGTGGAGTATGTCTAACCATAAAGTGACCTTAAAGGGGAAAGTGCTGGGTCAGCGGGTCACCACCTTAAACCCCATTGAGAACTGAAACTGACCTTGAGTAATGTCATGTCCCCCGGTACCATGAGATAACCGAACACTGTAATAGCTGCATGATTCATCGCAGTATTCATCTCTTGCCTCTAGAATAAATCCCAAGATGTTTGAAAAGCCAGTGGACAAGTTTTTCCAGCTGACAAAATCTCACAGAAAATTGAAATTTCTGATTTTAAAAAGAAGTGTGGTGGTGGGCGGAGGGGTAAATTTTCTTTATTTTTTGGTTAATTTTCTTGTTATTTTTTTTTGATGACTTTTAGGCAACCAGCCTCGACACAGCACTAAAGCCCTAAAGCAACGTTTCCTGAAAATCTTACCTTGCTGTCGGCCTAGGCTGGTCCCCTCACTCAGTGAATGCAAGTGAAACCTTCTCTCCACCTTCTTCTCATGACTTTTTGTGTATAATGATGATGCTGTTGTGTTTTTTTTTAAATCTTCTCTGAATTCGCTCAGTGCATTCTTCCATTGATTTGCCCCGGTGTCATTAATACCCCCCGAGCACCCCAAGGGCAGTATCTCCATCGCCCTAGCTGGGTCCAGGCAAAGCAGGGCAGGGCAGCACTCAGCAAGCAGGACCTGTTGACAAAACCCACCAGGGGGAAACAGTCTCCAGAGTCTACTTACAAAGACAACTGCAGCAGTCTGCAGAATCTACTTACAAAGACTCCCTTCGAGCATCAGTAAATGGAACTCCTGGCTCAATCTGTGGAGAGCTTCCCACTTTGGGAAGGGAGATTTCTCAAACTCGATACAGGGAGTGGAGAATAATTGAGAAATATAAATTGAGCACATAAAACGAACCACAGTCACTTACAGTGATGGGATCTCCAGGTCTAATTGTCGGGGGATATATTCAGTCACCTCCATTCTGGCTGGGATTAGTGGCGTCTCTAAGTACAGTCATCAATGGGAATAGTCACCGTCAAGTCTTAGGAGAATTATCTTGAATTGAATGGAAATAATGTCGTCACTATATTTTCTTTGTCTGTAATTCAAATGAGACATTAATGTACACTAAAGGCAATTAATTACGCAGAAAATATTATTGATCTTGACAGAAGAGTACAGTTTTCGGGAATTTGAGACGTAAAGTGGTGTAGTTCTCATGTTAGACACATCCCAAGGTAAGGACAACTAATCCAGAGAATGTGAGGTCTCTTCACATCCCGGTCTGGAATGTACTCTCAGGAGGGCGGTGGAGACAGGTTCGCTTGAATGGTTTAGATCTGGAATGCACTGTCTGAGAGTGTGGTGGAGGCAGGTTCACTCAAACGGTTAGGGTTTGGAATGTACTGTCTGAGAGTGTGGAGGAAGCAGGTTCAACTGAAGCCGTCAATGTGAATTAATCTATTCTCTCAAAAGGAAGAATGTGCAGAGTTACACATAGAAAGTGGTGGAATGAAATGAGGTGAATTGCTCATTCATTCAGAGATCAAGTGCAGATACGATGGGCGGAATGGCTTCTTACTGCATTGTAACAATTCTGAGTGTGATATTTCTGAATGACTCATCAGCAGCTTGAGAATTTGAATTCAGTTTCAAAAGCATGGAATAAGATCCTAAGGAGTGCGGGCAGCATCAGTGGAGAGAGAGAAAGGGGGTTAATATTTGGTATTGATCGCCTTTCATCAGAAATAGAAATAAAAAGCCCAGTAACAGGGAAAGTGACCATAATACAACCAATGATCATTCAAATCCACTGATTCTGTCGTCCCCTAAATGACAGTTTGCAGACCAAGCTTAATAACCTTATCCTTTTGGATTATGCATGATTCCAGTCCTCACAGCAACCATTGACTAATGACTATCTTCTGAAATGGCAAAGCCAGCCGTCTGCTCTTATCACCTCAACCTCGGGAAGGATTCCCACCAGCACTCAGACTTTATTCATTCATGGCATCCCTGAATAGACCAGCTCCTTTCTTTGCCCATCCCTGATAGCCATGGTGGGATTTGAACCCAGGACCCCAGAGCATTAACCTGAGGTTCAGGATTATGAGCCCAGTGATATTACCACGACAGCAACACTTCCCATCAATGGGCAATGAATGGCCAACAGCACTGCCACGAATGAAATTGTGAGAAATGACAAATGTGGAAATGAGGAATCTTGTGATGACCTCATTGAAGTTTTCAACATGTTTGAGAGGGAATTAAGGATGTTGAGAAGGAAGGAAGTGAAACAGTTCTATCTCAGAAAAATGACGTCCCTCTTATAAATTACCAAGGAAGAGAGTTTAATGGGATTGCAAAGTGATTGGAGAGAGAAGGAATTGAAAGATAAGGTCAAAGGTAGGCAGCTGATGTTCAGATCAATCAATATAACTAATGGGCCAATGGATTCGCCTGGATCTTAAATCCATTCTGTGATCAGTTGGTTCAAATCTGCACCTTCAGTTGATGTTAGATGACAGGTGGAAAAGTTCTGCCTGAAACTAACCGAGAGTTTTCCAGAAACTATTTTGCTGAACTCAGTATCCTAAAGGCCAACATCAGGTGGACTCTCCAGGGCCATCTGCTGGGAAACAGAGGGTGACTTTTAGGAGGCAGGCATGAGAATGAGACCAATTATTGGGGGGTACCTGCTGTCACCTACTTAAACTCATTGAAGGGTGTGACAAACATATCATCTCAAACACTGCTGATCAGAACAGAAACGTCCATGCCCAACCAAGGCAGGTGGATGACGTTTAGATAAATGATCATCTACCATTCAAATTAACTATCAGAACAGGCTTGAGGCCAAATATTTCACCCTTGGACCTACCCTCCTTCCTCCTGTGTTTTGTACAGAGCCTTGGTGAGGCCACACCTTGAGTATTCTGTGCAGTTTTGGTCTCCCAGTCTGAGGAAGGACATTCTTGCTATTGAGAGAGTCCAGTGAAGGTGCACCAGACTGATTCCCAGAATGGCAGGACTGACATATGAGGAACGACTGGATTGACTGGGCTTGTACTCGCTAGAATTTAGAAGAATATGGGGGGATTTCATCGAAACATATAAAAATCCTGATGGGACAGGACTGGCTAGATGCAGGAAGAATGTTCCCAATGATGGGGAAGTCCAGAACTAGGGGTCACAGTCCAAGATTGAGGGGGTAAGCCATTTAGGACTGAGCTAAGGAAGAACTTCTTCAGTCAGAGAGCCGTGACCTTTTGGAATTCTCTCCCACAGGAAGCTGTTGGGGCCAGTTCATTAGATTTGTTCAAGTGGGAGCTGGATGTGGGTGTTGCCGCTGAAGTGGTCAAGGGGTATGGGGAGAGGGTGGGAATGGGATACTGAAACTGAATGATCAGCCATGATCGTATTGAATGGTGCTGCAGGCTTGAGGGGCTGAATGGCCTACTCCTGCACCTATTTCCTATGTTTCTGATGATTAACATCATGTTACGGCCAAAAATGTTCCATTCAGAGCATTTAAAACCATAACATAATCAAGCAGGATCAAGATCGCTTCATGAAGGGGAAATCATAGCTGAAAAATTTATTGGAGTTTCTTTGTGGGAGGTAACAAGCCGATAAATAAAGGGGAACCAGCAGATCTATATATTTGGATATTCAAAAAGGTTTGAAAAGGTACCACAGTCTTAGCTACTTAACAAAATAAAAGCCCATGGTCAACATTTTGGATCCAGTGACCCTTCTTCAGAACTGGACCCGAAATATTAACTCTGCTTTTTCTTCACAGATACTGCCAGACCTACTGAGTTTCACCAGCAATTTCTGTTTTTGTTTCAGATTTCTAGCATCCGCAGTTCTTTGTTTTATTTAAGACCCCATGGTGTTGGAGGTAGGCTATTAGTGTGGATTGGCTCACTAATAGACAGAGAGTTGGGGGGATAAGAGGTGCATTTTCATGATGGCAATCTGTAACTGGTGGAGTACCACATGGATCAGTGGACAATACATATGAATAACTTGGTTGAAGAAAGTGAATGTACTATAGCCAGGTTTGTGGATGACACAATTAGGCAGGAGGGCAAGTGATGAGGATGACACAAAGAGGGTGCAGACGGACCTAGACAGGTTAAATATACAGGCAAAAACTTGGAAGATAGAATATAATGTGTGGAAATGTGAGGTTATGCACTTAGGCAGGAAAAATAAAGGAGCTGAATATTACCTAAACTGAGAAAAACAGCAGAAAGCCACTGCACAAAGTGGTTTGAGGATTTTCGTGCATTGACTCAATAAACTAACATCCAAGTTCAGCAGGTTGTGAAGAAAGCAAATGGCCTTTATTTCAAAGGGAATGAAGTTATTAAAAAGGAGTGCAACCAGAAAGTGCTGGAAAAGCTCAATAGGTCTGGCAGCATCTGTGAAGCGAGAAACCGAGTCAACAGAGTATGGAGGGATTGTCTTATGAGCAAAGGCTAAACAAGTTGGGACTCCACTCACTGGAGTTTGGAAAAATGAGCTGTGATCTCATTGCAACATATAGGATTCTTAAGAGGCTTGACAGGGTAAGTGCTGAGAGAGTGTTCCCCCTCATGGGAGGGTCGAGAACCAGAGCGCATGGTCTCAGGATAAAGGGGCACCGATTTAAGACTGAGATGAGGAGGAATTTCTTCTCTCAGAGGGTTGAGAGTCTTTGGAACTCCTTACCACAACTCCCAGTGGGGGCAGAGTCCTTGTGTATATTTAAGGCTGAGACAGTTAGATTCTTGATCAGTCAGGGAAGCAAGGGTTATGGGGAAAGCGCACGTGAGGAATGTTGGAACAGCCTGTTCCTGTTCCTATTAGTTATGGTCTTAATGTTTCAAATCTGGCATGGCTGTTTCTCAGAACTCAAATGCTGTGGAATTCATTGAATCCCTACAGTGTGGCAGCAGGCCATTCAGCCCATCGAGTCCACACCGACCCTCTGAAGAGCATCCCCACCTCCCCCCTCTCCCTATCCCTGTGACCCTGCATTTCCCATGGCTAACTCACCTCGCCTGGACATCCAAATGTACTACGGGCAATTTAGCGTGGCCAATTCATCTATCGTGTACATCTTTGGACTGTGGGAGGAAACCCACACAGACATGGGGAGAATGTGCAAACCCCACACAGGCAGTTGCCCAAGGGTGGAATCAAACCCAGGTCCCTGGCACTGGTGCTAACCACTGAGCCACCGTGCCACCCTAGTTTACAGTCATATGAGGGTGTAGCTTCAATTTAACATCTCACTTGAAATGGAGGATGAATCGCCTCGGTAACCCCAGTATTCCTGAGCTGGGAAGGGTTTCCGGCTGTGTCGACTCTGCGTGGAATCTTGCTGAGAACGATTATCCTGCTGCATCGTGCCTCTCACTGTGACAACAGTGACTGCACCTTCTCAACAAGTCATTGTCAGTAAAGCAGCCAGGGGCACATGGGGCAGACTCTACAGGCCAATGGACAAAGCCAGCTTGGATTAAGCCAGAGGTAGTGAGTTCAATCCTGTTGCAGCCTTATGGAAAATTGAATCCATTAGATCTGGTACCTCCCTTGCAGATTGTTGGGGGAGAAAACCAAGTGACTCTTTAGGGTTAACAAGCAATTGTCAAATCTCAGGAAGAGAGCAGAAAGGGGGCACCTTTTGTGTTTGACTCCTTTTTTCTAAACCTGATGAAGGCATGGAGATAGTTTGTCATTTCTGAACATTGTGTATTAAAATGAACATTGAATTATGGTGTTTTCGCCTGGGAATCGCTAAGACTGCACAGATGGAGAGCAAACATTAAACCAGGAAAAGCCACTCAGCCCTTGTGTGTTCCAGGTTTCTGCACTGCAGGATCCAGACGTTTCCTAAAGTTTTCAGATACTCCTGCGCCGCCACCCCGCCCCCCGCAAGTTCCTGCAAGGCGGGGTTTCTCAAATGTTCCTGACTCTCTGAGGAATTAGACCCATCCTGTGAGCAGCTTCCAATTTGTTGTTTTTCTGCTCATTTTAAATCTGCTTCCTCCAACCTTACTTTGCCAGGCAGATTTCATGTCATACCCTGCACTGTTTGTCCACAGAGTCATTAAAGTCACTCCATGTGAGCTTTTAATTTGAAGGGGACAAGAGACAAAGTAATCTGTCTGCATTTCGCTAAAACCCCACTGTGTGCGGTTTCAATCTCCAGTTTTGAAGCTCACTCCCGTCGGTGGGGGAAGATTGGGTTGGGGGGTTTGCATTGGTACAGTGACGAGTCACTAGTTTAAATCCTGGGATGGAGGGATTTTTTTCTATGATAAGAGGTTGAATAGATTGGACAGATGTTCTCTGGAGCTGAAAAAAATGAGAGGCGGTGTCCATGACCCACTAACAATTCTGAAAAGGTTTGACACAGTCGAAACTGAACTTGTTTCTTCTGGTCAAAGAATCTAAACCATGGTGGGATGGGAATAGCCTCTGCATAGAGGACGGAGATGAAGCGAGATTGCTCCACGTATAGAGTGGTGCTTCTCTGGAATTCTGTATGTCAGAGGTGTCCTGGACAGATGTTTTGTTCTCTCAGGTATTCAAGGGAAGCAGAGAGCAAGTGGGAAGGTGGAGGTTGAAGCTCTCAACACCTGCCACAATCCTTTTGAACAGCAGAACAAACTTGATGGGCCGACTGGCCTACTCATGCTCCTCTTTCTTAAGTTCTTGTGATGTCATGACAGAAGAGGAGGTCACTTGGTCCATTGTTCTGGTGCTTTCCCTCCAGCCAAACCTTTAAAATGAAATTACAGTCCCTGTCCACGTGATAAGGTATTTTTTTCCACTGTCTCAGTGGTAACGTGATCATTAACTTCTCTCTTCATCTATCTTATGCTAACTATTCAGCCCATGCCTCTTTGTTACCCAAACACTAAATAAGGCAAACACCAGGCACCACCTCAAAATCCTTCATTGATCTGAGAGGCTCCAATACATCATCTCTTTAACACTCCCCCCAGTGAGAGAAGCCTAAACCCTTTTGCCTCACACGTCGCTTTAATTTCTGTTCTTTCTCTCTCTCTCTCTCTCTATCTCTCTCTAATGGATGTCTTCACACTCCTATTTCAAAATTTGAATATCTCTCCAATGAGGATACAGTGTGGACAGATCGCAAACCACAGTCCAATAGATTTGCATTTATGTAGTGCCTTTCACAACTTAAGGTTATCCCAAAGTGCCTTCCAGCCAATGAAGTATTTTTAAAGTGTAGTCGCCATTGCAGTATAAGGCAAAGTGATGGTCAGTTGGTGCACAGCAAGACTACATAAAAAGGCAATAATGTGATAGTGAGTAGATTAATCTGTTTGAATTGTGTTGGTTGAAGGATTAATTTGGTTCCAGGACACCAGGGAGAACTCCCCTATTTTTCAAAATAGGGAGGACAGAGGATTTAGAACAATACCTGAAAGACAACAGCTCCGACAATGTGATTCATCCTCAGCACTGAACTTCTGACAGTGCAGCACACCTTCAGTACTGATCCCCTGACAATGCTGTGCTCCCTCAGTACTAACCCTCTGACAGTGCGGCACTCCCTCAGTACTAACCCTCTGACAGTGCGGCACTCCCTCAGTACTGACCCTCTGACAGTGCGGCACTCCCTCAGTACTGACCCTCTGACAGTGCAGCACTCCCTCAGTACTGACCCTCTGACAGTGCGGCACTCCCTCAGTACTGACCCTCCAACAGTGTGGCACTCCCTCAGTACTGACCTCCGACAATGCAGCACTCCATCCGAACTTTTCCTCTCATAAATTGGTGCTCCCTCAGCACTGACCCTCAGGTGCATCTCTGGAGTAAAGATAAAGACGCAATAGTCTGATGAAACCCTAGGGCTGCTCTTGTTAGAAAGAGTGAGACAACTGTTGGTGGTTTAACCTCAGCACCATCACACCTCCGCAAGGGGAGAGGTTGGGTAGGATCTGGACTGTAATATACAAAATTGGTCCCTTTATTTAAGGGAGGATGTAAATGCATTGGAGTCAGCTCAGAAAAGGTTTGCCAGACTAATACCTGGAAAGGGTGGAGTGTCTTATGAGGAAATGTTGGACTGGCTTGGCTTGTAGTGGCATTTAGAGGGGTAAGAGGCAGCTTGTTTGAAACATAGATCCTGACAATGATCCTGAGGTCTTTGACAGGGTATATATGGAGAAGATGTTTCGTCTTGTGGGAAAATGAAGAACTGATGGTCACTGATTAAAAATCGGGACTCGCCCATTTAAAACAGAGATGAGGCATTTTATTTCTCTCAGATAGTTGAGAGTTTTTGGAGCTCTCTTTCTCAAAAGTTGGTGGGAGCGGACTCTTTGAACATTTTAAGGCAGAAGTGAACGGATTCTTATTAAGGAAAAGTTTGAAAGATGTTATCAGGGATGGGTGGGATTATAGTTACAATCAGAATAGCCATGAACTTCTTGTACGGGTGGAACAGGCTCGAGGGGCAGAATGGCCCTCTCCTGCTCCTGATTCATACGTTGTTCTTGTTAAGGATCACTGGTTGGGCTGTCAGAAACCTGGGCTAGGCCCAGGGTGTGCCACTCAGGTTCTGCTCTTTTGTACCCAAGTTCCACAACTGGGGCTCTCCATTTGCCATAAGCCTCAACTTGTATGATGCGCTGTCACAGAGATCTGATGCCATAGTGAGAAATTGAGAGAGCGACAGACAGAGAAAGAGAGATACAATAAGAAAGCAAGGGGTCTGATGACACCCTAACTCTTCAACCAGTGCCCTTATGTCCATTTGTGAAAGGCAAGAAAGAGATAAAAGAGATCAGGAGGGAAAAGAAAGTAGAAAGAGAAAATTAGATTGAATATCATTGCTGGCCACATGAAAGGGTATGAATATTGAGGGCTGAGCAAACACCTGCAGGCATGCCTGGTTCCGTAATCCAGAGAGAGAACTTATTTCAAGTCCATGAAGCAGGCTGGCCAATTATGAATGACAGGTCAGTTTGAAAACAAGGGTATTGTTGTAGTATCCCTGACCCCCAAGCAAGTACAACATGTAGACTGTATCCACCTTCAGCTCAAATCAAGCATCTGGCCTGGATGAGTTATCCAGCAGACCCCTGTTTCAACATTGACTGAAGAGACAATGAGTATCAAAGAATCCCTACAGTGTGGAAGCAGGCCATTCGGCCCATCGGGTCCACACTAACTCAGATCTACACCCCCAGACACACCCCTCCCCCAATCCTGTACCCCTTCATTTCCCATGGCCAATTCACCTAACCTGCACATCTTTGGACTGTGGGAGGAAACCGGAGCACCCGGAGGAAACCCACGCAGACACGTGGAGAATGTGCAAACTCCACACAGACAGTCACCCGAGGCTGGAATCAAACCCAGGACTCTGGCACTATGAGGCAGCAGTGCTAATTAGTGAGCCACTGTGCCACCCTCTGCCAACATGTGTCAGATGAAAGCCCGACTCACAGTGTCATCTGCCAGTCACCCAAGATGATGGCTTATGCCACCCTCAAGTCCGCTTTCAATCCTGAACCACTTCCCAATCTGTTAATTCATTCTCAGGATGCGACAAAACTTTATTTGCTACTTGTCACCAAGTTGTCCATGAAATAGTGTTGATGGGCTTTTCACCTTGTACATCAAATTTTAGACACAGAGTGAAGATTTCTCTTTTAATCTAAAAGTAAATGGAAAATAAAGCTCTTTCGACACTGTCCCCAACAAACACTTCTAGGATAGGGATGGTACAAGGTTAGATACAGATTAAAGCTTTCTCTACTCCTTTAACCTGAAAGTAAAGCTACCTCTGCATTGTCCTCATCAAACAGTCCCAGGATAGGGACAGCATGGAGTTAGTTATAGACTAAATCTTCTTCTACTCTTTTAAACTGATGCCTCTATACTTTTAAAATGGAAGTGTAGTTCTCTGTACTCATGTAACCTGAAAGTAAACCTTCCGTCATACAATCCCCAGCAAATACTCTCTGGTCTGACAGCACAGGGTTAAATTTCCTAATACACTTTCAACTGAAAGTAAAGCTCTCTCAACACTGTTCCCCACCGAACATTGATGGGACAGGTACAGCAGAGGGTTAGGTACACAGAACGTAGAATCGTCATATATAGAAACCCTACAGTGTGGGAGCAGGCCATTCAGCGCATCAAATACGCATTGATCCTCCAAAGAGCATCCCACCAAGACCCACCCCGACCCAAATCCCTACCCTATCCCTGTAACCCTGCATTTTCCATGGTTAATCCACCCAGCCTGCACATCCCTGAACACTACGGGCACTCTAGCATGGCCAATCCACGTAACCTGCACACCTTTGGACAGTGGGAGGAAACCAGAGCACCCAGAGGAAATCCACGCGAACACAGGGAGAATGTGCAAACTCCACACAGACAGTCACCCGAGGGTGGAATCGAACCCGGGTCCGTAGCACTGTAAGCTTCTGTGCTGCTCCACTGTAAAGCCTCCTCTACCCTTCTAAATTGAAAGTAAAACTCTCTCAACACTGTCCCAGGATTGTTAAATATCCCAGGACAGGGACAGACCAGGGTTAGATACAGAGTAAAGCTTCCTCGATTCCTTTAAACTGAATGGAAAGCTTGCTGTACACTGTCTCCATCAAACATTCGCAGGTCAGGGTCAGCATAGGGTTAAATACAGAGTAAAGCTCCCTTTCCAGCATGGGGTTAGATGCAGGATAGTTCCCAGTGATTCTAAGATGTTTCTACGTTTAGTAGTATAATTGTGAACATTAACATGTGACGGTTTGAGATGTACAGTTGAAAATAACAAGGGGGTTAGTGTGACAGATGCCATGGCCCCTCCCTAAAGCTGTGCTGTTAAACCTCTGCACCCTGTGTGATTTACCTGCTAGTACCATCCCATCATCTGCTGCCCCTCTGGCTCCCTGCCACTCACTCTCAGTAATGGCTCTTGTTCGGGAGCTCAGGAGCTTCCTGCTGCTGCTGGGTGACAGAAGTCAGACTCTTCCAATTTATCTCCTGCCACTTTCTCTTCCGTCCTTTCTATCTCCCTCCCCCTCACCCTATGTTCTTCAGACTACCTCCTTATTCTTTTCTATCTTCCCTACTCCCTCCTTCCCCTCCTGTCACCTCTCAACAGCTCCTCCATTCCTGCCATCCCCTCTCTCCTACAGCACCATCTTCCTCCACCTACCTACTCCCCACTTTGCCTGACCCTGACCCTACCCCTCCTGGTCATCCTCTCCCTCTTCCCTCCCTGCCTGACATTTCCCCTCCCTCCATTTCCCTACCTCCTTGAGCTGTGTTAAGACCCTCAACCAGTACCACTGCCCTGTGCCCTGCTGCGTACAGTCAGTGCCAGTGGCCAGGACCTCCTGTGTAATGGTGATGGATGAGAATGCACTGTTGGACAGTATTCTACTCAGAACTGTGCTCCCTCTATGCATTAGCCCTCATTGAAAATGTTGCTATACGTCTTTGGCAGAGCAGTTGGAATGTGGAATCTCAGTCTGTCAATAGATAAGGAAGAGGCTATTCAGTCCCTCAAATATTTCTCAATAAGATCATGGTTCCTTATCTGTCTACTTGCCTTGAAACCCAGGGATCATTTTGTAGAATCTGCACAATAGCTCCTACAGCGCCGCTCTGACTATCTTGAGGTCTAGTGCCAACCTGGATCTGATCCCAGGTAGACCTCAGGTTGTGAGTGGGTTCTGTTTACTGAATCAGTTTGCAAATTGATTTGTTCACAAGCGAGAATACGATGCAGGATAGTATAAAACAGGCGTCCATAAGTGCAGGAAATGTTCATATGTCGGATATTTAAAATTACAACAATGTATGGGATGGCGTTCCTAAATATGAGCATTAATAAGTTGGACATTTATAAATTCGGAACCTCCTGTACTGTAATGGGTTCTCATCAGAGCTCTGTAGCGCAAGCGAAGGAGGGGCATGTCGATGGCATCTCAGCACCCGGGGTTGAAGGGTTGTTTCACTCTCAGTACAAAAGCTCAAGGATGAGACAACTTCTCTGCAGATCCTCAACCTTAAATTCAGACTGGAATGTCCAGACTCAAAAAGCCCTTTCAAAAATCAGGATCCCAGTGAAGAATGGTGTGGTTTTCTTCAATCTTCATCTCCATTCATGTTGCTCATCTCCTCACTCATCCTGGTTTGCTCACCTTCCCGAATTAGTACCACATTCCCATCCCATTTTACACTTACACTCAGTGCTGTTATTTCTAAATGTCTACAGAAGGTCCAGAACATTCGCTCAGCTCTGCTGTTCAGTGAAAGTATTTGTTCAGTTGTGAAGAAGGGTCTTCATTCTTGAATGAAATGGTTTGAAGCAGTGAGAGCTGTCCGCTTGGAGTAATCATGTGATCACTATTGAACCATTTCCAGGGCTACACAGTGCCCACCTGACCCTGCTGCGTACCAATGGATGGGCAGGTTGTCAATTCTTTGGCCATAGGCAGGATGACTAGAGTTGAGAGATAGCAACAAACGATTTTGTCTCCCTCATCATTACTCTTGTTACACTAATGCCGCTTTTCTCCATTTTCATTTATTCTTTTACAGGATGTGGGCATTACTGGCTGCACCAGCACTTGTTGCCAATTCCTAATAGGCCTGGAGCAGGTGGTAGTGAGTTACCTTCTTGAACTGCTGCACTCCATTTGGTGTAGGTAGACCAACAGTTCTGTAACAGAGGGTGTTCCAGGATTCTCTTCTGGATCAAAATCCAAGGGCAACTAGTGACGGGCAATAAATGCCAGGGATGCCAAAACCGCACGAGTGAATAAAAAAAAATCTGACCCAGTGACCCCTGAAGGAATGGCAATATATTGCCAAGTCAGGATGGTGAGTGGCTTGGAGGGGAACTTGCAAATGGTGGTGTACCCTTGTATCTGCTGCCCTTGTCATTGTAGTTGGTAGAGATCACAGTTTTGGAAGATGTTGTTGGAGGAAGCTCACCAAATTGCTGCAGTGAATCTTGTGGATGGTAGACACTGCTGCTACTGAGTACAGATGGTGGAAGTAGGAAATGGTTAGGTTAGTGGATGAGTTGTTGATTATTTTGTTGCCTTGTCCTGGATATCAACAAGCTTCTCAAGTGTTATTTCCAGAGTGGGGCTACACTCTTCCATCTCACTCCTGACTTGTGTCATGTCGGTGGTGGCCAGACTTTGGGACGTCAAGAGGCGAATTACTCATTGTGAAATTCCCAGCCTCTGAGCTGCTCCTGTAGTTGCTGTCAGTGACTACCTGTTCAGTGTTGATCCCAGCATGGTAAAGCTGGGACAGTTGGTTATGAGGAGATAGTGGACCTCTTTGTCACCATCACAAGTTGCAGATGGTGTCGAGGCTTTGGGTAGTAAAGATAGAAGCCATTTGCTGCACAAAGCCCAAATTCTTCCAGGAGCAACGATGTGGTCACGGTTCCATGGCTATGCTAATAAAATGGGTATGCTTTCTGTGCAGGATCTCTGATACAGCCTGTGGATGTGCTCATTTCATAGATTTGCAGAATCATGCCTAAATAGAAAGCTGTTCAGCTCATCAACTCCTTGACTAGCTTCCACTCCTCACTATCCTGAAGGCCCAGACTGGGCCACTGGTGAGATTGGTTGACCCAGCACTGTCTGGGCTTGGATCTGGGATCTTATTGGTCTTTGTTTTTTAGGCAATTCACCACTTGACTGATCTATTGAGGAAACAACGTTGTTTGTTAATTCCGTGCTGGAACTTGACTTGTAAATAACAGATGCCATTCATCCAATTGCCAGCTGTCAAGTGTTTAATTTCATGAGTGATGCCAAACAATATTTTCACAACTTCTTTTTCCCAAAGGTGTCATGAGCATCTTAGCAAACACACATTCTCCACTAGTGATCCCAAGAGAGGCTTGTCTCAAATCTATCTGGGAATGAAATGAACTTTAAGATTGTCAGGATCTTCACAAAGGTACAGAGCAGATTTATGAGAATAATGCCGGGGATATGGGACTTCAGTTCATGTGGAGAAACTGAAGGAGCTGGGATCGCTGTCCTTACACCAGAGAAGGTGAAAAGGAAATTCAGTAGACGTGTTGAAAATAGTGAATGGTTTTGGGAGAGTGAATAAAGAGGCACTGTTTCCGGTGGTAGAAGGCTAGAGGATATAAAATGGAAACAATTGGCAAAGTAGGAAGGGGAAGATGAGGAGAATTTTTGTTGTTTTGATCTGGGACGCACTGCCTGAAAAGGCAGTGAATACAGATTCATTTTCAAAAGTGGATTGGATAAATCTTGAAGGGAAAATTACAGAATTACTCAGGTGGCCTTATCAAAGGGTTAGCACAGGACATGATGGGCTGATCAGTCCCAGTCTGTGATGTATCTTCTGATGATTCTATAACCTCACTGAGACCCAGGGATTACAGCTTTTTCATTTGAGTTAGCACTTGAGTTGACAATGAAGTCATCATTCATTTATCCATTATCCATCTGTTTTCCCAGTTAACTTGGCGCCCAGCAGGAAAGCTTCATCTCTAACTTTACTTCTTTGTTTCTCCCTCCTTATCCATCCAGACAGCATTGAGGATGAATTTGAACCATCCACAGTATGTCACCGACCTGAAGGCCTGGAACAGCTTCAAGGGCAAACCAAGTTCACCAAGAAGGAACTCCAGGTCCTCTATCGGGGCTTCAAAACTGTGAGTTCTCGGTCAGATTAAAACGAGGAAGTAGCTCTCCCATGTGGCAGAGATCCCTGACTGTAACATACACGGAGTCAAAGGGTTGTAGGTTCGAGTCCAACTCCAGGGACATGCGGACATC
Organism: Ginglymostoma cirratum; assembly: GCA_024137785.1. Taxonomy (NCBI): domain Eukaryota; kingdom Metazoa; phylum Chordata; class Chondrichthyes; order Orectolobiformes; family Ginglymostomatidae; genus Ginglymostoma; species Ginglymostoma cirratum. The sequence continues at coordinate 9,696,689 of JAHRHZ010000139.1, read as the reverse complement.
ATTCAGGCCTACACACTGGCGCAGTGCTGAGTGAATGCCACCCTGTCAGGGATACCACCTTTGCCCTGAGACAATAAACTGAGGACCTGTCTGCCCTTGGAGGTGGACTTAGGAGACTGCATCACTCCTATTTCAAAGACAAGTTGAGAATGTTCCTCCCAGTGTCTTGGGCAATATTTAGCTCCTCAGTCAACATCCCATGGTCTTGTCTTGTCCTATTGCTGCTTGGGGGAGCCTGCTGTGCTCAAACTGGCTGCTATTGCAGCAGCATCCTGATTTCACACGTGTGTCATTGTCTGCGGCGTGCTATTGAGAGGCTGTGCAGAAATGCAGGTTCTCTCCTAGTCTGCCTGTGCACTAATTCTCAGTGTCCATATACATGCTCTCCATCTAAAGAACCGAGTTGGTGTTCTGTACTGGGCAGTTATTAAGCTCCAGTCAGAACTAAAGAACATACAAACCTATCATTTGCTGCAACCCTCAGACGGGCAGGTTTCATTCCCAAGCTTTTTATTCTGTAAAGCGCAAAGAACATCTGAACATGTCCTTGTGGCCCTTGACTCACCTGTGTCACCTCTTAAAGGGGCACTCTCCCAACATAACACGCCAACTATAATACATAAACCTACATCATTTTTACATTGAAATCATGACTGATCAATGCTTCATACAGATTGTAAACTGAGTTTGATATTTACTTGTCCCTTGCTGCCAGGAGTGCCCCAGTGGTGTTGTTAACGAAGAAACATTTAAACAGATTTATTCCCAGTTCTTCCCTCAAGGAGGTGAGTGGAAGCTCTGAATTCTGGGTATCGTGTAGTGCAATGGTTATTTTACTGGGTCAGTAGTCCGTGTGTCTGGATTAATAATCCTCCAATGGCAGTTTGAGAATTTTGTTTTATCCATTCATGGGATGTGGGCGTCACTGGCTAGCCCAGCACTTACTGGTCATCCCTGATTGTCCAGAGGGAAGTTGAGAGTCAACCACATTGCTGCGGGTCTGGAGTCACATGTAAGTCAGACCAAGTCTTTAAGGGCAGCAGTTTCCTTCCCTGAAGGACATTAGTGAACCAGATTTTTTTTTTCCCCTCGACAATTGACAATAGTTTTCTGGTCATCATTGGACTCTTAATTCCAGACTTTTATTGAATTAAAATTCCACCGCTACCATGGTGGGATTCAAGCCCAGGTCACCAGAACATTACCTATGAACTCTGGGTTAACAGTCCAGTGATAATACGACTACGCCAGCACCTCCCCTCAATGTGAATTTTCTTCAAAAAAGTGCTGGTCTTGCTGAGGGAATGTCCCAGTGGTTCTTGGCTGCTCTGTTAAGGAAGGAGCTCTGATTTCCTTGACTGATCTGGGCTGACATCTGACTCCTGCAGATCAACTGCTGTGTGATCCACTCTGAATTACCCTCTAAAATGTCCCACCAAAGTCTCACTGTGTCAAATGCCAAGGTACCTTTGGATGGGTAACAATTACGCATGTTGGCAGTGTTTCCAACATTTAAAGAATTATAAAATGATTGACCCTTTCATGACAGGCATAACAATGTCAGAGTCAGCACAGATCAGACAAAATTCAGAAACACGCCTCTGGGCTGGTTTATTTTGTCCCATTGAAAGACAATGAAGGGTCTGAGTTTTAGTGGTTTAGCCATCAGATCGATACTATCAGACTCATAGATTTAATAGATAGATTTAGATTTTATTGTCACATGTACTCAAGTACAGGAGTACAGTGAAAAGTGTATAGGTGTTTAGGTACCAAAAAATTAGGTACAAAATAATAAGAGAAATGAGAGTTAAAAAGTTAAGCATTACTTCATAGAATTGTAAAAAAATAAAGAAATAAGATAATAGTTAACATCAAAGTCTTTCGTAGTTTATAGTAGGAAAATAAAGGGATAAGTGAAAAGTTAAAAGACTCTCAGGGATGTGGCTGGGAGGCTAGGCCTAACATACTTGGGGAAATCATCAGCAAATGAGTGACAATCATTCATTATGTATTGGGTCACTGGTTGGGCCAGCATTTCTTGTCCATTCCTAATCACCCATGAGAAGGTGCTGGTGAGCTGCCTTCTTCAACAGCTTCAGTCCATTTGATTGCAGGGACACCCACAGTGCAGTTGAGGAAGGAGTTCCAGCATCTTGACTTAGCAACTATGAAGGAACAGGAGTATATTTCCAAGTCAGGGTGGTGAGTGGCCTGGAGGTGAACTTGCAGGCAGTGGTGATCCCATGTATCTGCTGCCCTTGTCCTTACTGTATCTATTCCTATGCTGCATCTGTCCTGGGTGTGTTTGATGGGGACAGTTTAGACGGAGCTTTAAACCTGTCTTGGGAGTGTTTGCTGGGGGCAGTGTAGACAGAGTTTTACTTTCAGTTTAAAAGAGTATGGGGAGTTCTAGTTTCAGTCTAAAAGAGTTGACAAAGCTTTACTTTCAGTTTAAAAGAGTAGAGCAGGGTTTACTCTATTTCTAACCCAACCTGTTGTGGCGGTGTTTGAAGGGCACAGTATAGAGAGAGCTTTAATCTGTATCCATGTGCAGGAAGGTCTTGTGCACTGAAAGTGAGTGAACAAATGAGCTGAACTTGATTATTGCAATGATTGAAGATGATGTGCTTTCCATTCCAGACTCCAGCATGTATGCACACTTTCTATTCAATGCCTTTGACACAGACCACAATGGCTCCGTCAGTTTCGAGGTTAGTGAATCTCCTGCAATTCCATCTAAGAATGGGGAGCTGGAGCAAGGGCTATCTTCCTGTTGGACATTGAAGCACCAAAACAGACATGATAGACAGATTGTGGATGCAAAGCTTCTTTTGAAAAAAAAATTTCAAGACAGAGGTGATAGGTTGGGAGTGAAATGGAATGTTCAAGTGATAAAATAAAGGTGGGGGAACGAGATCATAGAATCCCTAAAGTGTGGAATTATTTGGCACATCAAGTCCACATCAACCCTCTGAAGACCATCCCACACAGACCCAACCCCCTCCCCTATAAACCAGCATTTCCCATGGCTAATCCACCGAACTTGCACATCTTTGGGCTGTGGGAGGAAACCGGTGCACGTGGAGTAAACACACACAGACACAGGGAGAATGTGCAAACTCCACACAGAAAGTCACTCGAGGCTGGAATCACACCCAGATCCCTGATACTGTGAGACAGCAGTGCTAATCACTGAGCCACAGCACCATAGGTGATCTACATGTTGATCACAATGTAATCTAACAGTCTCAAGAAATGCAGCTCAACTCCTGCTTAGAAGAGTTGATGTGATAAGTATCTGTTGTTTATTACTGTATTGTCAGTGAAGAGTAAGAAACTAGTTATCGAGGGATCAGTTGCATGTGTGAGTGTTGCAGTGTGCTGCATTCATAGTTGCATTAAAGAGTTAGGTGTTATGTAACACAGTATCAGCATAATCAAGTCTCCTCGCCAGGCAGCATGGCAAGTTGGATTAAAGACAAGAGGCTCCAAACCTTGCAAGTCTAAAGTATGATTATTTATAACATATAAGAACCAGAGGATACCAGAAAACAGATTACACTCACTGTTGCTACAGCAGATTTTATTGTTTCTCATCTTCTTTTCTTCTCACAGAACTTTGTGACAGGTTTGTCTGTCATTCTCCGTGGCTCTATTGAAGACAAACTCAGCTGGGCATTCAACTTGTATGATTTAAATAAAGACGGCTGCATAACCAGAGAGGTAAACCAATGATGAGGGAGGATGTTAATTAGATAATTAATAATCTCTCTTAAGTGCAAGGAAGAGAGAGGGAAAGGAAAATGAGAGAAAGAGAACAAGAGAGAAAAAAAAGTGTGAGAGAGAATGACAGAGAACAAAGGAATGCAACTTGCTTTGTACTCCTCTTGCACTTTTCTCGTTACATTCCAAAGTGTTCTGCAGCCAGTGAAGTATTTTTGGAAATGTGGTCACTGTGCTATCCTGTGGGAGTATCCTCTGAGAGCTCCAGTCAGAAGCTGACCTCGGGAACAGGCACAGCTCCCATGAATCCTGTGGGTGGTCTCTGGTGCTCTACTCCATAGAGAGAGTTTGGTGGATGGTGGGATTTATTCAGGTGGGAAGCTGACAAGCGGCAACTCCGCCATACTCCAGATTCCGCTGTGACTAACTTGTTGGTGAAAGGTTTATTCCATTCTGCTGCCAGTTGATGCTGTGGGCCTTTCCAGAAAGAGACAAAGTGGGGCTCTCTCCAGCTCTCACACTATTGACTGAGACTTCCATCGCCTCCACAAGATTCTGCCCTGTATCGGATTCTAATATGGTCAAACACCTCAGTGATGCTCCATGTAACAAGACAGCATCTCTGGTCTATTTGTTCCACAGTTGTCTGCGTTGTGACTCAGTGAGCTGCACTCTTACCTGATTCGGAGGGTTCAGGGTTCAAGTTCCCCTCTAAAGGCTCAAGCACATCATTAAGATTGACACTCGCAGTGCAGTGCTCTGGGGCGGGGCGGGCTGTCCTGTCACAGGTACAGTCATTTCAGTTGAGTTTTGAAATGTGGGCACTATTTTGCTTCTCACAGGATGTGAAATATCCCATAATCACTATTCCCTCTTCCCCATATCCTGGTCAATATTAATTCTTCAGTGAACAGACTGTCTGATCATGATCATTTTGCTTCCTGTGGGGGTTTGCTTTGCATAAGTTGACAGTGTTTCCTGCATTACAACATTGTAACACGACTACAGAATTGGCTGTGCAGTGTTTTCAGATATCCCGAGATTGTGAGAGGTGTTATTCCAATGGGAGTTCCCACTTCTTTCCCTGACAGTGCTGTGGAGGATGGAAGTGGGGCGATGAATTGCCATTTTTATTCGCCTTAGGAAGTGGGGTTTGCCTGGTCCCTGCAGCAAGTGGCTCTGAGACTAAGATCCTTAGCCAGGAGAGGACAGGTCTCATCATCACTGGTTTATCCAGGGCTTGAAGAGATGCAGACTTCTGCAGTGACACAGGAGAAAAGGATTTCATATCGCTACAGTCAATGTGCATAAAGGCCCTTGAGATGTAGCATTTGTGAGCATGTGTCTGTATGTGTGAGTGTGAGAGTGAGCATGCGTCTTATGTGTGAGTGTGGGAGTGAGCATCCGTCTGTGTGTGAGTGTGAGAGCGTGAACGAGCATCAGTGTGTGAGAGTGAGCATGTGTCTGTGTGTGAGAGTGAGCATCTATCTGACTGTGTGAGAGTGAGCATGTGTCTGTGTGCGAGAGTCAGTATCTGTCTGAATGTACGTGAGAGCATGTGTCTGTGTGTGAGAGTGAGCATTCATCTGTGTGTGAGAGTGAACATTGTGTGTGTGTACGTGTGTGTGAGAGAGAGAGTGAGACTGAAAGTGTGGCTTAATGTGTGTGAGTGTATGTGTGTCTGAGTGCATAAGTGTATAGGTATGAATGTGCTTACCTGATGTATGAGTGTTTGAGCGTAGGAACATGTGCGTGAATGAGTGTGTGTGTGTATATGAGCATGATACTGTGTATGGGTGTGAGTGGATGTGTATATGAGTGTGAGACTGTATATGTGTATGAGTGTGTGTGAGACTGTATGGGAATGTGTGTATAAATGTGTGTAAGTGTGCATGAGTGATATGAGTGTGAGTGTGTGCATTCAGAGTAGAAGATCAGACATTGGTGACAGAAGCTGAGAATCCAAGAACAAATGGACTACAGCAGTTCAAGAAGACAGATCACCACCATCTTCTCAAGGGCAATTAGGGACAGGCAATAAATGCTGGCCCAGCCAGCAATGCCCATTGTGTTGATAGTTATGTGTCCTAAAATGAGCTAGTGGCCTCGTTGAGATTGATCCCTTATTGAACTTATCTGAAGGGGGATAGAAAGCGGCTTCTGATTAATTCTTTCTCCTTTGACTTGTTTTGTAGGAAATGTTGGATATTATGAAATCCATTTACGATATGATGGGAAAGTACACCTATCCAACAGTGAGGGAGGAATCGCCACAGGAACACGTGGAAACCTTCTTCCAGGTAAGAGGTAGCAGGTTAAAAATTCTCACTATCTAATATAACAGCTGATTTCTGATGAAGAGTCACCGGGCTCGAAATGTTGACGCTTTTTCACTCCACAGACGTTGCCAGACCTGCTGAGTTTCTCCAGCAATTTCTGTTTTGTTTCTCCAGCATCAGCAGCTCTTTGTTTTATGAAAGAGCAGAGGGAGCTTTACTCTGTATCTAACCCTGCACTGTACCTGTCCTGGGAGTGTTTGATGGTTCAGTTTGCGATCAATGGTAACCCCCAGGATATTGATAGTGAGGGATTCAATACTGGTGACACCATTGACTGTCAAGGGGTGGTGGCATTTGTGTCGTGCAAATGTTACTAGCCACTTGTCAGCCCAAGCCCCAGATATTGTCCAGATTTTGTTGTATTTGAACATGGACTACTTAAATATCAGAGGAGTTGCAAATAGTGTTGAACATTGTACAATCGTCAGTGAACATCCCCACTTCTGGCCTAATGATGGAGGGAAGGTCACTTTTGAGCATCTGAAAATGGTTGGGCCTAGGACACCACCCTAAGGAGCTCCTGCAGAGATGTGCTGGAGCTAAAATAACTGACCTGCAACAACCACAATCACCTTCCTATGTGTCATGTATGACTCCAACCACCGGAGAGTTTGCCCCCTGATACCCATTGACTTCAGTTTTGCTCCGGCTCCTTGATGTCACACTCGGTCGAATGAGGCCTTGATGTCAAGGGCTGTCACTCTCACCTCACCTCTGGAATTCATCTCCTTTTTGTCCATGTTTGCACCAAGGCTGTAATGAGGTCAGGCCCTGGCGGAACCCAAACTGGGCATCACTGAGCAGGTTGTTGCTGAGCAGGTGCTGCTTGATAGCACTGTTGGTGACACCTTCCATCACTTTACTGATGATCGAAAGTAGACTGATGGGGCAGCAATTGGCCGGGTTGGATTTGTCCTGCATGTCGAGTACAGGACATACCTAGACAATTTTCCACACTGTAGGGTACCTGCCAGTGTTGTAACTGTACTGGAACAGCTTGGCTAGGGGAGCAGCAAGTTCTGGAGCACAAATCTTCAGTACTATTTCCAGAATGTTGTCAGGACCCATAGCCTTTGTAGTATCCAGTGTCTCCAAACATTTATTGATATCACGTGGATGTGAACTGATTTAGCTGAAGACTGTTATCTGTAATGTTGGGACCACTGGAGGAAGCCAAGATGAATCATCCAATCGGCACTTCTGGCTAAAGATTGTCTATGAATACTTCAGCCTTATCTTTTGCAGTGATGTGCTGGACTCTTCCATCATTGAGGATGGGGATATTTGTGGAGCCTCCTCCTCCAGTGAGTTGTTTAATTGTCCACCACCATTCACGACTGGATGTGGCAGGACTGCAGAGCTTAGATCTGATCCATTGGTTATGGGATGGTTCTGATTATCACTTGATGTTTATGCAGTTTGTCATGCAAGTAGTCCTGTTTGGTAGTTTCACCAGATTGACAAGGTATGCCTGGTGCTGCTCCTGGCATGCCCTCCTGCACTCTCCATTGAACCAGGGATGATCCCCTGGCTTGATGGTAACAGTTGAGTGAGGGATATCCCAGACCATGGGGTTACAGATTGTGCTGGAGTACAGTTCTGCTGCTGTTGATAACCCACAGCACCTCATGCATACCAAGTCTTGAGTTCCCAGGTCTGTGTGAAGTCTGTCCCATTTAGCACAGTGATAGTGACACACCACATGATGGAGGGTATTCTCAATGTGAAAGTGGGACTTTATCTCCAGAAGGACTGTGCTTTGGTCATTTTTACCGATACTGGGTCATTGACAGATGCATCTGCAGCTGACAGACTGGTGATGATGAGGTCGAGTATGTTTTTCCCTCTTGTTGGTTCCATCACCACCTGCTGCAGACCCAGTCTAACAGCTATGCCCTTTAGGACCCGACCAGCTCGGTCAGTAGTACCGTTGCCAAGCCACTCTTGGTGATGGAAGTTGAAACCCCGACTCAGAGTACATTTTGCACCTTTGTCACCCACAGTGCTTCCTTCAAATGTTGTTCAACATGGAGGAATACTGATTAATCAACAGAGGGAGGACAGTAGGAGGTAATTAGCAGGAAGTTTCCCTGCCCATGTTTAACCTGACGCCGTGAGACTTCATGGGGTTCGATATTGAAGACTCCCAGGTCAACTCCCTCCCGACTGTATACCACTGTGCTGCCACCTTTACCGAGCCTGTCCTGCAGGTGGGATAGGACACACCAGGGATGGCGATGGTGCTGTCTGTGGGTATGACTATGTCAGGCTGTTGCTGTGAGAGGGCTCTTCCAATTTTGCCACCAGCCCCCAGATGTAAGTAAAGAGGACTTTGCAGGTTCAACAGAGCTCTTTCTCCCACTGTCTTTTCCGGTGCCTAGGTCGATGCCGGGTGGGGGTCCACACAGCTTCATTTCTTTGTTGAGACTTTGTTACGGTGGATACAAGTGAGTGACTTGCTCAGCCATTTCAGAGGGCAGTTCAGTGTGAACCAAACTGCTGTGGGTCTGGAGTCACATGTAGGCCAGACCAGGTGAGGGCGGCAAATTTCCTTCTCTGAAGGACATTCATGGGTGAGGTGGATATTTCCAATAATATGTGAGATGGTTTCATGGTTATCAGTAGATTTTTAATTATATTTTTTCATATAATTCAAATTCTGACATCTGCTGTGGAATGATTCGAACCCAGGTCCCCAGAACATTACTTGGATCTCTGGATTAATAAAAACCGAAAGAACTGCAGATGCTGTAAATTAGGATCAAAAACAGTGTTGCTGGAAAAGCTCAGCAGGTCTGGCAGCATCTGTGAAGGAGAAAACAGAGTTAACGATTCGGGTCCAGTGATCCAGAACCTTCTGAGGATTTAGTATAAATATATACTAAATCTGTCCTGAGAGTGTTTGAAGGGGTCCATTAGACTTGATTTGATTTATTATAGTCACATGTATGTAAGTACAGTGAAAAGCTTTGTGAGCAGTACAGGCAGATCATAGCAACAAGTACATACAGATGATAAGGTGCTTAGACAGAGTGAGGCACACAAGGTCACAGCTACACAGGAGGTGCACAAAAGCAAGATCATCATTACAAAGATCGACATTATTTGAAGTTAGGTCCATTCAGCAATCTAATAACAGCAGGGAAGAAACGGTTCTTGAACCTGTTGGTGCGTTTGTTCAAGCTTCTGCATCTTCTGACGGATGGAAGGGGTTGTAAGAGAGCATTCGGCGGGTATGATGGGTCTTTGATGATGCTGGCAGCCTTTCCATGACAGTGAGCCATGTAACTGGAGTCCGTGGATGGAAGGTTGGTTTCCGTAATGGTCTGGGCTGTGCACACCACCTTCTGTTACAGTCCTGAGCAGAGCAGCTGCCGCACCGTTATGCACTTGGACACTATGCTTTCACTGGTGCACCTGTAAAAGTTGGTGAGAGTCCTTATGGACATGCTGAATTTCCTAAGCTGCCTGAGGAAGAAGAGACATTGTTGTGCTTTCTTGACTGTCGCATCTACGTGGGAAATCCAGGACAGATTGTCGGTCATTATCACTCGGAGGGACTTCACGCTCTCCACATCTGCTCTGTTAATGTAGATAGGGGCATTCCCTCCTCCCTTCTTCCTGAAGTCAATGATCAGTTTGTTGGTTTTGCCAACATTGAGAAAGAGGTGTTATCATTGCACCACAACACCAAAAATGTCAAATTTCCTGCTCCTCTGATGCTGCCTAGCTTGCTGTGTTCCTCCAACACCACACTGTGTTGACTCTTGTCTCATTCCTGTAATCTGACTCATCGTTGTTTGATATCCATCCAACCATGGGAGATACTCTGAAACTAATTTCATGCTGTATCTGTCCTGGGAGTGTTTGATGGGGGCAGTTAGAGGCAGCTTTATTCTGTATCTAACCCCGTGCTGTACCTGTCCTGGGAGTGTTTGATGGGGGCAGTTAGAGGGAGCTTTATTCTGTATCTCAGCCCGTGCTGTACCTGTCCTGGGAGTGTTTGATAGGGGCAGTTAGAGGAAGCTTTATTCTGTATCTAACCCCATGCTGTACCTGTGCTGGGAGTGTTTG
>JAHRHZ010000139.1:9662245-9686540 GCA_024137785.1 Ginglymostoma cirratum | reverse complement strand
ATTCTGTATCTAACCCCATGCTGTACCTGTGCTGGGAGTGTTTGATGAGCTCATTAGCGTAGTCCCAGCAATGGAAGATATTTATTTAACGATTTTGACAAGACTATAGAATGAGAACTGCATCTGTTAAGAAAATCTGCCATGATAAGATATTAAGAACATAAGAAATAGGAACAAGAATAAGTCCTTCAGCTTCTCAAGCCTCTCCATGATTCCAGTTGATTATTTTCCTGCAGCATCACCATATCACAATGTCATTTGCATTTAGGAACCTATCGGTTTCTCTATTGAACATAACTCAATGACTGAGCTTCCACTGCCCTCTGAAATAGCCAATTCTAAAGACTCACCCACCTCTGAAATGCCTCCTCACCTCACTCCTGCATGGATTACCTTTCATTCTGAGACTGTCCCCTAGTTCTAGACACTCCTCAGACAGGGGAAACTGCCTTTCTGCATCCACCCTGTTACGCCCTGTAACGATTTTATGTGCTTCTATGAGATTGCCTCTCATTTTTCTAAGCTCCAGAAAATACAGGCCCAGTCTCCTCAATGGGACAATCCCAACCCTCCCAGGAAGCAGACTGGTGAACCTCTGCTCACTGGAAAGTATATCCTTCCATGGGTAAGAAGACCAGATCTGTGCTCAACACTTCAGTTCCCAGCACACCAAGATGATTTACACACACGCTATGCTAGTGCTACTGTTCGGTGACTTATAAACCATTCCTTCCAAAGCTTGCTGCCCCTTAGCTCTTAAATCCTGTTCTTCTGATCTAAGATTCTCTCTCACTGATCACAGCCTTTATTATCAGCATTATCCCACTTGTTTTTCCTTTTTGCCTTTACCTTCCTAAATATTGAATACCCTTGAATAATATTCACTTTCTAGCCTTGGTCACCTTGTAGCCATATTTCTACAATAACAACCATGTCATTTTTGTATGACGTCAGTGTTGCTGGCAAGTCCAGCATTTGTTACCCATCTCTAAGCACACTGCATAGGACGTTTAAGAGTCAACACATTGCAGTGGGTTTGCAGTTACATGTAGGCCAGACCAGGTAATGATGGTTCATGAACGTCCTTCCCTAAAGGATGTTAGTGAACTAGATGCGTTTTCACAACAATCGATAATAGTTTTATGATTACAACAACCAAGACTGGCTGTCAATTTCAGACCTTTACTAAAAGAGTTTAAATTCACACAGGTGACATTTGAACCTATTTTCCTGGGCATTAGCCTGGGCCTCAGGATTACTAGCCCAATGATGTTACCATTGGGTCACAATCTTGTCCATGTACTTTCCTTGTGCTGTTTATTTCCCCGTGTTATTGTGAGTGCTGTTTGCATTCAGATAGAATGCCTTTAATTCTGCTTTTTCCATATTTTGATCATATTAGATTCTGGCATTTATTTCTGCTGCCTTGCACTTTACGTTACTACATTCCTGTTTCCCACTCCCAGTTTGGTTTTTCTTGTATCTGAACTCCTTCCTGGGTTTACATCCCCCTGAGCAGCTCGTGATAGATTTTCACTTTGTTCTGGATCTCTTTTCAACAGAAAATGGACAAGAATCGAGATGGAGTTGTCACCATTGAGGAGTTTATCGAAACCTGTCAGAAGGTGAGACACTGAATCCCTGGATGTTATGACTATATCCTGGTGAGATATGCATTACTTAGTGAGACAGCTGAGTGAACAATGAGAAACATGTAACACAGAGGAGAATATGAATGCCACTTGGATTCTGTACATTTTATGTAATATCTTGTGATACAAGAATAACTCTGAATTCTGAACAGTGATCCTGCTCTAATCTCTGACCTCATTTTCCAATCCTCACTCACCACTTTCTACCTCAATCGTACAATTTTGCTCACTCTGTCCTGATCTGTGCGAGTGTGAGCGAGGTGTGTGTGTGAACTGGGTGTGTGTGTGTGTAAGCTGTGTGTGTGTGTGTGTGAGCTGGGTGTGTGTGTGTGGGTGTGTATGTGTGTGAGCTGTGTGTGTGTGAGAGAGAGAGCTGGGTGTGTGTCAGTGAGAGCTGGGTGTGTGTCAGTGAGAGCTGGGTGTGTGTGTGTGAGCTGGGTGTGTGTGTGAGCTGGGTGTGTATGTAAGCTGGGTGTGTGAGTATGAGCTGGGTGTGCAAGTGTGAGCTAGGCATATGTGTGTGTGTGAGCTGGGTGTGTGTGTGCATTAGCTGCATGTGTGTGTGTGAGCTGGGTGTGTGAGTGTGAGCTAGGTGTGTGTGTGAGAGAGAGAGCTGGGTGTGTGTCAGTGTGAGCTGAGTGTGTGAGTGTGTGTTAGCTGGGTGTGTGTCAGTGTGAGTTGGGTGTGAGTGTGAGCTGGGTGTGTGTGTGTGTGAGTGAGAGAGAGAGAGAGCTGGGTGTGGGTGTGTGAGTGTGTGTGAGCTGGGTGTATGAGTGTGAGCTGGGTGTGTCTGTGAGCTGGGTGTGTAAGTGTAAGCTAGGCGTATGTGTGTGTGAGCTAGGTGTGTGTGTGCGCGAGCTAGGTGTATGTTTCTGAACTGGGTGTGTGTCTGAGCTGGCTATGTATGTGAGCTGGATGTGTGTGTGTGCTCTGTGTGGGTATGTGTGTATATGTGTGTGTGAGAAAGCTGAGTGTGTGTCTGTGTGAGAGTGCCTGGGTTTTGTGAGTCTGTCAGTTGTACATGTGTGCTTTGCATGTGTTTGTGTGTTTGTGTCTGTTCCCACTAATTCTTTATTGTTCTGTTTCTTCTTCTAGGATGAAAATATCATGAAGTCAATGCAGCTTTTCGAGAATGTTATCTAGAGGTCACAAATTGACCTCTGACTCCTTGCCCTCCTCCTTTGGCAGTCGCCTTGATCGAAAAACTTTTACTCGGGTCCTGGATTTGTCCACTGGGGACCTACACCTTCTCCGATCATAACTCATGTGTTTGTGGTGGGAGAAGTTAGATTGTAGGACTTTCCAATAAGCACTGAGAGAGGGGAGGAGAAAAGGACCCATGCGGCGCACACTTTGTATTTTTCTCAGAATCCAAGAACTGCTTGAGAATGCGAAGGGTGTGTGGCACCAACAATTTTCCTGGAAATGTGGCTGTGAGACTCACATGCCAGGAGATACACTTCGAAGACAGGCTGCTCTTCACAGCATGTTACTATAACAAACTATTAGCATCTGTATACAATAATACCAGATATATGGTACCAAAACTAGTAAAAAGCGCTATCTGTGTTCCATCCGTCATTTGCTAGAAAACACTGGGCCCACTGACCAAAATCTTCTATTTGCCAAAAAGGCTTTACTGGCCTTTCAGCTCTCCAATAATATCCCAACTGTTTGAATCAAAATGACATACAAAATTACAGATGGAGCTTTACTCTGTATCTAACCCTGTGCTGTAAATGCCCTGGGAGTGTTTGATGGGGACAGTCTAGAGGGAACTTTACTCTGTCTCTAACCCTGTGCTGTACCTGTTATGGGAGCTTCTGGTTGGATCAGTGTAGAGGGAGCTTTGCTCTTGATCTGACCCAGTGCTATACCAGCCCTGGAAGTACTGGGACAGTGTTGAGAGAGATTTACTCAGTATCTAACACCGTGTTGCCCCTGCCTTGAGAGTATTTGATGGGGACATTGCAGAGGTAGCTTTACTCTGTATCTAACCCCATGCTGTAACTACCCTGGGAGTGTTTGATGGGGACAGTGTAAAGGAACTTTACCCTGTATCTAAACCCATGCAGTAACTGCCCTGAAAGTGTTTGATGGGTCAGGGTAGAGGAAGCTTTATTCTATATCTAACCTCTCTTGTGAGCTGGTGAGGAGGGCAGGGGAGATGTTACAGCTGACATTTGGTATTTGGTGCTTAAATAGGTAAGTGCTTCCATCTCCTAGTTGAACATCCCTGCCATTTTTGAAAATGTTCAATCGGAAGTTTCTATACATTCTGACAATTTCAGATTTGTCTCAAATTTTCAAATAATTTAAAGAGCCCTCATTTATTATTTGCAGTGATGCTTCACCATATCACCTGTGGTGTCTAACAGGGTTGGAATCAGTGATCTGCTGATCTACAATAACCGCCAATGAGAATGCTGACTGCATGAAAACAGGATGAAAAACAGTAATATTGTTCAATATTTACATCAATATAAAAAGGAAATTGGCTGAACATTGGATGATCATTACTTGTGGAATGTAAAAGTTAGTGTTACTACAACAATATCTTACATTTATATAGGGCCTTTGACAAGGAAAAAATCTCAAGAGCATTATCAAAAACATTGGCCTGAAGACGCACAAACAGATGTGGACTAGGTGAGGAGTTTTCAAGGACAATTTTAAAACAGTAAAGAGAGTCGGCAGTAAGTTTTGATGAGGGTTGCCCAGGATTTGGGGCCAAGATGGTTGAATTCACAGATACTTAGGGTACAGTTAGAAAGCGAGTGATGTGTAAAGGCTAAAGCTGGAGGAATGTCAGGATACTGGAGGGTGGGAATGGACTACACAGATAGGATGGATCAAAATCATGAAAGGATTTGAACACCAAGGTTAAGAATGAAAAATGAAAGAGATCCCTTTAAGAGACAAAACCCTTAGTCTAATAATCCAAGATAAGGTTTAATAGAATGGATACTAAGTGGGTCTTGTTTCCGAGTATACCAAAGGCACTATTAAGCTCTATCAGTGGTCCTGCCTGCACTCATTACCTAGGTTTTCCAGGAGACATAAAAGAAAGGAGAAAAATCAAATCATCGCAGGCCTGTGGCCTGACGTAGACTGTCATAGACCCAAACCTGCACTTACCAGTGAGCAACAAGCACGCCCTACTTCTCGAATGTTAGACAGAGATTATTGACAGAGACTCACAGCACTTACCCCCTACCATTGAGTTCCAAATGACAGAAGTGATAAAGGATGAATGGGGAAAGTTATTCCCTGCCGTGAGGGAATATGAATCTCAATGGATACAATTCAGCAATGGCGCCATTAGAAGGAAATGTCACAGAAAACAGAAATGTGTTGCCAAAGTTTATTGTCTTATTCTCATCAGGACAAATGCAAGAATGCCAAATTTCCCTCCTCCATGGCAACACCTCAGCTAATATGAGATGCCTAGCCAATCAATCAGCATCTTTAGTTCTTTCTTCTAGCAATGTAAATTGTTGTGAGTAGTTTGAAAATTGGCATTCTTCCAATTGTCTTGATGAACAATAAACAAAACAGTTTCAGAAAGATGCCCCTATTTTCAGTGATATTTGAGTTGCGTATAACCAAGTGATCTTTAAGTAGGGGAAGATGCTAGGGGTAGGACGGTGGAAAACTTTTGATAAACAAAAGGGGTGGGGTGGGTGGCTATGTAACATTGTGGAACAAAGGGGCCTCAGAAGCCGCATTTCCACAATCTTTTAAAAAGCTGTTTTCCACTATTGCTGTTGGTTTTGAAGGTTGAACTCAGGAACACGTCATATTTCTGGGACCCCAGAATGTGAACCTGAATTGCGACAGTCGGATCAATACTTTGGGCGTGCAAGGCCTTCGGAATTATTGATTGGGTCTGTTTACAAATTTTAACCATTTGATTGCTTTCCTGTCCTATCGCCCTCTGCATCACACAGTTACACGATTCACAAAACTCTTCTGCACGATAGACAAAGACTTAATTCGAGTCTCCTGCTCCACATATGAAGAAAGCTTTTTGTTGGGTCTTGCTGTTAATCAACACAGAAAACTAAACAAGAGGCAGAATTTAGACTGGGGTTTCAGAGCTGGCTGATGCTTTTGTGAATGCTAGAGAGGTCTTTCAGGTGGTTCACGAATGTCCTTTAGGAAAGGAAACTGCCATCCTCACCTGGTCTGGCCTACATGTGACTCCAGACCCACAGCAATGTGGTTGACCCTTAACTACCCAATTAGGAATGGGCAATAAATGCTGCCTAGCCAGCGATGCCCTCATCCTGTGAATGAATAAAGAAAAAAAAATTTGAACAGCACTGCAATGATTTTGAGCTCTGTTTGAGCAAGTTGACACAAGATAGGAGCAGGGTGAGGAGAGCGAAAGTGTAACAAAATATATCCATAAACTTCTGCCACTCCAGAAATGAAGGACTTTACTTGATTGGAGAAGCTAAGCTGTTCTATTCAGAGAAGAGAATGTCAAGAGGCAACTTCCTGGAAAGAGAAACCATGAAACTTACAGATATTGTTCTAACTCATCTTGTATACCTCAGGCTTAATATGACCAGTGCACTTTTTTCCAGTTTTAACTATTCTTATCCTCCAGATAGAAACATTCATTACCACAAGGAGGCCAGAGAGAGATAGGCAGAGGGTTTAGAACCAGAGGGCACTGGTATAAGTGGATTGCTAAAAGAACCAACAGTGACATAAAGGAATGTTTTTTTAACCATTTAGAATACAGAAAGTGATGGAGTAATTCAGTAGGTCTGGCAGCATCTGTGAAGAGAGAAACTTTTCCTGGAAGTGTTTATTGGAAATATGTTTAAGGATCTTTACTTTCATTTTAAATGATTAGAAGGAGCTTTACCCTGTATCTGACTCCATGTTGTACCTGTCCTGGGAGTGTTTGATGGGGACACTGTCAAAGGAACCTTATTCTGGATTTAACACATGCTTTACATGTTGTGGCGAAGTGTTTGAAGGGGACGGTGTAGAGGATGCTCCACTCTGCATCTACCCTGTGCTGTTCCTGTCCTGGGAATTTTTGGTGGGGACGGTGTAGAAAGAACCTTAAACTGAATCTACCCTATGCTGTACCTGTCTTGGGAGAGTTTGATGGGGACAGTGTGAGCTTTACTCTATATCTAATCCTGTGCTGTACATGTCCTAGGGCTGTTTGATGGGGACAATGTAGAGGATGCTTTACTCTGTAACTAGCCCTGTGCTGTAGTGTTCCATTTTCTCATACTCTAAAAGCAATATTGAGCAAAACACAAATGATTAATGAAGAAAGCATAGCTCTGTGGTGACTGCTTGTTGTTTCCATGTGGTTTAGGGAGTTGTCTGTACTCACCTATTCCATGCTACACTGCCTGATTCATCTTCAGTATCCACCCTGGGCAATCTGAATGTGGTCACTGAGTCCACCATAAGTACTAGGTGATCCAAGGAAATCAGCAGGATCTGCCTTTCACCAGAGATCATAAGACATGGCAGTGAAAGTAGGCCATTCAGCCAATCACTGACATCATTGCTGATCTGATAATCCTCAACTCCACTCTTCTGCCTTTCCCCCATAACCCTCGATTCCCTTATCAGTTAAAAATCTGTCTATCTCAGCCTTGAATAATGACCAAGCCTCAACAGCCCTCTGTGGTAAAGAATTCCACAGATTCACTACCTTCTGAGAGAAGAAATTCCTCCTCATCTCTGCCTTAAATGTGCGACCCCTTATTCTGGAGTAGAGATGACATGAAATGTAATGATGGAATACTGTCCCCTTTGGCTGTGAGCAATAATTTCATTCATTCATTGCCTGAGTGGTCCAACTGGTGTTCATGGCCCCTTTAAGAGTCCAATGTGTAAGTTCTGTGAGGTATCTCTTTCCTTTAGTAGTTCCTGGGAAACTCTCTCTTTCCCCCCACCCCACTCCAAGACATCTAGCATCTACCTTTGAAAATCTCTCACATTCTGTCCATCCGGATTTGCCAAGAGGTCCCGAGAGAGCCACACCTACCCCAATCCCTCAACTGAAGAATAAATCGTCACTCTGTGATGGACAAGTCTGCATGGATATTATATAGGCCCATGTCCCTACTGCTGTGATGCTCCATTCCTGGCCACAGAACAGCGACTGCTCCCCAGACCCACTCGCCCTACCATCCATCCACCTACACATTCTCTCAAGAGACACATGAGCAAAGCATCCGTCTCTGCCAAGGGTCTCAGCAAATCTGTGTGACCTCCAACCTGCATCATGAATCTGGATAACGAACCTTATATGAGGGTTTGTGATGGCATGTACTGTTCCAATCATGTACCAAGGTCATTCTGTAATTTCAGTGTGCAAGGATCTCCTTTGCTCTGCTAGATTAACTGCTTAGCCATCCAAATATGTATATTTTGTAAGGAAAATGAATAAAAATTATAATTGCTATGCAACACAAAAGTTTTTTTGCTTGCATTCCAAACATCGCTCACTTCTGATATTTGGCACAACGTTTTATGAATTTGTTTTACCTTTTCTGTCAATTTATTTCTGGGATTATGACAACATGTGAATATTTGCACTGGAATCTGTCCATGTAAACTTGTTACTCTTTGAGGCTGGGAATTCTGAAATGAGTAACTCACCTCCTGATTTCTTAATTCTTGTCCACATCTACAAGGCACAAGTCAGGATTGTGATGGAATACTCTCCACTTGCCTGGATGGGTGCAGCTCCAACAATACTCAATAAGTTCCACACCATCCAGGATAAAGCAGCCTGCCTGATTGGAACCATATATGCCACCTATAACATTCACTCCCTTTACAATCAATGCACTGTGACAGTGATGTGTTCCATTCACAAGATGCAATTCACCAAGGCTTCTTAGACAGCACCTTCTAAACCTGCAACCTCTAACACCTAGAAGGACAAGGGCAGCAGATGTATGGGAACACCACCACAACCTACAAGTTCATCTTTGAGCCATGCATCATCCTGACTTGGAATGATATTGCTGTTCCCTCAGTGTCACCGGGTCAAAATCCTGGAACTCCCTCCCTAATGGGTCTATGGGATCAGCTTCATGATGCTAAAACTCATTAGCACCGTCTCAGTGATACTTACATCACTCGGGCTAACAATTGCTGCTCATTTTCTCTCAGGGTGAAGTAGGAGCAGCTAATAGCTACCTGCCTGCCACTGCACCAATGAATAAATAAACAAAAGCCCTGGGAAGACACCTCCATTTTCCTATCTTGTCAAGGAACTGGGAAAATCTCTGTACAGAAGAACTGAAGGACATGTGAGATTTGGGCACAATTTGAAATGTTGCCATTCGCCCAGCCAGTGACAAATTAATATAGAATAGAATTGCTACCGTGTGGAAACAGGCCCTTCAGCCCAACAAGTCCACACTGACCCTTGAAGCATCCCACTCAGACCCATCCCCCTATAACCCACCTAAGCTACAGGTAATTTAGCATGGCCAATCCACCTAACCAGCACATCTTTGTACTGTGGGAGGAAACTGGAGCACCCGGAGGAAACACACGCAGACACAGGGAGAATGCGCAAACTTCACACAGACAGTTTCCCGAGGGTGGAATTAAACCCAGGTCTCTGGTGCTTTGAGGCAGCAGTGCTAACCACTGAGCCACCATGTCACCCCAAATCAAAAGATAAGAAAATCAATAGCACTTTTCATTACGTCAGGACATCTCAAAACCCCATATCATTAACTAAAGTGTTTGTTTAAATGTAAATACTGATGTGATGTAGGAAATACAGCAGCCAATTTGCACACAGCAAGACCATTTTCTTAGGGATAGGAATAAATACCAGTGGGATCACCAGGCATAACTCTCCTATTGTTTTCGAAAACAGAGCCATGGAATATTTTTAGAGCAACCTGAGAGGACACGTGGGTCAGGAGTTCGACATCTCTTCTAAAAGATGGCATCTCTGACTGATGCATCACTGCCTTCAGAACTGCAAATGACAATGTCAGTGAGTGGAGAGATGGTAGGAACTGCAGATGCTGGAGAATCTGAGATAACAAGGTGTAGAGCTGGACGAACACAGCAGGCCAAGCAGCATCAGAGGAGCAGGAAGGCTGACGTTTTAGGTCTAGACCAAAGAAGGGTTTTTTTGAAGAAGTTTTTCTGAAGAAGGGTCTAGGCCCGAAACATCAGCTTTTCTGCTCCTCTGATGCTGCTTGGCCTGTTGTGTTCATCCAGTTCCACACCTTGTTATGTCAGTGAGTGGGGGGGGGGCGGGGGGGTTGAGC
Organism: Ginglymostoma cirratum; assembly: GCA_024137785.1. Classification (NCBI taxonomy): domain Eukaryota; kingdom Metazoa; phylum Chordata; class Chondrichthyes; order Orectolobiformes; family Ginglymostomatidae; genus Ginglymostoma; species Ginglymostoma cirratum. Next base: position 9,676,600 of record JAHRHZ010000139.1, on the reverse strand, counting down.
TCAACGTTCTGCCTCAGGCATGAGGGACATCTGACTCTCACCGTAAGCTGCAATGGTGAAGGGACACACACACAGCTCACATTGAGGCACGCTTCAATCAATTCGATAGTGCCACAGCTCAGCCCTGAACACACTGAGGGTGAAAGGTGGCATCAACAGACTATGAGGTCGATGAGATTCTTCAGCAATATTCTGTGCAGTCACTCGCCCCGTTGTGAGGACCCCTTTCCTGGTACAAAGTCCTTTGAACGTTGAGCACTGAAGTTTGGAAATCGGCGTGACTGGCTGTGGGCCTCAAAGGGTTATTTTTTTTCTCTATTATGGTTATGAGTTTGTGGCATCAGTCGACCATTGACCCAACAGATTACGAAACAGTCGGTGCAACATCGTTCCCAGCGGCCTTGTGACAGCAGGTAAACAGTAGGGTAAACAACATATCAAATAATTACACTTAGACCATGGACCAAACACCTAAATTGCCGCAGTAGATTCAAGTCTGTAACTCACTCCTGGCTATCTGGTATTCTATTTGAAAAACCCAAGCTCCTCGATTAGATTCCAGTCACTCCCGGGGATTTGTTATTCCATACAGATAGAAACCATCCTGAACCCCTCGGTTAGACTCCAGTCTGTCACTCACTCATGTGCAACTCCCCCGAGACTGTTAAATAAAAAAAAGTTAGCTCTTCAACCAAAACTTTTGATCTCCTGTCCAAAGATCCGTTCCGGGACGTTGTGTCAGCTTTGGTTTTATTCCCGTTCCCGCGCAGCAATTTGGGACCTTCCCGGGGTGAAGGCGCCACCGCAATGCAAGTTGTCGCAGGGTGGGAGTGAAAGAGAGGGACCCCTTTCTGCAAGTCAGGCAGTGGAGGTGGGATAGGACTTTCGAGCCGACAGCTCTTTTGGGAGGCGCTGTCCCTTTAAATAAAGGGCCCTGCCCTATCCAGCCAGGAGCTGGCTGTGAGAGATAGAGGGGCGGGTTTTGGTGCCAATCACTGGGGGGGGGGGAACAGACAGGAGCTGGTAGTTTGGACCATGCAGTCCGGGCTCTGCAAGCTGGCGGTTCTGATGGCACTGCTGCACCTTGTGCTGCCGCTCGACTTCCAGCATCACCGGTACCCAGAGCTGGTGAGTGCACTGCTCCAGGTCCAATCCGCGTGTCCGTTCATCAGCCGCCTCTACAGCATTGGCCGCAGCGCCCAGGGCCGGCACCTCTATGTCCTGGAGCTCAGTGACAACCCCGGCATCCATGACCTGCGTGAGTACTTGGGGCAACGACTGCAGAGGGGTAGGAGGAGGGAGTTAGGCCATCGCTGACCCTCATCTCCAAACTCCCCCTTCAGCCCACCCAAAACCCACCAAAAATATACTGTCACCCTCCCAAAACCCACCCTTTCCAGTAAAACTCACCCTCACCCCATCCTTTCCTCCCCCCCAACCCACCCTGTCCTCTATATCTCATCCGTTTCCCTCAAAACCCACTCTCATTCCCAAAATCCCATCCACCCCATCCTAAACCCACCAAAACCCACACCAAATCCCACCACCACCCTCCCAAAACTCGTCTTCTCCCTGAAATCTCATCCTTCCCCCACCCTAAACCCACTAAAACTCACACCAAAACCCACCCTGTCCAGTAAAACTCACCCTCACCCCTATCCTTTACCCCAAAACCCATCCTCTCCCCTTAATCTTACCCCTTCCCCAAAACCCACCTTCTGGCTAAAGAACACACTCATCCCTGCCCCAAAGCCCACACTCATACCAAATCCCACCATCACCCTCCCAAAACCCACTCTGCCCCAAAGCCCCCACTCATACCAAATCCCACCATCACCCTCCCAAAACCCACTCTGCCCTAAAGCCCACGCTCGCACCAAATCCCACCACCACCCTCCCAAAACCCACTTTCTCCCCTAAAACTCACCCTCACCCCCAATTTTTCTTCCAAAACCCACCCTCTCCCCCAAATCTACACTCAACCCTGCCCCAAAGCCCACACTCACACCAAATCACACTCTCAGCCTCCAAAACCCAATTTCAACCTCACCCTCTGCTCTAAAATGATCTACCTCACTGTCTAACCACTCCCTTCACTAGCACCACTCCACTATCCCTTCCCCCATTGCCCTCCTCCATCATCTCTCTCAAACCATTCATGCTCTGGTCACTCCATAGTGATTTTTCCCAGTTTCCAAATCTCCTATAGATGACATGGATGCTCTAATCCGAATCTCCCTCATTCCTAACTCCCACATTGTCCACCTGAATACTCTTATATTGAAAGCGTTCACATCAGCATCCACTGTGATTTTTTTTCTCTCTCTCCTTTATTCCTCTCTGTGCTTTTGTTCTTTTATGTGACCCTTCCTTCCTTCTCCTCAGACCATTGGCTTTGTCACATTGTGACTTGATAGTGCAGCAGTGTAGCACAAACCGTTCCGCCTTTCTTAGCCCCAGTGCTGTGCAGCTTCCATTCTCATCCCCGGCCTCTAGTCAGTTGGCACCTTGTAAGGCTCCAGATGAATTTGGAACCGAGAGCCATGAGGGAGAAGCTCCTAAGGTTGGAAGTGAGATCCCTCTCAGTCACAGCACCAGATCCACCTCCAGTACAGCATCAGAACTGAATCGGTGTCCTGTTGATATTTGAGACACCTCCAGCTATTTCTCAAGAAGTTGTCGTTCAGTCTTATTCTTTAGGCCAACTGTGGAGGATAGGCTCCATCAGAACTTGTCTAAAATAAGAGTTTTAGTCTCTGTGTAGATGCTTTAAACGGCAGATTGCAAAATCACCACTGTTCTTCCATTGAGAAATTTAGGTCAAGAATCAAATGCAAAACATAGGAGGCCATTCGGCCTCTCAAGCTGATTCTATGGCAATACAAGCAAGCCATTTAGCCTGTTGAACCTATTACACCATCCAGTTAGACTGTCGCTGATCTGAATGTGAACTGCAAACCATAATATTCCCATTTAACCAAAACTTGTTGTTCTCAGTTTCTTGTTTCTCTGTCCCCTTCCAAAACCAGCTTCAGAAACTCCCTGGAAGAGGGAGCGAAAGAAGTCCAGAGTTATTAGAAAGATGAGGCGTTTAAGACAAAGCACAATGGTTGGGTTTTAAAGGCAGAGATCTGGGTGCAGAGGAACTCTCTACATTGGAGATGCTCAGGAAGACTGAGGGTGACAGAAGGGAGTGTGCTGAGCTATGTTCTACAAGTTGGAGATTGGTGTTATGCAGGGGGGATGGGTGTAGAGCAGAGAGGTTGAAGTTCAGGAAGAAGAAGGGAAGAAGGGAGATTCGGAGCACCACTGCTTGTAATGAATGGTGCTGGTGTCGAATTGCCCCCTCCAAGTGTCAAACAGCATATGTCTTTGAGTAGCAGCAAGACAGAACACGACGAGAGAGCAGCAATAACTCAGAGAATTCCTATTCTTTAGCCTTTACTCGAGTTCCAACAAGTGCTTCAACCTGTTTTTAAACCAAAACATTTTCCACTGCTCCAAAATTAGAGCTGGGTAAATGCGATACTGAATTCTGTTACCAGGGTCACAGGGAAAAGCCTAGTACAGAGCAGCTGATTACCAATAATGAACAAGATCTCAGGCTCAAAGATGAAACACTGAGAGATTTAAATTGAAAGAGTATATAAGGAGCACAAACAATTTATTGGGCTGCCTTAAATCATTAATACACTTAGGAACTGAGGTGGGATGAGACCATTCAGCCCCTCTAGCCCATTCAGTCATTCCATGAGATCATGGCTGAACTGTGATATAACTCCACTTTCATCCATATCCCTTATTATCTTCGCTTGCAAAAAAAACTATCAAGCTCAGATTTTAAAAATCAACTTATTCAGCATCAAATCTCATTTATGGTAGAGAGTTTCAGAGTTGTACTGATCTTTGTGTGTAGAAATGTTTCCTAGTTTCACTCCTGAAATATCCGGCTCTCATTTTTTGACATTGCCTGAGTCCTAGGCTCCCCAAATCAGCAGAAATAGTTTGTCTCTGTTTACCCAATTGTTCCCCTTAATGTCTTGAATATTTCAATTAAATCAGCCCCTAACTTTCAAAATTCCAGGGAATGCAACCCAAGTTTGTCTAAACTCTCCTCATAATTTAAACTTGAGTATCCTGGTATAATTCTGGTGATTAACACTCACTTCAAGGCCAATCGTTCTTTCCCAGAGCTGCTCGCCATGACACCAGGTGCGGACTAACCATTGGCTGTGTGCAGTTGAAACAGACACAGAGAATGCAAGAGAAACTCAGCAGGTCCGGCAGTATTTGTGGAAAGAGAAACAGAGTTAACATTTTGAGTCTGGTATGGCTGTTCAGAACTCTTTGTACAGCTGATGTCCCCTGTGACGCCCTGTATTCTAGACCCTGAAAGGTACAGGTCAGCATTCTACTAGCCTTTCAATCATATGTATCTGTTTAGGATGTTTTAATGATCCATGTCCCTGAACCTCCAAGTCTCTTTGGACCTCCACTGTTTAAAGCATTTCATTATTTATAAAGAATTCTTTTGAACCGTTTTTACATTCAATGTAGATATCATCACCCTTCACTGTGTAAAAATCCATTGGCCACAGTTCTACCCATTTGTTTAATCTATCAGCTTCTGTTTGAAATGTTCAGCTTTGATCTACACTGTTGGCAATGCCACTTTGTCATCAGCAATTTTTGATTTGTAACTCTATCCCACCATCTAACTCATTAATACACGCAGTGAATAGCTAAGGCATCAGCACAGATCCTCTGTGTAACTTACAAGTCACATCCCGTCATTTAAACAGTGCTACTGTAATTGTGTCCCTGAAGTGATGGTGAATGGTTATCGCTGTTTGTCTGTTGGAGACAACCAGCAACAACACTGTTAGAACAGACAGATGAGGAAGGACAAAGAGATGTTTTAGAGTGGAGGTGAACAAAAGGTAAAGTCGCCATTGTCCTACCAGACTATAGGGTCCTCTCTCATTAGAGAGAGACAACTGGTGGTGGTTTAACCAGAGGATCACCATGTCTCAGGTGAGAGGCGATGTTGAGGAGAGTCTTTCATGGCAACCTCAGCTGGTGTGGGAATTGAATCCACACTGTTAGCATCACTCTGCCTCACAAACCAACTGTCCAAGCAATAGCACCTCATGCAGCCTCCAGTTTTTCTCCTGCTCTGACCAGTAGCTAGAGTTTGAAGTCTTGAATTGATATATGCACTGACGTGTCTGTGTGTTAGAGTGAGGACATTAACCCAGGCTGTAGTTCAGCTCTGAGTGTCCAGTATGATATTCTTTTGCCACAGCCAGTTTGACTTGTATATTTCAGGATAATAAACAATAAATTGGCTGCAGATTAAGAGAAAGTAAGACTGCTTAATCTAGGAATACTGGATCCTAATGGAGCTATCACTCCCAGACTAACACAGCAAGTGTTAGTAGCCATGGATTAAACCCTGGCACTACAGCTAATAGTGTCATTACCTGCTCCAAAGCTTGAGGCTTAGTGCCATGTTTCTTTTAAAGAGTTAACACAGGCTATTTCTACTTCTTTTGTTCACTGTGTGGTTCGCCACCCAGTTTCCCTCTGATCCCAGGCTACCCTGCAGCTGCGGTGAGCCTACGGGACCGTGTCACTCGATCTCTCAGCTTTGCTGGCCCAGAAATGTCTGCGGTGTGGTCTTTGTGTGCCTCACAGAAAAAGACTCACTGTCTCTGAATGAACCCTGCACAAAGACTGTTGGTGTTTAGCAGTCTGTGCAGATTGGCAGGAACCCAAAGCTGCACAAAGCCCCTACCTGTTTGTTGCTGTACAACACCCACCCAGCCCCGCCTCTTCTCTTCGAGTCCAAGGTATCCACTCAACCTTGTGCTGCAATCTCACTCGAGGAACACTATCGAAGAATCTTCAGAAATAGGAACAGGAACAGGCCATTCAGCCCTTTAAGGCTGCTCCAACTATATATTTTTTAAATTCACATGCGGGATGTGGCCATCGCTTACCCATTCATTGCTTGCCTGTAGCTGACCTGAGAAGTGATGGTGAGCTGCTTTCTTAAATGCTGCAGTCCATGTGCTGTCGGTCACCCCACGATGCTATTAGAGACAGAGTTCCAGGACTTCAACCCAATGACACTGAAGAAACAGCGATATGTTTCCAGGTCAGGATGCTGAATGGCTTGGAGGGGAACTTGCTGGAGTTGGTGTCCCCATGTACCTGCTACTCTTGTCCTCCTAGACAGTGGTGAAATCAGAAGATTATAGCTGATTCTCCACCTTAACTCCACCTTCCTGAGTGATCCCCAAAACCATTGTTTGGGGGAGAGAACACCACAGGGTCCCCATCCTCTGAGCAAAGAAATTCCTCCAAAGTAGTCAAACCTTTATTCTGGTGTGTGTTCAGCAGGTCTGGCAGCAACTGTGGAGAGAAACAGAGCATCCCACATCCTGAGATCCTAGTTCTGGGGCTAGAGTTTTTGCTACTAAGGGGGGAAAGTTCCCCAGCTCACCACACCCACCTCTGTAGAAAGTACCATACCCTGAACTTCACTCCAGGGTGGAGATAGTGGGTAGGTGTGGGATGGTAAATTGTGTTTGATCCTGGGCACCGTTGTTTCAGGAGGATGCAAAGGCCATGGTGGTGTTGGAGGGTGGATGGTGGGGATTGCCTGGGATGCTCCCAGGATTGAGGGAGTTGGGTAATGTAGTGACTGGGGTAGCTGGGGTTGTTCTCCTTGGAGCAGAGAAAGCTAAAGGCTGACTTGACAAAAATGCTCAAAATCAGCAAAAGTTCTGAGAGTCAGTAAAGAGCAAATGTTTCCAGTGGAAAATAGATCAGTAATCAGAGGGACACGAATGGAGGGTTATTGACAGAAGTACTAATGTGGATATGGAAATGTGGTGGAGGCATCTCTAGGTGAGGCATTCCAAGAGGGCACTGGATGGACGGTAAAGATCTGTAGGGCTAAAAAAAGCACTAGATAATAGAAACCAAAAACAAAGTTGCTGGAAAAGCTCAGCAGGCCTGGCAGCATCTGTGAAGGAGAAAACAGAGTTAACATGTCGGGTCCGGTGACCCTTCCTCAGAGGTAGTGCAGGTATAATAGGCTGAATGGCCTCCTTCTGTGATTCTGGGTTGAGGAGAATTCTTTTGTCAGCGTGTTGTGATTGTGCATGTTCGGCCAGAACGAGCATTGGAAGATTTAACAGTGAATTCTCAAAGGTTATGTACTGAATGGAAAAATGAATGCATTCCAAGCATTAAAGAGCAGGGAGAGTGGGACTAACTGGATAGCTCTTACAAAGAGCCAGTACAGGTATGCTGGGCTGAATGTCTTCCTTCTGAGCTGTATCATCCTTCAGAGGGAGGGAGGTGGCCAGGAACAAATAACGTGAAAGGGGTTGCTGCTGATGATGGTGTCACCCCCTGTGTTTGCAGTGGAACCGGAGTTCAAGTATGTTGGCAACATGCATGGAAACGAGGTGCTGGGCCGTGAGCTGCTGATCCAGTTGGCACAGTACCTGTGTGAGGAGTACAACCGCAGGAACCCACGCATTACCCATCTCATCCACGAAACCCGGATACACATCCTGCCCTCCATGAACCCTGATGGGTATGAGGTGGCAGCTGATCAGGTAAATGTTTCAACCAGTGTGGCTGAGGGATTCCTGCAGTTAGACTTCAAGACTGAGAAGTGCTTTCTATCTATCGACTGCTATCTAGAGACACAAGAGGCAGACACTTAACATCTGTTTTTGTATCTGAAACAGGCCACAACCTGAAACCAGAGGTTGTAGTTAGAATAACAGAGTCACACACCATGGAAATAGACCCTTCGGTCCAATTCGTCCATGCCAACCATCCCAAATTGAACTAGTCCCATTTTTTTCTGAAGAAGGGTCTAGGGCCGAAACATCAGCTTTCCTGCTCCTCTGATGCTGCTTGGCCTGCTGTGTTCATCCAGCTCTACACCTTGTTATCTCACTAGTCCCATTTGCCTGGGTTTGGCCCATATCCCTCTAAATTTTTCCTATCCATGTACTTTCCCAAATGTCTTTTAGATGTTGTAATTGTACCCTTTTCTACCACTTCCTCTGGCAGCTCATTCCATATATATACCACCCTGTATGTGAAAAAGTTGCCTGTCAAGTTCCTTTCAAATCTTTCCCCTCTCACCATAAACCTATGCCGTCTAGTTACAGACATCCCTACCCTAGGGAAAATACCTTGGCTATTCACCATATCCACACCCCTCTTGATTTTATAAACCTCTATAAGTTTATAACAGCCTCTGACATTCCAGGGAAAAAAGTCCCAGCCTGTTCAGCCTCTCATTATAACTCAATCCCTCCAGTCCTAGCAACATCCTTGTAAAATCTTTTCTGCACCCATTCTTGTTGAACAACATCCTTCCTTTAGCAGGGCGTCAGAACAGTACGCAATATTCTAAAAGTAGCCTCACCAATGTCTTGTACAACCACAAAATGATGTTCCACCTCCTATTCTCAATGCTCTGAGCAATGAAGGCAAGCGTGCCAAGACTGGGAGACCGACCCATTCTCACTGCCTGCCCATAGGTGTATTGACAGGTTTATAACCAAACTGTTTGATTGTGATTTCAATGCAGCTTTAGACAGCAACAAATCCCAGAGTGGGACTTGAACCTGGAGCTGCAGAAGTAGGTACGCTGCCCTCTGCATCACAAGACCGCTTCCCTAGATTTTGTTTTCGTTTTGTTATTTATTTCCAGAAGGGTGATCATATAAAACTGAATGGCTTTCTTCCGCCACCCATGGTATTTCTTTCATCTATTAACCACCACCACTAAATCGCTGTCATGCCAAATGATTAATTCACAGCAAAGCCTGTCAAGGACAATGTAATAACACCAAAGCTGAGGGAGAGGTAGGGAAAGATGGAGTGGATTAAATTAAAAATGGAGCTGAAGGGAGAGATAAAGCACTCAATCCCCTGTTGTGATCACCTTTCTCCAAATGCAATGGCTCCACAGTTACATTTGAACCCGGGTGTCATTGGAGAGGGAACACGCAGTGCCCATCGATGCTCTCGATGCCTTTAGAGAGAGGTGGGCATGCTGGGGGTGCAGTGCTTTATTTCCCCCTCCAACTCCATTTTGATTTAGTATCACCCCCACCCTTATCTCCCCCAACCCCACTTTCTTTTTGATGTCAGGATAGCCTTTGGCAGGCTTTCCTTGTTAATACACAATTGGCCACGTGTTTTCCTGGAGGCGGAAACACATATTTAATCAAAGTCTAAAAGCTTCAGGAGCATTGTTGGGCACTGCATACTCCCAACAACACACAGCTGGGATTAGGGAAGTGAGATTATCAAGAGCAAAGCTTATTCCCTTGTTTGGCTCCATCCTGTCACTCGCTTTTTGCAAACACTACCCTCACTAAACATTTTCCAGCTCTCCCTGAATTTCAGTGACACCCCCTACACAAAATGTAAACTGAACTCAGCTCCCATATCACTCTGCAAACTCCTCCTTTACTGGGGCCACCAACTCCACAACCTACTAGGTCACCAACCCTCACTACATCCGAGTCCATGGGAATATTCCACCCCACCCCACTCCCTCAATGGGACCACCCGACAACTTTAAACTCTCTCAGTTAATTATTAATCCCAGTCTCTGATCAAATCGACACAGGTTCTAACCTTCAGAAGATATTAAGAACTTCAAAGGGTAGCCTTCTCTGACCTTGGGACAATCAATGAATCACATTTAAAATGTAATCAATCTGGCTTTGTGCCAATTACTAAAAATGCCCCGTACACTGTTCTCATCAAACACTCCCAGGACAGGAAAAGCATGGGGTTAGATACAGAGTAAAGCTCCCTGTACTCTTAAATTGAAAGTAAAGCTTGCTCTACTATTTTAAACTGAAAGTAAAGCTCTCTCTATACTCTCCCCAACAAACACTTAGAGGATAGGTACAGCACAGGGTTAGATACAGAGTAAAGCTCCCTCTACGTTGTCCTGAATGTATATTGTATTTCTGGTTTTAGTTTGGTGCCTCCCCTTCTGCCATGGTTGACAATCTTTCCCTTACTGTTTACTCTGCTCACACAAGCATTGACCTCATCCTGTGTCTGGGTAGCTTTTAACAGACATGCCAGGGTTGATCTCCTTCATGAAAAGCAGAATGCGAAACGACAGGTTTAACTCGCAGTCAAATACCTCCAAGCTCCCTCTCCACTGTGTGGTTAGAATTAAATAGCAGCGTGAATGCTATAAGACTATAAGACATTGGAGCAGAAATTAGGCCATTCAACCCGTCGGGTATGTTCCGCCATTCAGTCATGGCTGATAAGTTCCTCAACCTCATTCTCCCGCTTTCTCCCCATAACCCTTGATAATCAAGAACCAATCTATCTCAGTCTTAAATATACTCAGTGACCTGGCCTCCACGGCCTTCTGTGGCAGTGAATTCCATAGATTCACCACTCTCTGGCTGAAGAAGTTTCTCCTTATCTCCGTTCTAAAAGGTCTTCCTTTTACTCGAAGGCTGTGCCCTCGGGTCCTAGTCTCTCCTACCAATGGAAGCATCTTCCCAATATCCACTCTGTCCAGGCCATTCAGTATTCTGTAAGTTTCAATTAGATCCCCCTTCATCCTTCTAATCCACAATGAGTATAGTCCCAGAGTCCTCAAATGTTCCTCATATGTTAAGCTTTTCATTCCTGGGAGAATTCTCGTGAACCTCCTCTGAACCCGCTCCAGGACCAATACATCCTTCCTGAGATATGGGGCCCAAAACTGCACACAATACACCAAATGTGGCCTGACCAGAGCCTTATAGAGCCTCAGTAGTACATCCCTGCTTTTATATTCAAATCCTCTCAAAATAAATGCCAACATTGCATTTGCCTTCCTGACTACTGATTCAACCTGCAACTTTACCTTGAGAGAATGCTGGATTAGAACTCCCAAGTCTCTTTGCACTTCAGACTTCTGAATTTTCTCCCCATTTAGAAAATAGTCAATGCATTTATTCTTCGTACCAAGTGCATGACCTCACACTTTCCCATGTTGTACTCCATCTGCCACTTCTTTACCCACTCTCCTAACCTGTCCAAGTCCTTCTGCAGCCTCCCCACCTCCTCAATACTATCTGTCCCTCCACCTATCTTTGTATCGTCTGCAAACTTAGCCATAATTCCCTCAGAGATAAAAGGTACTGCAGATGCTGGAGAATCCGAGATAACAAGCATGGGGCTGGATGAACACAGCAGGTCAAGCAGCATCATAGGAGCAGGAAAACTTGACGTTTTGGGCCTAAACCCTTTTCTGATGAAGGGTTTAGGCCCGAAACGTCAAGTTTTCCTGCTCCTATGATGCTGCTTGACCTGCTGTGTTCATCCAGCCCCATGCTTGTTATCCATAATTCCCTCAGTTCCTTCATCTAGATCACTAATGTATAAAGTGAAAAGTTGTGGTCCCAACATTGACCCTTGGAGAACACCACTTGTCACCAGCTACCATCCTGAGAAAGACCCTTTTATCCCCACTCTCTGCTTTCTGCCAGATAGTCAATCTTCTATCCAAGTTAGTACCTTGCCTCTGACACCATGGACCCTTATCGTACTCAGCAGCCTCCTGTGTGGCACCTTGTGAAAGGCCTTCTTGAAATCGAGGTAAATAACATCCATTGGCTCTCCTTGGTCTACCCTGCTTGTTACTTCCTCAAAGAATTCTAACAGATTTGTCAGGCATGACCTCCCCTTGATGAAACCATGCTGACTTTGTCCTATTTTACCATATACTTCCAAATATTCAGAAATCTCATCCTTCACAATGGACTCCAACATCTTACCCACGACCGAGGTTAGGCTAATCGGTCTGTAATTTTCCAGCTTTTGCCTTACTCCCTTTTTAAACAAGGGTGTCATGTTAGCGATTTTCCAGTCCTCTGGGACCCTCCCTGACTCTAGAGATTCCTGAAAGATCACCACTAATGCTTCCACGATCTCTTCAGCTGTCTCCTTTAGAACTCTGGGGTGTAGTCCATCTGGTCCAGTCGATTTATCCACCTTCAGGCCAATCAGTTTTACGAGCACCTTTTCCTTGGTGATGGCCACCATACTCAGCTCTACCCCCTGACTCGCTTGAATTTTTGGGATATTACTCATGTCTTCCACCGTGAAGACTGACACAAAGTAATTATTCGATTCAGTTGTTAAAGGGTAACTTTTGAAAAGGAGAAGATAGATGCTTTTTTAATTTGAAGAGCTGGAGAGCTGACTCTTTAGATTTGGTGTGTCAGTTGAGCGATTGCTGTGTCTGACAGCGATCTGCAGAATAACTGTGTGTGAGAGAGTATTCCCATGGCCAAGGCTGAAGAGCAGTAATGGAGAGAGGCAGGGTGGAATGACACGGGGGCTATGTTGGGATTGGGCTTGGATAATGGTGGGCGGGGTGAACAAAGCAGAGAAGAAGCAGGGATGTGGGGGAAAGGAGATGGATTTAGAAGGAGGGATAAGGGGAAAGAATGAGGGTAAGGATAGACAGTCTGTATGGGAGATTTGAATAATGAACAAGAATGGAACAAAGAATGCAGATGTAGGAGAGGCATCGTACACGAGGTTCAGACTGGCAGGCAGTGAGGGGAACTATAAGTAAACGACATTGTGTATTTCCTCAAAACTCAACTGCCTTCTGTTCATCATATCTCTCTGTTTCTAGCTGATCTTTCTGTTTTGCGCTCCCCAGGGCTCAGAGGCAAACACTTACCTGACTGGCCGGGCCAATGCCCGAGGAGTGGACCTGAACCGCAACTTTCCGGACCTCCACCTGGCCCTTCACAAGCTGAAAGGCCGGAACCATCATGTCTCACTTGACGATAACTGGCAGGAACAGGTCAGTCCAGCAAATACTACAGCTGCTGTTCCCATTTAGCCAACAGAAATGTGAACTGGGAACAGACCTTAAATTTTAACCCTGCGCCGTCCCTGTCCCGGGAGTGGTTGATGGGGACAGTGTAGAGGCAGCTTAATTCTGTGTCTAATCCTATGGTGTGCCTGTCCTTGGGAGTGTTTGATGAGGACAGTGAAGAAGGAGTCTTACCTTCAGGTTAAAAGAGTTGAGGATGCTTTACTTTCAATTTAAAAGTAAACTTTACTGTGTAGCTAACCCATGCTGTACCTCTGGAAATCTCTGCCCCAGACGGTTGTGGAGTCTCCACTGAATATAGTTAAGACTGTGATTAACAGATTTTTTGGTCTCTATTGTAGGAGTTTGGGAGTCGATAGGAAGGTGCTGTTAAATGCCAAGATCAGCCATATTTCTAATGAATGGCCAGTGCCATTGAATGGTCTACTCCTATTTTTATAACATAGGGTCAAAGTCAACAAAAATTTACATTTATATAGTGCGTTTCACATTCCAAAACATCCTAGGTGCTTCCAAATAGAAATATCAGACAAAAGGGAGATATTTAAATAGGTGATCAAAGGCCTGGGCAGAGAAGTAGAATTGAAGGAGCAGGTGAGAGGCGGAAAGAGAGAGGAAGGGGGCAGGCAGGTTTCAGGATAGCAGTTCCAGATTTTCAGACATGGGCCACTGGTCGAGTGATTTAAATATTGGCTCTGGGAGAGATCAGGCCTCTGGGACGAGAGAAATTTTATTGAATGCTTAGCACAGATGATGGGTATGAGCAAGTGGGCGAGGAAGACTAAGGGAGTGAGGGTGAGGGCAGGAGTAACTGTGGGGAGTGAAGGTGGGAGTGAGGTTCAGTGTAGAGATAACAGTGGAGAGTAAGGGTGATGATGGTGGAAGTGAGGGTGGAGATAAGGGTGGGGAGTAAGGGTGAGGATAAGGGTGAGGGTGGGTAAGTGTGGAAGTGAGGGTGTGGATAAGGGTGGGGAGTGAGGGTGAGGATAAGGGTTGAGGGGTGAGGAGTGGGAGTGAGGATAGGGCTGGGGAGTGAGGGCGAGGAGCGGGAGTGAGGATAGAGGTGGGGAGTGAGGGTAAGGGTGGGGATTGAGAGAGTAAGGTTTGTGAAGTGAGGGTGAAGAGTGGGGGTGAGGATAGGGGTGGGGAGTGAGGGTGAGGGTGATCTGTGGGGGTGAGGATAAGGGTGGGGAGTGAGGGTGAGGTGTGGGGTTGAGGGTAAGGGTGGGGGATGAGGATTGAGGAATGAGGGTGAGGAGTGATGGTGAGGACTGAGGGTGAGGAGTGAGGGTGAGGGAGGGTTGAAGATTGAGGGTCAGAAGTGGGAGTGATGATAAGGGTGGGGAGTGAGGATGAGCGTTGAAGAGTGAGGTGATGAGTGGGAGTGAGGATAGGGGTGGGGAATGAGGGTAAGGGTTGAGGAGTGAGGGTGAGGA
>JAHRHZ010000139.1:9648136-9662145 GCA_024137785.1 Ginglymostoma cirratum | reverse complement strand
GAGTGAGGGTAAGGGTGGGGAGTGAAGGAAAGGTTTGGGGAGTGAGGGTGAGGATAAGGGTGGGGAGTGAGAGGGTTGAGGAGTGAGGGTGAGGTGTGGGAGTGAGGATAGGGGTGGGGAGTGAGGGTAAGGGTGGGGAGTGAGGGCAAGGTTTGGGGAGTGAGGGTGAGGATAAGGGTGGGGAGTAAGGTTGAGGATAGGGGTGGGGAGTGAGGGTGAGGGTTGAGGAGTGAGGGTAAGGATAAGGGTGGGGAGTGGGAGTGAGGATAGGGGTGGAGAGTGAGGGTAAGGGTGGGGAGTGAAGGAAAGGTTTGGGGAGTGAGGGTGAGGATAAGGGTGGGGAGTGAGAGTAAGGGTTGAGGAGTGAGGGTGAGGTGTGGGAGTGAGGATAGGGGTGGGGAGTTAGGGTAAGGGTGGGGAGTGAGGGCAAGGTTTGGGGAGTGAGGGTGAGGATAAGGGTGGGGAGTGAGGGTGAGGAGGGTGTGGGGAGTGAGGGCAAGGATAAGGGTTGAGGAGTGAGGGTGAGGATGGGGATAAGAGTAGACAGTGAGGGTTAGTGTGACCCCAGTTTCAAGTTGATTCTTTCCCCTCTCGCCCAGACTGAGCAGGAGACCTATGCGGTTATCCGGTGGATGCAGAGCTATAACTTTGTCTTGTCAGCCAACATGCACGGAGGGGCTGTGGTGGCTAATTACCCGTTTGACAAGGCTAAGGAACCCATTGGTCGCAGCCCATACAGAAGAATCATCTCCACCACACCAGACCATAAGCTCTTCCAGAAGGTAAAGAACAGAACTTACATTTCTCTACTGCCTGTCACATCCTTAGGAATTCCCAGATGGATCTGCACAAAGTGGAGTACTTTTCCAAGTACAGTTATTGTTTTAGTGCAGGAAAAGTAGCAGCCGGTGTAGACACAGCAAGATCCCTCGAACTGCAGTGTGATCATGACCGATTACTCTGTTTTGATGATGTTGATTAAGGGATGTCCCAGGACACCAGGGAGAACTCCCCTGCTCTTCCTCAAATGAGTGGCATGCGATCTGGCTGAAGAGCACAAATGTGACCTCAATTCAATAGCTCATCTTTAAAAAAAGCCACCTCTAACAGTGCAGCACTATCTCAGTGCTGTATTGGAAGATTCAGCCTGGATAACATGCAAAATCTCACACTGGAGCAGCTGAATGCATCATTTCAATCCTGTGCAGCAGACTGCAAGTTAATCGAGGGGTTCAGGGGTTTATACATAAAATAATAGATATTGGAAGTGAGTACAAACTGGAGTCTATTTGAGGAGTCTGGGGAGATTATATATAGAATAACTGATACCTGGGAGTGAGTTACAGACTGAAATCTAATCAAGAGGTTCAGATGGTTTATATATAGAATAACAGATACTCAGAGTGAGTTACAGACTGGAATTTAATTGAGGGGCTCAGTGTGGTTTATATATAGAATAACAGATCTGGGAATGAGTTATAGACTGGTATCTAATTGAGGAGTTTAGTTCATTTATACATAGCATAACATACCTGGAGTGAGTTACAGACTGGAATCTAATTGAGGGGTTCGGAGTGGTTTATATACAGAATATCAGATACCTGGTAGTGAGTTACAGAGTGGAATTTAATAAAGGGGTCAGGGAGTTTGTAGTGTAGTAGTCATCCAGAAATTAGATCTTTTTCTCCACAGTGTGGAGTGGGTTTCTCATGTGTTTTGTTGGCAGTATTTTTGTCAAACATCTCCTGAGATTGCTTTTCTCTCCCTGTTATATTTGTAATGTCCAGCAGAGGGAGAAGGTGTAATGCAGATTGTGAGCTGTCCCTTTCATTACTAGAACCTCAAGTGGGGCAGTTTGAGATGTATTGCAGGGTGACAGTGAAGGGAAACATGGGAAGAAACTATTTTCAACTTTACATAATTGAGAATGTTCTTGCAGAAATCTAGAAATGGATTCAGTTTCCTGTCTTCATGCTCCATTCTAGCTCGCTAAGGTTTACTCGTACTCTCATGGTTGGATGCACAATGGATCCAACTGCGGAGACTATTTTCCTGAGGGCATCACAAATGGAGCCAGTTGGTACTCACTTTCCAGAGGTGAGACTGTCTGTACGTGTCCATATGTCTGTCCCCTCTCTTCCTCTGTCTGACTGTGCCTTTACACCCTCCCTCCCTCTCTTTGTCTCTCCTTCTTTCTCCCTTCCCTCTCTGAGTCTGTCTCTTCCTGCCTCTGTCTCTCTCTCTGTCTCGCTGTTTCTCTCTCTCCCTGTCCCCCTCCCTCTGTCTCTCTGACTGTTTCTCCCTTTCTCCCTTCCTCTGTCTGTCTGTCTGTCTCTATCTCTTGCTCCCTCTATCTCTATCTCTCTCCTCCTCTGTCTCTCCCCCTCTCTCACTCCCTCCCTTTCTCTGTCTCTGTCTCTGTCTCTGTCTCTGTCTCTCCCTCCCTCTGTCTCTCTCTCTCTCTCTCTCCCTCTTTCTCTTCTCCCTCCACCCATTTCAATTGGGCCAGTCCTGAGTGTGTTTGGTAGACTGGCCTTGGGAAGCCAAGGACATGGACCCACCACCTCATCCTTGAACTGTTCCAGGGATTTAAGGGACTGTCGGGAGATGGGCAGCAGAATCCCAACCACCACCCACTCTGAAATCGAGAGGCCATCCAATTGAATGAGCTGATGTGCTCTCCCACATGTGATCCTGTTGGAATTATCTGCAACCTCCACTCCCAACAGCTGTTATTCCGGTCCTAGATCTTCCCACAGTCCGTCGAGCAATCCTGTTTTCCTTCTGAGTTCAGGAGCCTCAGCACCAGGAGTGGACCATTCGGCCCGTCGAGCCTGTGCTGCCATTCAGTAGATCAGGCCTGATCTCAGGTTTCCCCTCCACTTTCCCACTCATTCCCGTTTCCCTCGATTCCCTGAGAGATCAAACATCTGTCTATTTCGGCCTTCAGTGTATTCAAAGATGGAGCGTCCACAACTCTCTAGGGTAGAAAATTCCATAGATTCACCATCTTCTGGAGGAAGAAATTCCTTCACATCTCAGTCCTAAGTAGCTGACCCCATACTCTGAGATTGTGCCCCCAGTTCTAGTTCCTCTGACCAGAGTTACAGCCTTATGCTAGTTGAGATCCAGCAAACATCAACTTAGAGCAAACCTGTTGACCCTGACCCTTCTGATCCAATTCAACACCATCTGCTCAATGGCCTAGACCCTGGCTGTGTCTGACACCTCACCGTGTGTGAGAAGTGAGGGGACTGTCATTGCTGAGGTGTGTGACTGGGCTTCGATCATTGACCCCTTCTTTCCCCCGGACTTTGCTCACACAGGGATGCAGGACTTCAACTATCTCCACACCAACTGTTTCGAAATCACACTGGAACTGAGCTGCAAGAAATTCCCGCCACAGCACGAGCTGCAGAGAGAATGGTACGGGAATCGTGAGGCATTGCTGGCATTCATTGAGGAGGTGAGTCTCCCCTGCAGCTCTGGCTTGTTAGATACCATCAGTCTGATGGGGCTGAATTCCACTGGGTTGATCACTGGAGATAATCCAACACAATGGTTTTGTTATGGACACAGAAATTTGCTTACAGTGATATACTTCCCTCATATTCTCAGGCAGTCCCTCAGGATCAAGGGTGACTTGCTTCCACTCTTCGCTGGTTTGGAATATGGCCAACAAGGACAATGGGTGGTCTGCATACTCTGCCTTGTAATGGGGAGGCTGGCTTTTGACAGGTTGGGTGGATGGGTTATTGGAACCCGAACACACATTTGTGGTTCCCTCCGACACCCTGCCTTCATCTGTCTGCGTTCCTGATAAACTGTCTCAATGAGTTTGGTGTCTCCCTCAATAAACATTTTCCATTTCGTCAGTCACAAAAGCCAGGGTCTCCCACGAATCAGCAGGACATCTGGGACATTTTGAGGACACCCCTAAAGTGTTTCCACTGTTCTCCTGGGAGTGTCCTGACACAACCGAGTTCAGAGTAGAGCAGTTACTTTGGGAGTCTGTTGTTAGGCACATGAATCACATAACCCACCCAATAGAGCTGGTTTTGAGTGATTAGTGCCTCGATGCTGAGCAAGTTGGCTTGGGAGACAATGCTGCTGTTCGACGGTCTTTCTCACCACTGGATTTGGAGCTCCTTGTCAAGGTACTTGATGTTGGTACTTCTCCAGTATTTTGAGACATTTGCTGTGGGTTGTCTGAGTCTCCAAAACCTATACAAGCACAGGGATCACTGCTTTCTGGAAAAACCACAACAATAGTCTTCTGTTTTAGATCATATTTCTCAAAAGTTCTTCTTGTTAGCCAGCTGAAGGCTGCGTTGCATTGTCTCGACTCATCTATGTATGGTAACTATCAGGCTGTATGACTAATAACCAATGCAGGCAAAATCTCAGCCGAGATGCCAAAGACCAACTGACAGTGATCTGATTTAAACGCTTAAGAGGGCAGATAGTGTATAATTCTTTTCTAACCCTATCAACTGAGATAGTTGCTGCCTATTCTGTGCGTTCCAGGCTATTTCATTGGTGGATATTAATGCAGCAACACAGTCTTTTCCTGCTGCAGTAGGGAGCAACGTCAGGCTGTGCAACTTTCCTTCATGATAATAAACTTCATACTGACTCCAAAATGTCAAAAACACAGGTTGAAAAGAAAACAAAAAAAAAAAGCGCAAGTTTGCATTGCACAAAATGGGCTTTGCTTGTAAATATTTAACTGGCTGCACGGCTGATAGTGGCAATGGTTAGTAGTTAAAAAAGGAAAACAAAAATGTAAAGAAATCCAGGGTGATTTTGGTGGTGGAAAAGTCACTCAGTTGTCTGTGATAGCACTTCTCGAAAAACATAAACAAAAGCACAGGTTGAGGGGAGGCGCAGGCATACTGGTATGCCATTGGCCTAGAAACTCATGAACCCCAAGCTAATGCTCTGAGGACATGGGTATAAAACCCACCATTGTAGAATTTTTAGTTCAATACAAATCTGGCATTTAGAGGGGGGAGAGAAAGCTGGTCCAGTGATGACCTTGTAACCACTGTTTGTCATAAAACCCCAAAACACAGCTTGAGCTCTTGTGGTGTGGTGTAATATACATACCTCTGAGCCAGGAGACCCATGGTTAAAGTTCCACCTGGTCCAGAGGTGTATAATAACATCTCTAAACAGGCTGATCAGAAAATATCCAAAAACACAACTTGGTCTTCCTGTGTTGAAGTGGTAGTGTCCCTACCTCTGAGCCAGGAGACCTGGGTTCAAATCCCTTCTACTCCAGAGGTCTCCCATTGATTAGAAAATATTAAAAACAAAGCTTGGGAAGAGGCGGTGTTGTGGTCATGTCACTGAACTAGAGGCCTAGGCTCCTGCTCGAAGTAAAAAGGTACAAATTCCAACACAAGAGCCTCAGGAATCTAATCTGATTTAGTGATTACCTTGAAAAAAACAAAAACATATCTTGTCAAATTGCCCAAGTGACACATTGTAGTTACTCAAAGTACCTGGTGTAACTGTGTAGAGCGAGTTATATTCTGTATCTAACCTCGTGCTTACCTGTCCTGAGAGTGTTTGTTGGAGAGAGGAAATTTTACTTTCAGTTTTAAAGAGTAGAAGGATCCATGTCTAACCTTGTGTTGTACCTGTCCTGTGAGTGTTTAGATGAGGACAGTGTAGAGAGAGTTTACTCTGCATCTAACCCCGTGCTGTTCCTGCCCTCATGGATTGTGATGGGGCAGCGTAGAGAGAGCTTTACCCTGTATCTAACTCTGTGCTGTACATGTGCTGGGATGTTTGATGGGGACAATGTGGAGGAGGCTTTACTCTGTATCTAACCCCATAGTACACCTGTCCTGAGACTGTTTGAAGAGGACAGTGCAGAGGTAGCTTTACTTTATTTTCAATTTTAAGAGTGGAGGAAGCTTTACTCCATATCTAACCTGGTGCTGTCCGTGTCCTGGGAATGTTTGATAGAGACAGTGTTTAGGGAACTTTACGTTCTGTTTACGTTAGTTTAAAAAGGTAGAGGAAGAAAGTAGATGGTGAATTATGAGGTTTTGACTTGCTCCTTTTTCATTGGTTTCAGGTTCACAAAGGGATTAAAGGGATGGTCTTGGATGAAAATAATAATGGAATTTCCCAAGCTGTCATTTCAGTTTCTGCTATCAACCATGATATTACTTCAGGTGAGTGCTATGAGAACAGATTCCTGCAATTTGTTCAGTACTTCATTATTTCGTCTTCTGTGAAATTGCACCCCTCGTCAACTTTATCTCCATTTCACATTCCTCATGCAATTTGGGCAATGTGATCCTCAGTTTGTGTTGTTGTCATTTCTTCTGGACCTGTGGAAATGCTTAACACCATCCACAACAAAGCTGCCCTCCTGATTGGCACCACAAGCAAAAACATCCACTCCGTTCACTGTCAACACTCAGCAGCAGTATGTACCATCTACATGATGACTGTGGTAACTCAGTGAAGACTCCTTACAACAGCACCATTCAAACTCATAACCCTAACCATCTGGAAGGACAAGGGTGGCAAATACATGGGAACACCTCTACCCACAAGTTCCCCTCAAAGCCATTCACCACCTGACTTGGAAATATATCACTGTTCCTTCAGAAATCTTGGGACTCCCTCCATAACAGCATTGTGGGTGTCCTTACACCCCAAGAACTGCAGTGAGTCAAGAAGGCAGATCGCATTTTCAAGGGGCAATTAGGGATGGACACAAATGCCAGTCTAGCCAACAACACTCTCATTCCATAAACGAATTTGAAAAATGTATACAACAGCAACGGGGTGTGATGGATGGCAGTTTCAGGAAGGTGGAGACACCTCAGATATAGTCAGGTAGATGGTTGACCACTAGGAATGGTAGCAGAGGTAGGGCAGGAGTCTCCTGTGGTTATCCCCATCTCAAACAGGCATGCCATTTTGGATACTGTGGGTGGGGTGGACTCTCAGGGGAGTATAACACTGACATCAGGTTTCTGGTATGGTGACTGGCTCTGTTGTAAAGAGCGGTATTCCTGGTGATCGACTGCAATAGGGAGCTCTCTAGCCTGGGACAGATATTTCTGCGACCATCAGTGAGATGTCAGGATGGTGTGTTACTGCTCTGGTGCCAGCATCAAGGATGTTTCAGAGTGGGTGTAAAATATACTGAAAGGGGAGAGTGACCAGAAGGAGGTCATTGTGCACATTGGTACCAACGACATAGGTAAGGAAAGGGATGAGGTTCTACAGAAAGAATATTGGAAACTAGGGGGGAGGTTGAAAAGTTGAAAAGTAGGTCCTTGAGGGTAGTAATATCAGGACTACTACCAGAGCCACGTGCTGGTGAGAGTAGGAATAGGAGGATAGAGCAGATGAATGCGTGGCTGAGGAGCTGGTGCAATATGCAAGGATTCACATTTTCGGACCTTTGAGATCTATAAGAGAGACAGGTTCCACCTGAATTGAAAAGGACCAATATCCTTGCAGGGAGATTTGTCAGTGCTACGCGGGAGGCTTTAAACTAGTGACCGGGAGTGGTAGTGAGAAAAAAGAAAAGGCTGAGTCAGGTACAGTAGATAAGGGGAGCAGGGCAAATAATCAAGACAAACAACAGCTTGGCAGAGAATGAGGTAAAATTGATAAATTAAACTACATTTATTTCAATGCAAGAGATCTGACAGGTAAGGCAGATGAACTTAGGGCATAGTTGAGAACATGGGACTGGGATATCATAGTATGACTGAAACGTGGCTCAGGGACGGACAGGGCTGGCAGCTTAATATTCTGGGCTATAGATGCTATAGGATGGTTAGAAAGGGTGGCAAGATGGGAGGGGGAATGGCAGTTTTGGTTAGGGATAACATTATGGTTGTACTTAGAGAGAATATTCCTGGGAGATTGTTCAGTGAAGTTATATGGATGGAACTGAGAAATAAGAAAAGGATGATCACCTTGTTGGGATTATATATAGGTGCCCCCAGTAGTCAGAGGGAATTTGAGATGCAAATATATAAGGAGATCTCAGATATCTGTAACAATAATAGGGTTGTAATGGTAGGGGATTTTAACTTTCCAAACATAGACTGGGACTGTAATAGTGTTAAGGGCTTGGATGGTGAGGAATTTGTTAAATGTGTCTAAGAAAACTTTCTCAATTAATATGTGGATGTACCTCCTGGAGAAGGAGCAATACTTGACCTTCTGTTGGGAAATAAGACAGGGCAAGTGGAGAGCACTTTGGGACAAGTGATCATAATTCTATTAGTTTTAAAATAGTTATGGAAAAGGATAGCACTGATCAAGTTCAAGTTCTGAATTGGAGTAAGGTCAATTTTGACAGTATCAGACAGGAACTTCCAAATTTTTTAGAGGCCTCTCACTTCCCAACCATCATTTACCTGTAAATAGTCTTCCCCTATTAACATTTTTTAAAAAAATTCATTTCTGGCTGCAGTCCTCCTGCTGTGGTTCAAAAAGGCAGCTCACCACCACCTTCTCAAGGGCAACTAGGGATGGGCAAGAAATGCTGGCCCAGCCAACAACGCCCACATCCCAGAAATGAATTTTTTAAAAAATGTTAATAGGGGAAGACTATTTACAGGTAAAGGATGGTTGATAAGTGAGAGGCCTCTAAAAATGAGATAATGAGAGTTCAGAGACAGTATGTTCCTGTTTTAGTGTGAAGGGCAAGGCAGGTAGCTGTAGGGAATGCTGGATTACTAGAGAAATTGAGGCTCTGGTCAAGAAAAGAAGGAGGCATATGTCAGGTAATGACAGCTGGGATAGAGTGAATACCAATAGGACTATAAGGGCAGTTGGAGTATACTCAAGAGGGAAATTAGGAAGGCAAAAAGGGGGCATGAGATAGCTTTGGCAAATAGAGTTAAGGAGACACGAAAGAGATTCAGTAAGTACATTAGGACAAAAGAGAACTAGGGTGAGAATAGGGCCCCTTAAAAGTCAGCAAGGCTTCTATGTATAGAACTATAAGAGATGGGCGAGATACTAAACGAATATTTCACATCAGTATTTCCCATGCAGAAGGACATGGAAGCTAGGGAACTTGGAGAAATAAATAGTGATGACTTGGAAAGAGTTCATATTACAGAAGGGTAGGTGCTGGAGGTCTTAAAACGAATAAAGGCAGATAAATGCCCAGGACCTGATCAGGTATTTCCTAGAACTCTGTGGGAAGCTAGGGAGGTAATTGCTAGGCCCCCTGCTGAGATATTTGTATCATCAACAGCCATGGGTGAGGTGCTGGAAGACTGGGGGTTGACTAATGTGAGCCCTTTATTTAAGAAATGCTGCAAGGAAAAGCCAGGGAACTATAGACTGGTGAGCCTGGTGAGCAAGTTGCTGGTGGGTAAGTTGCTGGTGGAGACTCTGAGGGACAGATTTACATGCATTTGGAAAAGCACGGACTGATTGGGGATTGCCAGCATGGCTTTGTGCGTGGGAAATCATGTCTCGCTAGTTTGACTGAGTTTTTTTGAAGAGGTGACAAAGAAGATTGTTGAAGGCAGAGCAGTGGACTTTAGCAAAGTGTTCAAAAGGTTGACTAGTTAGTAAGGTTAGATCACGTGGGATCCAGGGAAAAGTAGCCAATTGGATACAAAATTGACTTGAATGTAGGAGACGGAGGGTGCTGGTAGAGGGTTGCTTTTCATACTGGAGACCTGTGACCGACGGTGTGCCGCAACGATTGGTGCCGGGTCCACTCACTTTTGTCATTTATATAAATAATTTGGATGTGAATATAGGAGGTATGGTTGATAAGTTTGCAGGTAACACCAAAATAAGTGGTGTAGTGGACTGTGAAGAAGATTATCTCAGTGCAACGGAACCTTGATCAGATGGGGTAATGGGCTGAGGAGCAGCAAATGGAGTTTAATTTAGGTAAATGTGAGGTGTTGCATTTTGGTAAGGCAGAACAGGGCAGGTCTTACTCAGTTCATGGTAGGGTCCTGGGGAGTGTTGCCGAACAACAACACCTTGGGATGGGATACAGATGCACAGTTCCTTAAAAGTGGAGTCACAGGTAGACAGGGTGGTGAAGAAGGCATTTGGCACACTTGCCTTCATTGATCAGAACATTGAGAATAGGAATCATGTTGTGGTTGTACAGGACATTGGTGAGGCCAATTTTAGAATACTGCATATGATTCTGGTCGCCCTTCCATTGGTAAACTTGAGAAGATGCAGAAAACAATTACAAGGATGTTGCCAGGGTTGGAGGGTTTGAGCTATGGGGAGAGGCTGAATAGGCTGAGCCTATTTTCCCTAAAGCATCGGAGGCTGAGGGGTGACCTTGTAGAGGTTTATAAAACCATGAGGGGTATGGATAGAGTGAATAGCCCAGGTCTTTTTCCTAAGGTGGGGGAGACCAAAACTAGAGGACAGAGGTTTATGGTGAGCAGGGAAAGATTTAAAAAGGCCCTGAGGGGTAACTTTTTCACACAGAGGGCTGGTACATGTATGGAATGAGCTGCTAGAGGAAGTGGTGGAGGAGGGTACAATTACAACATTTAAAAGGCATCTGGATACCTGTAGATATATGAGCAGGAAGGGTTTAAACGGATAGTAGGAACTGCCGATGCTGGAGTCTGAGATAACAAGGTGTGGAGCTGCAGGAACACAGCAGGCCAGGCAGCATCAGATGAGCAGGAAAGCTGACGTTTTGGGTTGCTGGCTAATGGGACTAGGTCAGATTGGGATGTCTGGTCAGCATGGAAGAATTGGACCCAGGGGTCTGTTTCCATGCTCTATGACTCTACCACTGTGACATTGTGTCTTCTCTGGGGCAGAGGGAATAGAACAGGAGGCAAAGTGGGATGAGGTATTCTCCCCGACCCTCGCAAACTGTTCTGCATCTGGCTCCTGTGGCTTATTGGCTACTGTGCTGGCCTAGGATCTCTTATTAATGAGCAATGGAATTAGTTTGAGTTGGAAACAAGGTGGTGACCATTGTCATGTTGAAAGGTAATGGAAAGAGAAAGAAAGGTTTGCTTAGTAAGGGATTGGAATGAGCCAGGGCATTTCTGACCTTGATGTTTCGCCTACAGCTTGGCCAAAACTGGGAATTATCCCCCTTTTCCCCTTAGGTTGTTGCGAGGCTTTGAGTTATGCTAAGTGTTGTAACTACATGGTGGGTACATTTGGGTAAAGGTCATTTGGTTTTGTTTTGAGGTATCGGTGGAGACTATTTCCGACTGTTATTGCCGGGGAAATATATGGTCACTGCCTCAGCGCCTGGTTATAAAGATCAAGCTGTTCTCGTCAGTGTTGGTGCCGGCAAACCAACACGGGTGAGTCTCCTTTCCAGACTTGTATTTATTTGCTTCACTCCACTGCAATATTTATGTAGCGCCTTTCACACAGCAAGATGAGTGGGGCAGATAGGTGGGAGAGAAGATGGACAGGTTATGTCAGGTCAAGGAGACGGAAGGGAGGATGGGTGGGGCTGGGGGAAGGTATGTGGGATGGTGATAGGTTGGATGCAGGTAGGGGGCAGTGGGGATTGGTCGGTGGGAAGGGTAGGGTGGATAGGTGGGGAAGAAGACGGACATGTTGTGGCAGGTCGAGAAGATGGGGATGAGAGGGAGGGTTAAACGTGGGATGAGGCTGGGAGTGGAGAGATTTTAACACTGGTGAATTCTATGTTTAGGCCATTGGGCTGTAGGCTCCCGAGGCGGAATATGAGGTGTGGCTCCTCCAGTTTGTGGGTGGCATCATTGTGGCACTGGAGGAGGCCCAGGATGGACATGTCACCAAAGGAGTGGGAGGGGGAGTTAAAATGGTTGGCAACTGGAAGGTGTTATTGTTTTACGTACTGAGCGCAGATGCTCCACAAAACAGTCTCACCGATGTAGAAGAGGCCACATCAGGAGCAACGGATACAGTAGATCAGGTTGGAGGATGTACAGGTGAAGACCTGTCGCATATGAAAGGTTTGCTTTGGGCCTGAAATGGAGATGAGGTGGGCAGGTGTAGCACTTCCACTGGGAAAGGTGCCAGGTGCAGTGGGATTAGTGGTGAGTGTGGAGCGGATGTGGGAGTCATGGAGTGAGTGGCCCCTACGAAAAGCAGATAGGGGTGGGGAGGGAAATATCCCTTTGTTTGTGGGGTCTGGTTGTAGGTGGCAGAAGTGCCGGGGGATGATACGTTGGATGCAGAGGTTGGTGGGGTGGTATGTGAGGACAAAGGGGTTCAGTCGTTATTTTTGTTTGGGGGGGGGGGTTGATTTGAGGGCAGAAGTGTAGGAAATGCAAGAGATGTGGTGGAGGGCATTTTTGATCACCGGAGGGGAGAAGTTGCGGTCATTGCAACAGGAGGACATCTGGGATGTCTGGGAGTGGAATGTTCCATCTCGGGAGCAGAGGAATTGGGAGTAAGGGATCACATTCTTGCAGGAGGGTGGGTGAGAGGAGGTGTAGTCCAGGTAGCTATGGGAGTCGGTGGGCTTGAAATAGATGTTGGTGTTGAGGCGGTTACCAGAGATAGAGACAGAGAGGTCCAGGAAGGGGAGGGAGGTATCGGAGATGGTCCAGGTGAATTTGACGTTGGGGTTAAAGGTGTTAGCAAAGTGATGAACTTTTCAAGCTCCTCATGAGAGCACGATGGAGCGCCGATACAGTCATCAATGTGGCAGAGGAAGAGGTGGGGAATAGTGCCGCCGTTTCATACAGCACCTGCGCTCTGTACGTGACAAACGACAACACCTTCCAGTCGCCAAGCAATTTAACTTGCCCTCCCACTCATTTGGTGACATGTCTATCCTGAGCCTCCTCCAATGCCAAAAAGACACCGCACGCAAACTGGAGGAGCAATACCTCATATTCCACCCCAGGAGCCTATAGCTTGATGGCCTAAACATGGAATTCACCAGTTTTACAATCTCCCCACTCATGGGAGCAGAAAGGGGACTGTTTCACGTATCCTACGAAGAGGCAGGCATAGCTTGGAGCCATGCGGGTGCCCATGGCCAACCCTTTAGTCTGTAGGAAGTGGGAGGAATTAAAGGAGAAGTTGTTAAGGGCGTGAGGACGAATTCGGTTAAGCAGATGAGGGTGTCAGTGGAGGGGGACTGGTTGGGCCTACAGGAGAGGAAGAAGCGGAGAGCTTTTAGGTGATCTATGTGGGGGATAAAAGTGTACAGGGATTGTATGTCCGTAGTGAAGATGAGGTGTTAGGGGCCAGGGAATTGGAGAAGATGGAGGGTGTGTGTGGTGTCCCGAACGGAGGTGGGGAGTTCCTGGACCGGGGAGAGAAAATAGAGTCAAGGTAAGCGGAGATGAGTAGCTATCTATAGCTACCTCCTTTAAAATCCTAGCATGCACCCCATCAGGTCATTAGACTCTCATGTCACTGGACTCAAAATGTATTTCCCTCTCCACATTTTGCAGCATTTCCTACTTATATTTAAAATTTTCAACCTTATTTTCAAATCCCTTTGTGGCCTCATTCCTCCATATCTCTGATCGCCTACAGCTCCCAAGATCTCTACGTTCCTCTAATTCTGGCCTCTTGATCATCCCTAATTTTCAACTGCTACACCATTGGCCATGTCTTCCTCAGCCCCAAGCTCTGGGATTCTATCCCTACGTTTCCCCACCTTGCGGCCACACTGTCCTCTCTAAAGCCACTCTTTAAAATAAGCTTCAGCTGGTTTCTCCCAATACCTCCTCATGTGGCTAGGTGCAAAGTTCTGTTTGACAGCGCTCCTGTGAAGCATCTATAGGGCTGTTTTACTCCATTAAAGGTGCTGCGTAAATGTGCATTGTTCTTTTCTCATTTTCTGCTGGAATAAAATACACTCTGCCCTTAACCTGCCTACTGAGTGCCATCTCCTCTGCAGTGTAATTTTGATCTCCCTACAGGTTGACTTCCATTTGGTGCCATTGTCGGCTGCACCCAGCACCAGTGTGCCTACCATCTCGTTGCCTCCAGCCATCACAAGCAGTGTTTCCCTTCGCAAATTGGACCCAAGAATGACCAGGAAG
>JAHRHZ010000139.1:9635514-9647736 GCA_024137785.1 Ginglymostoma cirratum | reverse complement strand
TCAAGTTTTCCTGCTCCTATGATGCTGCTTGACCTGCTGTGTTCATCCAGCCCCATGCTTATTGTAGAATGGTCGGTAGCTTTGAGGTAAAAAGTGGCCTACACCCGGTCCTATTTCTTGTGCCTTTGTGTTCTTCAGAGAACGAAATCTCTCATTCTACCCTGATCCGGACACACAGCAATGTGGTTGGCTTTGAAATAGCCCAGTGAATCAATGAGAGATGGTACGGGTAGATATCTTCACATCCTAAGCATCTGCAGCAGTTTAAGAAGGCAGCTCACCGCCACCTTTTTGAGGGTAGCCATGATGTGGAGATGTTGGTATTGGTCTGGGGTGAACAAAGTCAGAAGTCACATGACACCAGGTTACAGTCCAACAGGTTTATTTAAAATGACAAGCTTTTGGAGCGCTGCTCCTATGTCAAGATCCACCTGACGAAGGAGCAGCGCTCAGAAAGCTTGTCATTTTAAATAAACTTTTTGGACTATAAGCTGGTGTCATGTGATTTCTGACTTCTTGAGGGTCATTAGAGACAGGCAATAAATGCTATCCCATGCACATTTTTTAAAAAAAAATTACAATAAATGAATAAATATTTATCAAGAATTGTTTTTAAGAATACATTTTGTTTTATGGCTTCAATGACTTTTCACCCTGCATTTTGCAAGATTCTGTGCTTAAGGAGATGAACTTTCACTTTAGTCTTTTGGCAGTACAGAACTTGAAACTGTTGCTGAAAAATGACATGTTTTGTCAAAGCCTTTCACCTTGTGCTCATCAGGACATTTCGCAAGAATGCCAATTCATGGAGAAAGTAACATTTATACTGCATCTCAGAAGAGTGTTGATTCTACCGGTCAACCAATTAACACTCACCTCCTGCAGTTTAAATGTTGGTTTTCCCCTAGAATCTGTAATTCATGAAAATTATCCTGATGATGGCAAGATTAAAAAGCCTTTGACAAAATGTGTCTTTTCTCAGCAATATTCAACTCATCACTTTCTGGTTCTCCAATCCTGGAGGGTTGGCAATATCAGTTGTGAGTTAAAGGCTGAATTTAGATATGACAGGGCCAATGGACGGTTCTTTTCCCAAACCCAGTGTTTTTGTTGATCTGTTATTTACACAACAGCCTTACCCTATTTTCTACTCTGTCATGAGGTTGCAGTTACTTGATGATTTCTTTCAACCACACAATAACTGCTTCTCTGACACCTGGCGAGATGGCCAACAAAATTTGGTGGGAGTTGGGGAGGTGAAATGGTTGTGTGTCTGTCACCCACCTAATGTGACTAAGAATCTCTATGGCAGTGTTCTGCTATGGACGAGATGCACCCTGACCCGGTGAAGAAACAGATCATCAACATTATTCCTCTTCTGCCCTGCTATAAAGATTGCGACCTTGCCCTTGGTCAGGTCGGATTGGAGCCAAAGGGATCTCCTTCCTCTTGGACACTCTGGCCTGACCCTGCTCCTTTTGTTTGGTTCAATTAAGATCATTGATTTTTAACCCAATGTGAATTTCTAATGACTGACCAAAATCATTTTTTGTCTCAGTAATAGGTAGTACATAAGATGTTTAAAGGTAACATTTAAAATATTGTGACAAATGTACTGAGTCAGTTGACATTATGTGTATATCATGATTGTAGCCATTCCTTGGCCAATACAAGATGACTGCTCATCTGAATTTTAGCATTATTTGATTGATTCAAGATTGCAATCATGACATTTTCTGGATAGTTCAGCCAATTCGCCCTGCAGCTGATTGTGTATCTAACTGTGTAGTAACTGTCCTGGGAGTGTTTAATGGGGACAGGGCAGATGGAGTTTTACTTTATATCTAACCCCATGCTGTACCTATGCTGGGAGTGTTTGATGGTGACAAGGTCGGGGGAGATTTACCCTGTATCTAACCCCGTGCCGTACCTGTCTGGAAATGTTTGATGGGAGAGTGTAGAGAAAGCTTTACTCTATATCTAACCCCGTCCTGTACCTGTTCTGGGAATGTTTGATGGGGAGATTGTAGAGGCAGCTTTACTTTCTATCTAACCCCATGCTGGACCTGTCCTAGGAATGTTTAATGAGGAGAGAGTTAGCGGTAGCCTTACTCTGCATCTGACCCCATGCTATAACTGACCTGGAAGTGTTTGATGGTGACAGTGTCAGGGAAGCTTTACTTTCACATTAAAAGAGTAGAGGGAGCTTTACTCTGTATGTAACCCTATGCAGTCCCTTTCCTGGGAGTATTTAATGAAGACAGTGTGGAGCTTTACTTTCACTTAAAAAGTGTAGAGAATTTTACTCTATATCTAATCCTGTGCTGTATATGTCCTAGGGTGTTTGATGGGGGCAGAGCATAGGGAAAATTTATCTGGGTCCATCCCCATGCTATCTCTGTCCTACCGTAATAAAGTCTTCATTGGAGCTGATTTTTCCTCATCTGGTTTGTTGATGTGCCACAGGTTGACATCATCTGAGAATAAGATGCTGCAAGCATCATGTGGGCAGATTCTCGGTGGTGAACTCTGCAGTTGCCTGCCTGTTTCTGTACAGTCTATAGCCTCGATGCAGGAAGTCACGTACATTATGCACTCACTTGTGAAATGAATCTTGCTCGTTCCACTGAGGAAGACACATGACCGATAAATAATTTGTAGTGGAGACCACAATTTGACTGTTTCCAAATTGTCAATTTGATAACAGCCGTTGTTCAGTGGGTGATATTCTCACCTGCAAGTCCAAAGGCTGTTCCTTCAAGCACATTGTGGAAAATTGAGTATTTTATCCAAGCTCATATCCTCAGTACAGTCCTGAGGGGTTTCTGCATAACTGGAGGTGCTGTCTTTCAGATGTGTGTTTAATGTGAGGTGCTGACTGTCTGCACATATGCAAAAGACCTCACACCAACATTTGGATGATGAGTCTGCCCTCATGTCCTGGTCCATGCTTGCACCCTACTCGCATCACTAAAACAGATTATCTTGTCATCATCCCACTGGCATTTGTGGGATATTGCTGTGGAGAAATTTGTGGCTATGTTTTGCTACAATGGAATGGTGGCTACACTTCAAAAGTATTTCATTAGCTATCTCCCATTCACTGCGGTAACTTTCATGGAGGTGTGCAACAAAATGTTGTTCGCAAACGCACGTGCGACAAAAGAGCTTTCATTTCTATAGCATCTGTCACAACTTTGGTGGTGGGGGAGGGGTCTGAATGCACTTTCTGGAGGTGGGGGGGGGGTGGTGGGGAGGGGGAGCCCCAGTCAGTGGCATTGATTGTGCTGTGACCTGGTGGATCACCACCTTGTCGGATGGAGAGTGATGACTTGGTTCAGTATTTCCAGGAGCAAATTACTGCAGATGCTGCAATCTGTACTGAAAACAAAAAATGCTGGAAATCACAGCGGGTTAGGCAGCATCCAAGGAGAGAGAGAGCAAGCAAACTTTTCAAATTCTGATAAAGAGTCATCTACACTCGAAACATCAGCTTGCTGTCTCTCCATGGATGCTGCCTGACCTGCTGTGGTTTCCTGCGTTTTTTGCTTTCAGTTCCATATTTGCAGCTCAGGCAGAGATTGAGGAAAATAATATTGAATCATAGAGGACAATACACAAATATTGATGGAAGCAGCCATAATTGAATAAGTAATACATCTAAAGAGGTGACAAATTCCAAGGATTAGATAGTTTCCATTACATGATTTTCAAGGAAGCAGGTGATAATACTGCAGATGCTCAAACTCTAATCTTCCAAAGTTCTTTCAAGATAGGAACTGTTACTTGTGAAATCATTTTGAACGGAAATAAGAAATAATAAGGGAAAGAATTCACAGGTGGGAGTGGCCTGTAAGCTCCCAAAGAGTTGCCTCACTGTACGACAAATTATAAATTGAAAAATAATAAGCGTGAATAAGAAGGGGACTACAATTGTCACAAGTGATTTTAATCTACATATTGACTGGACAAATCAAATGGGCAAGGCTAACATGGAAGACAAATTTCTAGAGAATGCCAGGGATTGTTTGTTAGAAGAATATGTTTGCAGAACCTACCCAGGACAGGCCGTTTTAGATCTAGTAATCATGGGTGATTCATAAGAGATTTTATAGTTAAGGATCTGTAGGGAGTAGTGATCACAACATGGCAGAAACTCAAATTCAGTTTGAAGGAGAACAACTCTGGTTTCAAACCAGTGTTCTCAACTTAAGTAAGGGCTGAGATATGAAGAAAAAGTTGTTTAAAACGAGCTGAGAAATACAGTAGGTGGAAAGTCAGTGGACGAGCAGTGGCAGACATTTCAGAATACTCAGCAAAAATTTATTCCAGTCAAAAAGAAGGACTTGATGAGAAGGATCAACATCCATTGTTAGCAACAGTGATCAAGGAGAGTATCCAATCAAACACTAAAATGTGCAAAGTGGCAAAAACTAGTGGTAGGCCAGCAGATTGGGAATATTTTAGAAACCAGCAGACGATGACTATACAGTTAATAAAGAGAGAGAAAATTGATTATGAAAGTAAATTGGCAAGAAATATTACTAAATAGAACTTCTATGGGTACATAGAAAAAGAGAATAGCTAAGTAAGTGTTGAACCCTTGGAGGATGCAACTGGGGAATTGATAACAGGGAACTGGAAGATTATTTAAACATTTTGTATCGATCTTCACCGTGGAGGACAGTATAAGCAAGGTCCTAATGGGAGGAAAGATCTTATATCAGTATCTATCACAAGAGACAAAATGTTTGACAAATTAATAGGACTAAAGGTAGTCAAGTCACCAGGAACTGATTGTCTGCATCCAAGTGTTTTAAAAGAAGTGGCTGCAGAGATGGTGGAGGCATTGATTGAAATATTCCAGAAGATACTGGATTCGGGGAGAGTACTCGTGGCCTGCCAATGTAGTGCCCTTTCAAAAAGAATGAGACTCAGAAAGCAATAGGAAACTATCGGTCATTTAGTCTGTCATCTGTTATAGTGTCACAGAGTTGTGCAGCATGGAAACAGACTCATAGAGTGATAAAGTCATAGAGATATACGGCACGGAAACAGACCCTTCAGTTCAACTCGTCCATGCCGACCATATATCCTATATATATATAGTCCCATTTGCCAGCATTTGGTCCATATCCCTCTAAACACTTCCTATTCATATACCCATCCAGATGCCTTTTAAATGTTGTAATTGTACCAGCCTCCACCACTTCCTCTGGCAGCTCACTTCCATATACGCACCACTTTCTGTGTGGAAAAGTTTCCCCTTAGGTCCCTTTTATGCCTTTCCTTTCTCACCCTAAACCTACACCCTCTAGTTTTGGACTCGCCCACAACAGGGAAAAGACCTTGTCTACTTACCCTATCTATGCTCCTCATGATTTTATAAACCTCTATAAAGTCACCCCTCACTCTGACACTCCAGGGAAAGATGCCCCAGCCTATTTAGCCTCTCCATATAGCTCAAACCTTCCAACCCTGGCAACATCCTCATAAATCTTTACTGAACCCTTTCTGGTTTCACAACATCCTTCCTTGCTATATCTTCCTATAGCAGGGAGACTAGAATTTCAAGCAATACTTCAAAAGTGGCCAAACTAATGTCCTGTACAGCCACAACATGACCACCCAACTCCTATACTCAATGCACTGACAATAAAGGCAAGCGTACCAACTGCCTTCCTCACTATCCTATCTATCGAAGACTCAACTTTCAAGGAACTATGAACCTGCAATCCAAGGTCTCTTTGTTCAGCAACACTCCCCAGGACCTTACCATTAACTGTATGTGTCCTGCCACGATTTGCCTTTCCAAAATGCAGCACCACACAGCTATCTAAATTAAACTCCATCTGCCACTCCTCGGCCCATTGGTCCATCTGATCAAGATCCTGTTGTACACTGAGGTAACCTTCTTCACTGTCTGCTACAACTCCAATTTTGGAGTCATCTGCAAACTTACTAACCATATCTCCTGTGTTCACATCCAAATCATTTATACAAATGACGAAAAGCAGTGGACTCTGCACCGATCCTTGCGGCACACCACTGGTCACAGGCTTCCAGCCTGAAGAGCAACCTCCACCACCACCCTCTGTCTTCTACCATTGAGCCAGTTCTGTTTATCCAAAAAGCTAGTTCTCCCTGTATTTCTGTGATCTAACCTTGCCAATCATTCTACCATGAGGAAGTTTGTTGAATGCCTTACTGAAGTCTATATAGATCACATCCACCACTCTGCCCTCGTCAATCCTCTTCATCACTTTAGAAAACTTAATCAAGTTAGTGAGACACAATTTCCCACGCACAAAGCCATGTTGACTATCCTTAATC
This sequence comes from Ginglymostoma cirratum, assembly GCA_024137785.1. Classification (NCBI taxonomy): domain Eukaryota; kingdom Metazoa; phylum Chordata; class Chondrichthyes; order Orectolobiformes; family Ginglymostomatidae; genus Ginglymostoma; species Ginglymostoma cirratum. Next base: position 9,641,403 of record JAHRHZ010000139.1, on the reverse strand, counting down.
CGTCCTTGCCGTTCCAAGTACATGTAAATCCTGTCCCTCAGGATCTGTCTAACAACTTGCCCACCACCTATGTCAGGCTCACTGGCCTATAGTTCCCTGGCTTTTCCTTACCACCCTTCTTAAATAGTGGCACAATATTTCTAACATCAAGTCTTCTGGCAACGCACCTGCGGCTATCAATGATACAGTTATCTCAGCAAGGGGCTCAGCAATCTCTTCCCTCACTTCACATAGAGTTCTAGGGTACACCTTATCAGGTCCCAGGGATTTATCCACCTTTATGTGTTTTGAGACATTCAGCACCTCCTCCTCTGTAATATGGACAGTTTTCAAGGTGTTGCTATTTATTTCCCCACGTTCTCCATCTTCCATAACCTTCTCCACAGCAAACACTGATGCAAAATTGTTGTTTAGTATCTCCCCCATCTCCTGCAGTTCCACACTTAAATGGGCTTGTTGATCTTTAAGGGGCCCTATTCTCCACCTAGTTACCCTTTTGTCCTTAATGTATTTCCAGAATCCTTTTGGGTTCTCCTTAATCTAATTTGCCCAAACTACTTCATGTCCCTGTTTGCCCTCCTGATTTCCCTCTTATGTTTACCCCTGCTGCCCATATACTCTTCTACGGATTCACTCGATCCCTGCTGTCTATACCTGACATATGCTTCTTTCTTTTTTCTTGACCAAACCTTAATTTCTCTACTCATTCAGCATTCCCTACACCTACCAACCTTTCCCCTTCACCCTAGCTGGAACATACCATCTCTGGACTCTTGTTATCTCATTTTTGAATGCTGCCCATTTTCCAGCTGTCCCTTTACCTGCAAACATCCACGCCCAATTAACTTTTGGAATTTCTTGCCGAATACCGTCAAAATTGGCCTTCCTCCAATTTTGAACTTAAACTTTTAGATCCACTCTATCCTTTTCCATCACTATTTTAAAACTAATAGAATTACGGTCACTGGCCCCCAGAGTGATCCCCCACTGACATTTCAGTCACCTGCCCAGCCTTATTTCCCAAGAGTAGGTTAAGTTTTGCACCTTGTCGAGTAGGTACATTCACATACTGAATCAGAAAATTTTCTTGTGCACACTAACAAAGTCCTGTCCATCCAAGTCCTTAACACTATGGCAGTATCACTCTATGTTTGGAAAATTAAAATTCCCTTCCTTAACCACCTATTATTCTCACAAATAACTGAGACCCCCTTACAAATTTGTTTCTCAACTTCCGGCTGACTACTGGGGTGTCTATAGTACAATCCCAATAAGGTGATCATCCCTTTCTTATTTCTCAGTTCCATTCAAATAACTTCCCTAGATATATTTCCAGGAATATCTTCCTTAAGTACAGCAGTAATGTTATCCTTAATCAAAACACCACTCCGCTCCTCTCTTGCTCCCCTTTCAATCCTTCCAGTAGCATCTAAACCCTGGAACATTAAGCTGCCAGTCCTGTCCATCCCTGAGTCACACCTCTGTAATTGCTATGATATCCCAGTCCCATGGTCCCAACCATGCCCTCAGTTCAACTGCCTTGCCTGTTCTTCAGTCCAACTCATCCATGCCGACCAAATATCCTAAGTTAATCCAGTCTTATTTGCCAGCATTTGGCCCAGATCCCTCTAAACCTTTCCTATTCATGTACCCATCCAGATGCCTTTCAAATGTAAATGTTGTTGGAAAAATGCTACAGTCCATTATTAAGGAAGAAATAACATGATTTTAGAAAAGCTTAATGCAATCAGAGTCAACATAGTTTTATTAAAGGGAAATTGTTTCACAAGTTTGATAGAATCTTTGAAGATATAACAAGCGGGGTTGATAAAGGAGAACTGGTAGATGTTGTCCATTTGGATTTCCAGAAAACATTCGATAAGGTTCCATGTAGAAGGTAATTGCACAAGGAGCCGACAGTACTAAGGTATTGTATTTGCATGTATCAAGAATTGCTTACCAGTCATAAGATAAAATGTCAGGATTATTGGGTCTTTTTCAGGGTGTAAAGATGTAACTAGTGGAGTGCCACAAGGATCAGTCCTAGGTCTCATTATTTACCGCATATATTAATGACTTGGAGGAGGGGCAGAGTGTAGTTTTCCAAATTTCCAAATCAATATAAAAATACATGTGATGAGAACATAAGGAATTTTCAAAGGGATATAGATAAGTTGAGTAAGTGGACAAAAACTTAGTGGATGGAGAGTCATAGAATCATAGACCTGTATAGCAAAGAAACAGATCCTTTGGTTCAACTCATCCATGCCGACCATATATCCTATATAAATCTAGTCCCATGTGCCAGCATTTGGCCCATATCCCTCTAAACACTTCCAATCCATATACCCATCCAGATCCCTTTTAAATGTTGTAATTGTACCAGCATCCACCACTACCTCTGGCAACTTATTCCATACATGCACCACCCTCTGTGTGAAAAAGTTACCCCTTAGGTCCCCTTTAAATCTTTCCTTCTCACCTTAAACCTGTGCCCTCAAGTGTTGAACTCCCCTACCCTGCCCTTATCCATGCCCATCATGATTTTATAAACTTCCATTATGTCACACCTCAGCCTCTGACACTCCAGGGAACATAGCCCCAGCATTTTCAGCCTCTCCCTATAGCTCAAAATCTTTAATGTAGGAAGGTGAGAGGTCACGTATTCTGTTAGAAGAATCAAAAGGAAAACCATTATTTATATGGAGAAAGTCTTTACAAAGTGTAGTGCAGAAGGATCTGGGTGATCTTGTGAATGAACCACAAAACGTTAACATGGAGCTGAGTAAATAACTAAGAAGGCAAACAGAATTTTGGCCTTTATTCTTTGGGGGATGGAGTTTAAAAACAAGGGAGTCTTGTTACTACTGTACAGGGTGAGGCTGAACCTAGAGTACTGCGTGTAGTTTTGACTCCCATGTTTAAAAACGGATATTCTAGCATTGGAGACTGTTCAAACAAAATTCACTAGGTTGATTCTTAGAATCAAGGGACTTATCTTGACTTCTCAAGAATACTTAAACAGGTTAGGCCTTTATTCATTAGGGTTTAGAAGTGTGAAGGTACTCTTATTGAAACATATAAGATTCTGAAGGGACTTAACAGAGTCGATGCTGAAAAAAAGTGGGGGAATCTCTAATTTGGGGATATAGTTACAAAACAAGGGGCCTCCCCTATTTCTGAAGAAGAATCCTGACCTAAAATGTCAACTTTTCCTGCTTCTCTGATGCTGCCTGGCCTGCTGTGCTCCTCCAGCTCCATACTGTGTAATGTCGGACACTCATTTAAAACTGAGTTGTGAAAGAAATTCTTTTCCTAAAAGGTAGCCATCGTCTAGAGTTCTTGACCCCAGAGAGTAATGGAGGCGAGACCACTGAAAACATGTAAAGAGGAGGTGTACAGATTTTGTTTTAAAACATTGGGGAGCTGAGCTGGCCCAAAAGAGGAGTTGTAGCATGGGACTGATCAGCCATGATCTTGTTGAATGACAAGACAGACTCGAGGGGCCAAATGGCCTACTGCTGGTTCTTTTTCTTATGCTCTTACTCATCACTCACCATCCAGACTTGGAAATATATTGCTTTCCCTTCTGTTTCACTAGGTCAAAGTCCTGGAATTCATCCTGGAATGAGTGGCACAGCAAAGTGTGCAGAGGGTTATAGATAGGTTAAGTGAGTGGGCAAGGATCTGGCAGATGGAGTACAATTTTGGTAAATGTGAGGTCATCCATTTTGGTAGAAACAACAATAAAATGGACTATTATTTAAATAATGAAAAATTGCAGCACGCACCAGCACCTGGGTGTCCTTGTGCATGAATCACAAAAAGTTGGTTTGCAGGTGCAGCGGGTAATTAAGAAGGCAAATGGAAAATTGTCCTTCATTGCTAGAGGGATAGAGTTTGAAGGGAGGTTATGCTGCAGATGCAGGTGAGGCCACACCTGGAGTACTGCGTCTCCTTACTTGAGAAAGGATGTACCGGCACTGGTGGGGGTGCAGGGGAGATTCACTAGGTTGATTCCGGAGTTGAGAGGGTTGGCTTGTAGGAGAAATTGAGTAGAGTGGGACTATACTCATTAGAATTTAGAAGAATGAGGGTGGATCTTATAGAAACATATACAATTATAAAGGGAATAGATAAGATAGAAACGGGGAGGTTGTTTCCACTGGTGGGTGAAACTAGAATTGGGGGCATAGCCTTAAAATAAAAGTGAACACATTTAGGACTGAGATAACAAGGTGTAGAGCTGGATGAACACAGCAGACCAAGCAGCATCAGAGGAGCAGGAAAGCTGACGTTTCAGGTCTGGACCCTTCTTCAGAAAATTTTAACCCCACTGCGAAGCCTCTTCTAAGGAGACAGCTTTCCTGCTCCTATGATGCTGCTTGCTCTGCTGTGTTCATCCAGCTCTACACCTTGTTATCTCAGATTCTCCAGCATTGGCAGTTCCCACTATTTCTGAATCAGATTTAGGACTGAGTTAAGGAGGAACTTCTTCACCCAAAGGGTTGTGAATCTGTGGAATTCCCCGCTCAGTGAGGCTACCTCATTAAATGTTTTTAAGGCAAAGATAGATAGATTTTTGAACGGTAAATGAATTAAGGGTTATGGTGAGTGGGCAGGTAAGTGGAGCTGAGTCCACCAAAAGATCAGTCATGATCTTGCTGAATGGCAGTGCAGGCTCACTGGGCCAGTGACCTACTCCTGCTCCTGTTTCTGATGTTCTTTTGTTCTTATGAACTACCTCCCTAACAGCACTGTAGGTGTTCTTATAGAAAATGGACGAGAGTGGTTCAAGAATGCAGCTCATCACTACCTTCGCAAGGGCAACTAAGAATGGGCAATAAATTCTGGTCCCGCCAGTGAAGCCCACATCCCATGAATGAATACAAATAATAGCCTCTAGCAAACAAGCATTAAATGCTCATTGGGGAAGTGTCATTGAAACTTCAGGTACTAAAGCCAGCATTCTGTTTACTTTCCTGTGAGATTTTGCTCTATCAACAAGTTGTCAAGGATGGTTCACTGTGTAGTACTTTTGCTTCAGATTTGAAAGGTTTTGAGCTCAAATCCTGCTCCTAAGCAGCTAATCTAAGGTGACACTCAGTTCATTACTGAGGTGTGCTGCTCTGTCCAAGGTTCTATCAAATGCCTGCTTAAGATCCTGAGGCACATTTCAAAGAAGTGCATGACATTTTACTCTTTGCCCTGGAGTCAACATTCCTTTCACCAAAAACACTAAAACAGGTTCATTAACACGTTTTTGCTGGCTGGACAAATAGTTAATTGATTGTAAAGAACTTTAGAATGTACTGAGATTGTGAGATGCTATAGAAATTCGAGTCCTTATTTTCTGTTGCCTCTGTTGAGCTACGGTGCAAGTAGGTTTTTCACAGCACGAGTCAATGCCTACAGCAGATAAAGTAATTTCCCCCTTAATTATAGCCTCCATGATCACACAGTTGGACCTGTAACACTGTCACGTTATTAGGAAGTGACTTTCCAGCCACAACTTCTGTCTGCCCATTTTCACTTTACATTAGACAAACACAGTGTCAGTTTAAAGGCTGCTACTGAAACACACACTGCTTGTCTAAATAAAAGCAGAATACTTGCAGGTGCTAAATACCTGAAATAAAAGCAGAAAATGCTGGAAAATATTTCTTCAGCATTCTCAGTTTTGATACTCTATTTGTCGACTGGGAAAGTCACTTCCTAAAAACTAGCTTCAAAGGAAACAGATAGGGGATTGCTACCAGAGATAAAAGGTACTGCAGATGCTGGAGAATCTGAGATAACAAGCATGGGGCTGGATGAACACAGCAGGTCAAGCAGCATCATAGGAGCAGGAAAACTTGACGTTTCGGGCCTAAACCCTTCATCAGAAAT
>JAHRHZ010000139.1:9598596-9630514 GCA_024137785.1 Ginglymostoma cirratum | reverse complement strand
GGGCTTGACTGGACAAGTGAGGCTGGGCTGGACAGGACAGGACAGGCGGGTGAGGCTTGTGCCTGGGCTGGGCTGGGCTGGACAGGACACGACAAGTGAGGCTGGGCAGGATAGGACAGGTGGTGAGGCTGGAGCCTGGGCTTGACTTGACTGGACTGGACAAGTGAGGCTGGGCAGGATAGGGCAGGCGGTGAGGCTGGAGCCTGGGCTCGGTTAGATGGGACAGGGGAGGCTGGACCCTGGGCTAGGCTAGGCTGGGCTGGGCAGGACAAGACAGGTGAGGCTGTATCCCAGCCTGAGGGCACACAATCCCAATGGGATCCCTCTATCCCTGCAGTCACCACAAGGGGAGAGTGGAATCGCAGTGCTTAAGATGTGTTATTGTTTCTGACTGCCTCCCCCCCCCGCCAACAGTCTGGTGTGTGTGTGTGTGTGTGTGTGTGTGTGTGTGTGTGTGGTGCCCACCCTGCCCCAATAGCAAGTGTCCTACCAAAAAATTGTTATAGTGTGAATAAATGATTTGTTAAGCTTTGGTTTTGTACCTGTTTTGCTGACAATGGAACTTGTTAAGGAGTCAAGTATCTCTGTAATTTACACAGTTTGGGGGGTGCAGGAGTTAGGTTTGCCTCTGAGGTAGTGATAAGATCCCTTTTATAGAGAGAGAGAGACCTGGGGTTTCCCTCCCATGTGTGTGTAAGGTAAGCGGAAGGTTGGGAACTGGGCTGTATCATCTGACCTTTGCCCTGAAGTGCTGAGGTGGCCTGGAGCTGTCCAACTGAGGTTCCTTTCTGTGTGTTACTGAACACGCAATGTATTCAACTGGTGTGTTGGCTGTGGCCAAGTCCCTGGCTGAGGATGGTAGTGATGCCCCTTGTGGTTCAATAATCCATTTGCATTCCTGGATGTACAGCAGAGTTGGAAACCAGCAAGAAATTGGCACTTTCTTTTAAGATCCTAAGGAGGTGGGTCTGAATCTGCAGCTAGTAAAAATTTGAATCTTGGTGCAAACTGTGCTAAATTCTGTGTGTGGCAGCAATAATTAACTGTGAGGACAAAGAATGAACACATGGATTTTGGTTTCACTGAGATATTTTAGAAAATTACTCCTTCCTGAGAAAGAGGAACTCTGGGGGAGTGAGTGTCACCAAGAAATTCTGATCTGCAAGCTTGGAATTCCTGAACAGTCAGCAAGATCCAGTTGCAGAACGTGTGCATGTCCTGTTGCAGGGACAGTTCCTGGGTTTTAACACTGACTGAGTGGAGCCTGTAGACCCACTGGGTAGGTAAATCTCTCTGCAGTGGTCCGTTGCCTTGGTAATCCATCAACACAGGTTGTTGCTTTACTGGAAAATGCTTCCTTTTAAAATTGCAACTTTTCAACTGTTCATTTGTCCCAACACTGCTCATCTTTCCTGATTCCTTCCACTGCCGCCTCTATTCTAGAGTACTTAGCCAAGCCTCTGTGTGAGCCTGGATATAAGTGGGTATTCAACAGCAAAGGGCATCACAATCCTATCAGATCCTGTCACCCCTTGATATTAGCACACATCCATCTCTCTAGTGATCATTGACTATCAGGCAGGAGCAGAAACCCAAGAAATTTCAATTAATTTTCATACAGCCTTTATCGAACAGCAGCCTGCGCCACATCAGCGAGGCCAGCCTGGTCTGAACTTGGTCAGGTATATCAGTGCTGAGCATGATGAAAGTTGAATATCCTGTGCATTTAGTCAACTGACCCAGTATTTCCTTACGTGATTGATTGTCATGTTCTGTTTTCTAGTGCTCTGTTAAAACATCTGGGATATTTATTCTGTCAGAAGTACTATATAAATGGAAGTTCTTGTTGAGTTTGACTGTATGCAATACCAGTCGCTACATGTGGCCTTGAAGCCAAGGGTTGAGGGGTGGAATGCAGAGTAAATTAGAAACAAATGCTAAACCAGTACATGCTCCACCCTGTCCCCATGCCACAGGCAAGTGTCTTCTAAAACTTAAAATTAGTCGTTGCAAGCAGAGATGCAAACTGACAGACTCTTCCCAATCTGTGTTTTCTCTGCCCCAAACATAATTGTGGATCATTTCAAAATACTTTAATTGCAGTGTTTCTCTCACATGCTGATCACTCAGTGCTGAGGATGGACTGTTTTTGAATCAACTTCCACATTCCCTGGGTAGATACAGAGTAAAGCTCATGCAACTCTTGTAAACTGCAAGTAAAGCTAACTCTACACTGTTTCCACCCAGGACATGAGCAATAACACCTTGCATTTATATAGCACCTTCAATATAGTAATGTTCCAAGGTGCTTCACACCATATTTAATACTGAGCCACATTATGATAGTTCCCCCACTATCAACATCCTGGGGTTACCATTGACCAGAAACTGTGCTGGATTAGTCATTTAACTACTGTGGTTACATGAGCAAGTCAGAGGCTAGGAGTCCTGCTGTAAGTAACTCACCACCTGACTCCCCAAAGCCTGTGTCAAACCGTATCTGATACTGAGCCACATTATGACAAATGACCAAGGTCAGTTTTAAAGAAAGGGAGAGATGGAGATGGAGATGGAATTTCAGAGCATAGGGCCTGCCAATGGTTGAGCAACTTAAATTATAGTGAACATGAGGTCAGCTATGAGGATTACTGAGATCCCTGAGGGTGTGGGCCAGGATGAAATTTCTTCCTATTACATCATAAAATGTGGATGTTCAGTATTTATTGCCCAACTCCAATTCGAAAATAGGAACAGGAGTCGGCCATTTGGCCCTTTGAGTCTGCTGTGCCATTCAGTATGCACATGGCTGATCCTCTATCTCAGTACCATGTACCTGCTTTCTCCCACGCCCCTGATGCCTTTAATATCTTGAGAAGGTGATGGTGAGCTGCCTTCTTGAACTGCTGCAGTCTGCGTGTTGTCAGGACATCATGGTGCTGTTAGGGAGGGGATTCCAGGATTTTGACCCAGGGCCAGTGATATATTTCCAAGTCAAGATGGTGAGTGGCTTAGAAGGAAACTTGGAGGGGATTGTGTTCCCGTGTATCTGCATTTGTCTTTTTTTAGATGGTAGAGGTCATGGGTTTGAAAGGTGCTATGTAAAGAGCCATGGTGAATTTCTGCATCTTGTCGATGGTACACACTGCTGCTTGTGTGTGTTCCTTCACACTCCTCACTTGTCTCACGTAGATAGTGAACAGACTTAGGGGAGCCAGGAAGTGAGTTACTTAGCCACAGTAGTTAAATGACCAATCGAGCCCAGTTTCTGATCAATGCCAACCCCAGGATGTTGATAGTTGAGAAATTCAGTGGTCATCTGATTGTCAAGCGGTAATGGTCAGATTCTTTCCTGTTAAGTGGTAGTGATTGCCTGCAGTTGTCACGTGAATCTTACTCGTAAGACCTGGTCTGGACGTAGACTGCTTTGGTATGTGAGGAGTCACATGATGCTGAGCGTTGCGCAGTCATCAGTGAATGTTCCCATTTCTGATCTTTGGTGGGAAGCTCATTGGTGAAACAGCTGTTTGGGAACGGTAGGTCAGGGTGAAGGCTTGGAGTGATGTGAAAACCAGGAGATGGATTTTAGAATTAGCAAGCTAATGTAGGACAGGAATCATTTGGAGTGTTGTGAGGGCAGGACTTGGTGTGCGCGTTGGGATAGAGTTTTGGATGAGCTGAAATTTTCAAGGTGGTGGAAACCGAAAGGTCATCCAGAGTGCTTTGAAATTGTCAAATCAAGAGACAGCTAAGATGTGGATCAGGGTTTCAGCAGCCAGTGAGTTGAGACAGGATGGAGTTGGACAATGTTACAGATGTGCATGTAGGTGACCTGTGATATGTCACCACTCTCTGCTTGGAAGGTCCTCTCAACACCTGATACTCCCCTGGACAATATTTCTCAATTTATACTGTATTAGTTTTAAATGTTTCTAGCTCCCTGTCTGTGGGTACTGTGGTCTCAGTGGTATGAATGCTGCTCTGAGACCATGGATTTCACACGGTTTCTGTCCAACAATGAGAGTTGAGTTCCATTTGGTTGCAGTGCTGAGATCTGAGAGACATTTTAATCAAAGAGTCTGCAAAAACATTCTTGCAAAATGTTTGTATGTGTCATATTGGTGGCGATTTACCACCCTATATTGGGAGGAATGAAGCAGGCTCAGTTATATTCCTGGAGTGTTTGCAAATAAAAAATGCCGGGGACATGTGTCTCCCCACTGGCACCGTATCCCGGTGTTGTACGCTGCCGGACCCATCCCCACTGGCATTGTAGCTACATGTCAGGGCTGTCTGTCCAACACTGTACTGCTCTGCTGGAAGTGCTGTCTTTCTGATGTGATGTTAACTGCAGCCCCGTGTGTGTACTTGGGTGGAAGTAGTCTCCCCTGGCACTATTTCAAGAAAAAGCAGAGAAGTTCTCCCCTGTGTCCTAGTAAATATTTATCTGCAATGAATCCAAATAAAACAGATTCAGTGGTCATTACCAGACTATTGTGGAATGTTTTGATCTACGTGTGAATTAGCTGCTACGTTTCATACATTATAACAGTGTACAAACTCAGAAGTACATCATTATTTGCAAAACAGTGGGACATCTGGTGACCACTATAGGTGCTACATAAAGGCAGCACATTTATGCTTTTGCAGTACTTAATCTCAGTATGATTCTACTCAAAATATGCCCCAGGCCTAAACGAAGCTTAGGACAAACTCTGTATTTACATCAAGTGGTGTTTTAGAAGTTGTGTTGGATGTGATGTTGGAGCTCTCTCTCTGTGCCTCTCAGCTCCACCTTGCAAGTTAGCACGTTTTGTAGCAGTGTTCGGTCTGTGCCGCAGCCCACCATCTGTCAATGAAGTGTAAGTGAGATGTCTGATGGACCAGAGCCAAACCAACAGACCTATCACCATCTACTGTGAATGATGCTTTGTAGAAACAGGAGGAGACTCTTCAGTCCCTATAAAACTCTAATGTCCCGTTGGAGTGAGCATCGCTCTTAAATTCACTAGGACACTAATGTTAGAATTAGATTTTAGAATTAGCTTTTATTGTCACATGCAGTCCAGTATAGGAATACATGAGCACAGTGAAAAGTATACAAAGTAACCATTCTCGGGCACCATTTAGATACAAAAGCAGAATTTTTAAAAAGCAACAAAAATACAGAAAGCTAAAAGGTAAGAAAAACATCCGGATCTTAAAATCTAAGTCTTCTCTCCTGTGAAGGTGTCTGGAACCACTTATGCAGGGACCTGGGCCTAGCCACACATCACGGCCGTAGTAATAGCAGGAGCCGAGGAGGCAGCTACTCCCAGGTCAGGCTTGTAGGGATCAGCAGCTCCAGAGAGAGAGACGTTCAATATCTCGATTCCAATTTGAGTTCAGAGCTCTGAAAAAGAGGCCTGCCAGACTCGATGTTAATGTTGTTTCTCTCTGTCTCCACAGATAGTGCTAGGCCTCGAGCCCTTTGTGTATTTATTTCTGAACTCCAGCAGCTGTATTTGATTATCGATCCTGCCAGGCTCTGTCGCTAGTGACATCGATGGTGTGGATGCTGTTGGCAAAAGAGATGCACCCACCCATTTAGTTTTAAATCCAAACCTAGTTCACGCTATATTTGAGGTGCAAGATGGAAACGTAGGTCTCCCTTCTTTAAATTTTGGGAGGGAAAGAGAGAAGTTAAACGATTGGGGTGGGAGGGGGAAGGTGATGTTTCAGCCCTTATTCGTTGTTTGTAACAGGTGCCAAACATATGAAGGAGACACTCTGGAAGATGTTGAGCTCTTCCCATATCTTGGCAGCTTCCTCTCAATTGGCTACCACTCGAGGGATTCAGCACCAAACCAACTCGCCATTCAATTAGCTCCAGATGGAGAGGCTGTACCTTTTGTGTGGCTGACCAGCATTTATTGGTGCTGTTAGTCACCCTTCAGAAGGTGGGTGAGCTGCCTTCTTGAACCTTTGTAGAGCAAATTGCTTCAAGATGCACCGACCCCACCCTGGCCTGAGTAAACTTGCTGGAATTCTAAGACAATGTCTCGTTATTCTGGACTGCTCCCCCCCCCCCCCCCAAAAAAAGAGGAAATAGTTGCTCTGTATTGACCCTATCAAATTCCCTTCTCACTCTCAGGCAATCCATTAGACCACCCATCAAGCTTCTAAAATTGACAAACCACATATATACAATGTATCATTGTCGTGTAACTTTTTAAATCCTGGCTTAGTTCTGGTGGCTCTGACCTGTTCCCATACCCATCGGTATAGAATATCTCCACTAGGGTCTTGTGTTAGAGCCTGGGCCACCTGGCCCAGAGGTAGGGGCACAAGTCCCACCTACTCCAAAGTTATTGGATAACAAGTCTGAAGAAGTTGCTTGAAAATAACTAGAATGTTTCCTTCACGAGAGATGTTGTGGGAAGCAACACTATGATCCCAGATGGGTTCTGACCCAGATTCAGATCAAGAACTGATGCATCAGTCCACTTTCAATATCTGAACCCCATTGAAGTAAAGGCTAACAGTTCTTTAATTTGATACATGCACAAGGTCCCAATCTCTCACTGCCTTGGTACTTGTAATGAAAGGCACTATATCAACGCAAGCTATCTTGGTCTCATCACCAAAATAATTTTAGTGCTGAGGACTCTGTCCGCTGCATCAAGTGACTGGAATGTTTCTGATTGCCTGGGGTTCCCACATTGAGAGAAGCAGGAGGGGAGGTGGTGAAGGCGTAGTGGTAATATCACTGGCCTAGAAACCCAGGCACCTAGTCTATTGTTCTGTTGTCTTGGGTTCAAATCCCACGGTGGCAGATCATGACATTTGAATTCGGTACCGATCTGGAATAAAAAATAACCAAAAGACAACAAGTTAATTGTTGTATTTGGTGAACCAGGTGGGTACTTATGACAATGTCCTTTTAAGGAAGGAAATCTGTTGTCTTTACCTAGTCTAGCCAATGTGTGATGTGGTTGAGGCTTAACTGCGCTCTGGGCAATTAGGAATGCACAATAATTGTTGGCTCCCATTCCAATAAGAAATTCCCCTATCCAGCAGAAATCTGGGCTCCGATGCTGTGGCAGACATCAACGTACTTGTAGATCATAGAATCCCAACAGTGCAGCGCAGGCCCTTCGGCCCAACAAGTCCACACTGAACCTCAGAGCATCCCACCCAGACCCTTCCCTCTGTAACCCATCTAATCTACACATCCCTGAACACTATGGGGCAATTTAGCATGGCCAATTCACCCAGCCTGCACATCTTTGGACTGTGGGAGGAAATCAGAGCACCTGGAGGAAGCCCACGCAGACATGTGCAGAACGTGCAAACTCCACACAGACAGCCGCCCGAGGGTGGAATTGAACCCGGGTCCCTGGCGCTGTGAGGCAGCAGTGCTAACCACTGAGCCAAATGGACTCTTACTCACCCCTGCCCCCAGTACAAGCACTCCTAGGATGTGGACATCACTGAAAAGGCCAACATTTGTGGCCTATTCCTAACTGCCCCTGAACTGAGTGGCTTGCTGGGGCCACTGCAGAGGTGGTTAAAGGTCGACCCTACACTGGATACCGGATACCGGATGATGGATGTATGGACAGCAGATTCCCTTCCCTAAAGGGGTGCTGCATGTTGGAAAGGCAAATCAGGACAGGATTTGCACACTTAATGGTAAGTTCCTGGGGAGTGTTGCTGAGCAAAGAGACCTTGGAGTGCAGGTTCATACTTTGTTGAAAGTGGAGTTGCAGGTAGATAGGATAGTGAAGACGACGTTTGGAATGCTTGCCTTTATTGGTCAGTGCATTGAGTATAGGAGTTGGGAGATCATGTTGCAGCTGTGCAGGACATTGGTTGGGCCACTTTTGGAGTATTGCTTGCAATTCTGGTCTCCCTGCTATAGGAAGGATGTTGTGAAACATGAAAAGGTTCAGAAAAGATTTACAAGGAAGCTGCCAGAGTTGGACGGTTTGAGCTAGGCTGGGGCTATTTTCCCTGGACCATTGGAAGCTGAGGGGTGACCTGATAGAAGTTTATAAAATCATGAGGGGCATGGATAGGGTCACGGTCTTTTCTCTGGGATGGGAGAGTCCAAAACTAGAGGGCATGGGTTTAAGGTGAGAGGGGAAAGATATAAAAGGGACCTAAGAGACAAGTATTTTGCACAGAAGATGGTGCATATATGGAATGAGCTGCCAGAGGAAAGTGATGGAGGCTGGTACAACATTTAAAAGGCATCTGGATGGATATATATATGTATAGGAAGGGTTTAGAGGGATATGGGCCAAAGACTGGCGAATGGGACTAGATTCATATAGGATATCTGGTCAACATGGACGAGTAGCACCAAAGGGTTTGTCTCAGTGTTGTGTATCTCTATGACTTTTTACGATATTTGATGGTAGAATGACCAATGGTTTTTCTCTGCCTGTTGCTGGAATGTATCTGACGTTTAGAGAAGGCAGGAATAAGGCCTCTCTTGCAATGTGTGATGGGGGAGCGTCTGATCAACTGTGAACCTGCTACACTGGCCAGTGGTGGCGGACTGATCATGGGTCATTTTGAACCTCTCCCAGTATTTTGGTCATCGTTGCTAGGTTACCAGTTGCTGGCTTTCATGACTGTTTGACTCTTGGCCGAAGCAGGTAATTAAATGATGGAAACAGCTGCCTTGTGCAAAAACAGCTGCCTTGTGCAAAAGCACCAGCAGTGATTTCTGCCGACTGGGTACCTTTTGGTGTTGGACTGCAGCCCAAGGGAAGCTGAGTCAGCATGTTAGGCTGAGAGTCACTCTCTGTACAAGCTGCCTGCTTTTGTATTGCAAATCCAGCATTCGGGACTATAATTATACTGAGCCTCTGAAAGACTCGTGAGCTGGCCCCATTGGGATTGCATCAGAGTAGGAAAGAGTTGCTGGAGATGGTTTTTCTACCTCCCTGGCTCTTGACAGGGACAGAGTAGAGAGAGCCTTATTTTGTATCAAACCCCATGCTGTCACTGACCTGGCAATGTTTTGATGGGAACAGTGTCAGGGGAGCTTTACTTTGTGTCCAACCCCGTGCTGTCTCTGCCCTTGGATTGTTTAATTGGCATGTTGTAGTGGGAGTTTTGGGTTCAGTTTAGAGAATAGAGGGCACTTGTCTCTGTATCTAACCCTGTGCCCTCCCTGACCTAGCCTCTCGAGGGAGCTTTACACTCAGTTTAAAAGTGTAATAGGAGATTTATTCTGTTTCAAACCCCATGTTGTACCTGCCCTTGGAGTGTTTGGGGGCAATGCATCTAAAAGCGGAAAAATATTCAATGTGCATCATTGGCGACTTTCCCTTCGGATGAGTTCAAATATTTATCTAGCTGAGAAATATGGTTTTAATGATTGGGTTTGAAAGCTGCCGTTCAGTCCTGGCTACGTCAGAGAGACCCTGGCGTGAGAAGACTTGTGGGTCAGAGGAGGCAATGTTTATAAGACTCTTACTCTTCCAGTGAAAATGACATATAGTGTTGGATCTAATTTAAGGCCTCTGAGTAAGTGGAGCTGTCTTTTTCTGTGGGATTTCAATTCTAGCCAGGGAGAAATGTTTAATTCGGCTGTTCTGGGGAATGTGAGTGTAAAGTAAGTTTGAGTTGCGTGGGGGGAGGACCGAGACTCTACAACAACAACTTGCATTTATGTAGCTACTTTTGCAATCACGAGACATCACCGAGTGCTTTTAGGGGCATGGTTATTTTTGTAACATAAAACGTGGCAGTCAGTGAATGCACAGCAAACTCCCACAAACAGCAGTGTGACCGTGACCAGAGAATCTGTTTATTTGAGGGATGGATATTGGCCAAGACACCAGGGAGGGCTCTTCTGTTCTTCCAGTAGTGACGTGGGATCTTCTATGTTTACTGGGTTATTTTCTTTAGCACAGAGAAGGCTGAAAGGTGACCTGATAGAGGTGTATCAGATTGAGAGGCTTGGACTGGGTGCGTATAAAGCAGCGTTCCCCTTAGTTGAGGGGACATAATTTTAAAGCGAAAAGCAGGAGGTTTAGGTGGGACTTGAGGAAAAATGTTTCACCGAGAGGGTGATGTGAATCTAGAAAGCACTGTATTGGAGGAGGGAAACCTCAACCTTTTTAAAAAGTACTTGAAATGTGATTGGGTGTAGACTTGACAGTGTGCAGAGCCTGCCTTCCATTCCATGACTCTGTGGCCAAAGAGAGCAGGCTGGGCCTCTAGTTAATCAGATAGTACTGTGAATTGTACAGTCAGGTGTCTGAGCACGCCTTGAGCTGAGAGGGAGGGAGCAGAATCAGTCAGGGCCCCTTCACATGGACGTGTGACGATGTTGAGCTACCGGTTCCGATAACCACTGTCTCTCAGTATTAGTGTTTGTTCTGTCTGAAACAGTTTTAACAAGTTATGGCAAGCTGCTAAATGGGGTGTGGTTTGGGGGGGGGGGGGGGGGAGGGAGGGGGAAGGGGGCATCATCTCTGTGCCCAGCCTATTTGTGCCCACTCTCCAGCAAAGTGGGCAAGATTAGCACAGCCCCCAGGTTCAAGCCTGAATCTCTAAATGTGAAGAGTGAAGGGGGGGTATTGGTCTTTAAAGTGAAGCCTGTTGCCGTCGAACAGGCAATCAGTGCTTACTACTTGATCTTGTATTTAAACATCAGGAGAGGTTTGGGGAAAGGCTGCCAGGCCACAGATACCCACCCAACCACAGCAGGGCTCTGGCACCCAGGGAAGAGGGGTTGGGGGGGGGAAGAGAGAGGGGGTGTGTAAAATGTCCCATTTTCCTGGTGGGTTGTTGAGAGGGGGAAACGAAGCAGTGAATCAAAGCCAAGCTCTGCTGAGGCCAGTGAGGAGGAAGTAAACTCTGAATGGAATTGCTGAGAGGCAGCAGTGCTGAATAATTCTCGTATCAAAATAAAGCTTCCTCTGCTTTCTAATGAAAGCCAGATGAAGTGACGTCCGAGAGAGAGAGAGAGATGTATCTGTCCCAGTCCCAGTTTGCGGAGGGGTTGCCAAATCATGCTTATTGTTTTGCTCGTAGCACAGGCTTCCCACTCTCTCTGCATGTTGTCTTCAAATATTTACTCACCATGTTGTTCAACTATTACAGTTTTCTCAACTTGCAGCGTGTTAATGACACACAGCAATCAACTTTGTATCCCTTGCCCTGGATTTGCAGATTGCAAATAGTCAGGAGTCCTAGCACAGAAGGTGACCGTTCAGTCCATATTCCAGCGATGGCTCTTTGGAGCCCCAAATATTCTCACTTTTCCCCTCAGTCCCTCTCATACTTTCCCCTTGCCTTTCCAAGTTTCTTTCTTTCCAGTTGTTACTCGATTTGCTGTTGACAGTGCACTTAGTGTCCTTTCAGATCGTCAATCAGGTTTTAAAAGAAGAATGTTTACTCATGTTGTCCCTTCTCAAACCCACCGTAACATCTTATTTAGCCTGAGGCTTCCAGCTCCCCTTCCTGTCCTCATCTGAGGCTGCCTCCTTCCATCTTCATAATAAAAGAAAAATACTGTTTTTGAAAAATGGGGCTCATCTGCCACTGAATCCCTCGGTGTGCCTTTGGCCTCCAGGCCTGACTAATCCAGTGCCCTCTTTGCTAGTGTTCCACTTTACAGTGTCTGTCAACTTCAAAACTTACAGCCTCCTACTGCCCTAACTTACTAAATCTTGTTCACCACCACCATCCTGTGCTGGCTGACTTTCGTTGACCTCCCCTAAAAACAGCATTTTGATTTTAGAATTCTCCTTTCTCACTTACAAATTTCTTTACTGATTCATGTGATAAGGGCATTGCTGGCTAGGCAGCATTTATTGCCCATCCCTAATTGCCCATCGGGCAGTTAAGAGTCAACCACGTTGCTGTGGGTCTGGAGTCACACGTAGGCCAGACTGGGTAAGGATGGCAGTTTCCTTCCCTAAAGGACATTAGTGAACCAGATAGGTTTTTCCCATGATCGACAATGGAGTCACAGTCACCACTCAATTCTTAATTCCAGATATGGTGGGATTCAAACCTGGGTCCCCAGAGCATTACCTGGGCCTCTTAACAGTCTAATGATAATACTATTAGGCCTCCCCATTCACAAATCCCTTTATGGCCTTGCCCTTCAATGTCTCTGTCATGTCCTGGAGGAAAATCAGTCTTCCAAGATCTCTGTTTCTCCCTTTAATTCTGGACTCTTGAACGCTCCCAACTTTCATCCCTCTGCGGCCTGAGTCCCAAACTCTGGAATTCCCTTTCTAACCGTCTGAGTCTCTACCCCTTGCCCGTCCCCCCTTAAGATGCTTCTTAAAACCTGCCTCATTCTCTGAGTTTTCAGTCCCCTGTCCAGATGTCTCCTGTGGCGCAGGGTCAAACTTTTTTTTTGTTGATGCTCCTGTGAAATGCCTTTGCACACTTCTTGCCCTGTTAAAGGTACTGTATATTATGAAAGTTGTCACTGTGGGCAATGCCTGTGACAGCGAACAGCTGAGAGCTGGATGCTTTGGGAATGTGAACAGAGAGGGTTGGAGCCGGTTACTTGTCGAGGCACGTCTGTGTTTTACAACCAAGTTATCAGGAAGCTACGCCTCCCTGCAGCTGGAGCCCCGCTCCTGTCTCCCTCTCTGTGTTTCGGCCAGTGTGTCTCTTTGCTATGCTGTAGTCTGTGCCCTACTGTGGTGCATATCTTTTGCCCAAGTATTGCCTCCTCTCCGAACCCGAGCTGGGATGTTCAGAAAGTTCTCTCCAGTGTGGTAGACGTTACAGTTAAGGCTCAATCTGGACAAGCCCCATCTTGATACAGGGGTAGGTGAATGATCAGGAGCCAGAAACTCCTCACAATTATCTCTCCTTGCTCTCTTTTCCCATTCTCTTTATTTCTCTCTCTCTCTCTCTCTCTCTCTTAATTGTTCCCTTTTTCTCTTGCCTCTGCATCTCTCGTATTTTCTTTATCTCTTTGATCTTCCATTTTTCTCTTTTTATTACTTTTTTTCTCCGTTTTATTTGCCTCACCGCATCTCTCTCTCCCCCTCCCTCCATCTCCTTTCCTCCCTCCCTTTCTTTAATTTTCTCCTATTTGTCTTTTCTCTCATTATCCCTTTCTTTCTCACTTGCACTCTTGCCTAAGCCAATGAAACATTGCTTCTTTGTGATTGGTGAGCAGAATGGCACCTTGGGTATGTGCCAGTTTGCCCACCGTAAGCTCCCACAAACAGCAATTTGGTAAGAACTGAAAGAACTGTGGATGCTATAAATCAGAAACAAAAGCAGAAGTTCCTGGAAAAGCTGAGCAGGCTTGGCAGCATCTGTGGAGAGAAAGTCAGTTTTGGGTCTGGTGACCCTTCCTCAACTGTTCTGAGGAAGGAGCCGAAATGTTAATTCTAGTTGATTACTCTTCGCAGATGGTCCTGGACGTGCTGAGCTCTTCCAGCAATTCCTGCTTTCGTTAGCAGTCTGATAAGGACTGGATGACCTGTGATTTAAATTGTTTGTTTGTGAAAAGATTTTTGACTGAATGCAGCAAGGAGATCTCCCCCTGTTCTTCGTTAAAACAATGACCACGGGGCCGTGATTAATTATGCCGTGTGAAAAATAACAGGGCTGCTGTCCCTCGGTACTGAATTAGAACATCAGTCTAGATTTTGTGTTCCGCTTTCTGTGGAGCGGGACCAGGAGCAGTGACCTATTTGCTCCAAGGTGAGAGTGCTTGAATCAGGAGGCTGTCATTAGAAGTGAGTGAGATCTGTGCCCATTCCTCGCCCCTGAGAGGTTCGTGGCATGTTTCTGCTTTGCGTGGTTAGTGAGTGGAAAACTGGCTGAAAGTCTCTCTCTGTCCAGTGCTTGAGAGTATGGAGGTACAAGTATGAGTACACGTAGGCCTCTGGCACAGCATCCAGCTTCACTGTGTTGGTCCAAGTGGGAGTAATTTACAGGCCGCAGCACAAGGATACAAGGTAGGCCGTTTTAGATGAGAAGTTTCTTCACCCAGAGAGCGGTGAGCTTGTCGAATACTCTGCCTCAGAAAGTGCTTGAGGCGCAAACATCGTTTTCAAGCAGGAATTAGATGTAACTTTTAGTACTGAAGGAATCGAAACATATGCATAGAAAGCAGGAACAAGGCACTGAGTTGGATGATCAGCCTTGACCGTATTGAATTGTAGAACAGGCTTGTGGGGCCAAATGGCCTACCGCTGCTATTTTCTATCTTTGTGTTTAGTTGCTGACACACACAGCGCAATGCCCAGGAAGGAGGACAGCAATGGTTCTGTACCTTGGCATGGAGTCAACACTTTCGAAGGCGACAAGGAAAGAGGAAGACCTGTTTTTTTCTGTTATAGCTGTTGCTAAAAGAACAGAGACCTATAATAGGAACACAGTTATGATAACTCAGCCCAGATGAGGTCAGGCAGCTGGTGAACTGTTTGCTGTTTCTTCCCCCCCCAACCCTCACCCTCACCCTCACCCTGGGTGGCTGGTTGTCAGTTCACTGACGAGCTCCTCCCTCCAGGCTAACAGTGAGATTTCAACATCAATTTACTGCCAGTGACTCCAAACTCGACACAGCTGTGTGCCCTCCTGGCCTGCTGAATCCCCCTGGGCCACGGTGAGTAAGCACCAAAGTATTTGGGCATTCCCTTTGTTTCTCAAGCTCAACCTCATAGTCAGCAGAGGAGTGAGGCTGTGTCAGCGCTGGGCAGTTTACGTGGGACGTCATGCGGCTGTACAAGGCATTGGTGGGGCCACTTTTGGAATACTATGTACAATTCTGGTCATCCTTCTGTAGGAATGATGTTACTAAACTGGAAAGGATGCAGAAGAGATTTAGAAGGACATTGCTTGGACTTGAGGGTTTGAGTTAGGAGGATAGACTGGGACTTCTTTTCCTGGAGCATCAGAGGTTGCAGGGTGACCAAACAGAAGTTTATAAAATACTAAGAGGGATAGATAAGGTGAATAGCAAAGGTCTTCTCCCTAGGGTGGGGGGAGTCCAAAATTAGATAGTATAGTTTTAAGTTGAAAGGGACCTGCGGGGCAACTTTTTCTCAGAGTGGTGCATATATGGAATGAACTGCCAGAGGAAGTGGTGGATACCGGTACAGTTACACCTTTTAAAAGACATCTGGATACATTCATAAATAGGAAGGGTTTAGAGGGATATGGGACCATCCCTCTAAATTGACAAAAGCAGGCAAATCGGACTACTTCAGTTTCGGAAACTTGGTCAGCATGGATGAGTTAAACTGGAAGATCTACTTCCATGCTGTATGACAGTCTGAGTGCTCATAGACAAACGGAGGCAGGCTGTCTGTCTGCCAGCTGTCCGAGGGACACAGCTCCCAGACGGGCCGAGGGAGTTTGTGCACTCCCTGTAGAAATCTGCTGAGCTGCAACAACAACTACTGCCCCGCTTTTAGATAGCACCTTTAATGTTGTACCACATCCTTCACAACAACGTAAATCCAACAAAAAATTTAACACCAAGCCGACAAGTGACTTGCTGAACTAAGGAGGAGAAAGTTTAAGATGGAATTTCAGAGCTAGGGGCACGGTCAGCACTGCCAATGGTGGAGCTACTGAAATTGGAATTGCACAAAAGGCCAGAATTCCTGGAGTGGAGCAGAAAGGTGCCAGCATTGAGACTTGATTTACGTTATTCGTTCTGCGCTCTTAAGAGAATGTAGCAACTTGTCACCCTCTTGGGTTTTGGTTTGGTAATGGGGTTCTTTCATTCCTTAATGGGATGCGGGTGTCACTGGCTGGGCCAGCATTTATTGCCCATTCCTAGTGGCCATCAAGATGGTGGTGAGCTGCCTTCCTGAATTACTGCAGTCCCATGTGCTGCCGCGACATCTATAATGACATTAGGGAGAGAACTCCAGGATTTTGACCCAACGACACTAAAAGGAATGGTGACATTATCTCCAAGTCAGGATGGTGAGTGGCTTGGAGGGGAACTTGGAGGAGGTGGTGTTCCCGTGTATCTGCTGCCCTTGTCCTCCTAGATGGAAGTGGTCGCGGGTTTAAGAGGTGCTGTTTGAGGAATGTGCTTCAGTGCAAGGGAAGAGTCTTACTATTTGAGTCTCATTGGCACAAGGTGTCAATAAATGCCACTTGAGGTCAAGAAGAAGTTAAATGCTTTCCTTCCGAGAGTTGGAAAGAACAAGCACCATTTAAGTATTGCTTTCGCTTTGAAACTTAGCCATCTTGATGTTAAATGCAGTGCTGGCTGTGTGACACTCAAGGTAATGATTGGCATCCCATCGGCCACCATCATCTTCATTCACATCCTCCCTCACTGATGCAGCAACTATCTACAAGATGCACCGCAGCAACTCACCAAGGTTCCTTTAGCAGCACCTTCCAAATCCGAGACCGCTGCCACTACAAATGGAATTGCAGTGGTTCAAGAAAGCAGCTCACCACCACTGTCTCCAGCGTAACTAGGGATGGGCAATAAATACTGGTCAGTGATGCCCTTGTCCTGTGAATGGTTTTTTTGTTGATTTAAAAAGTCACAAGGTTGTAGGTTTGAATTCTGTCCCAAGAGTTGGGTTTGTAAATACATCTGGGTCCAGTACTGAGGGAGTGCTGCATCATCAAAGGGATTAGATGGATGTTGAAGATTCCCCGAGCGCTATGTAGTTGGGAAGTGGTTCTCTGTGTTGGAATTTGAGTTTGATTAGTTGTTGTCGCCTGTACTGAGATACAGTGAAAAGTGTTGTTTTGCGTCCTATACAGTCAGATTGTACGGTACAATGTGCATCAGGTAGCAGAATAGTGCAGAATACAGTGTTACAGCCACAGAAGGTGCAGAGAGAGAGATTAACGTTTGAGGTCCGTTCAAAAATCCGACAAGTGGGGAAGAAGCTGTTCTCAAATCTTTGTACATGTATTCAAGTTTTCATATCTTCTGCTCAACAGAAGAGTGTGAAAGAGAATATGACCGGGGTGAGAGGAGTCTTTGATTATGCTGGCTGCTTTCCTGAGGCAGGGGGGAGTACAGATGGAGTCAACGGATGGAAGGCTGGTTTGTGTGATAGACTGTCAGTTGTAATGCACTCCCTTCTGAGTCAGAGGTTGTAGGCTCAGGCACTACTCCAGCAATTTACTTCTGTCAACATCTCAGACAAAACCAGTGATCCACTCATTTTACAGTGCTGTTTGTATCATCATACAATGCATTAATTAGCTGCCAGAACATTATGATAGGTGCAAGACTTAAAATTCAAGATGTTGAAAAATACAAGAGGAATTAAACATCAAAGGATGTTATGCTTCAGTTCTGCAGGGAATTGGTGAGATCATATCTCGAATGCTCTGATAAACAAAGTAAAGAAATGTGGATGCTGGAAACTTGAAACAAAAAGAGAAATTGCTAGAGGAAACACAGCAGATCTGGCAGCATTGTCAGTCCTGAAGAAGAGTCACTGAACTCAGTGTTGAATTTTGTTTTCTCTCCACCGATGCTGCTAGACCTGCTGAGTTTGTCCAGCAATTTCTGTTTTAGCCTCCTATATTGTGTGCAGTTTTGTCCTGATTTAAGGAGGAATGTAAGGAGATAGTTCAAAGGAGGTTTACTCGATATCATATTTTGGAATAAGTGTGTTGCCTTATGAGGAAGGATTAGGCGGGCTGAGCTGGTTTCCCCTAGAATTTAGAAGCGTGAATTTTGTTATTTGTATTGAAGTGTTTAAGATCCTGAATGTTTTTGGCAAGGTTGGTGTTTCTCCTTGCAGGTCAGTCCAGAACGAGGAGCGCACGGTTTTAGAAGAGTGGTCACCCTTTCAGGATAGAGATGAGAATTTTTTTTTTTTTTTGAGGGTTGTGCAACTTTGGAACTCTTTGACAGTGGAAGCAATGCCATTGAATATTTTTAAGACAGAAGTAGTGAAGACTAAGTTTTATTTTCCTGCATTTTTGATTGTGAACTGAAATGGAAGAAACAGAACACTGCATTGAATCCTGAGGACTGGGGTCATTGTGCTAGTTCCACAGATTTAATTTTCATCACCACCTACAACATTGATTTTAAAAATAGTGTGTCGAAGTGCTTTCGAAGGGGGAGTTAGAGCCAGAGTCATACAGCACGGAAACAGACCCTTCAGTCCAACCAGTCCGTGCTAACCATAATCCCAAATTAAACTAGTCCCACCTGCTTGTGCTTGGCCCATATCCCTCCAGACATTGGAGATAGTAAGAACTGCAGATGCTGGAGTCAGAGTCAATACAGTGTGGAGCTGGAGGACTACAGCAAGTCAGGCTGATGTTAGTCCTGTTGAAGGGTGTAAACCCGAAATGTTGACTTTCCTGTTTCTCTGATGCTGCCTGACCTGTTGTGTGCTTCTCCCTCCAAACGTTTCTGCTTCACATACTTATCCAAATGTCTGTCAAATGTTGTAACTGTACCTGCATCCACCAATTCCTCTGGAAGTTCATTCCACACACGGACCACTGTCGCTGTAAACCAAAAAAGTTTCCCCTCGTGTCTATTTTAAATCTTTCTCCTCTGACCTTTTAAAAATATGCCCACCCAGTCTTGAAATCCCCTACCTAGGGAAAAGATACCAGCCATTCATCTTATCTATACCCCTGATATTTTATGAACCTCTATAAAGTCACCCCTCAACCTCCTATGCTCTGGTGAAAAAAGCCCCAGCCTCTCCCATAGCTCAAACTCTCCAAGCCTGACAACACTTGGTAAATCTCTTCTGAATGCTCTAGTTATATGTCGACAGTTCACAATTGTTTTCCTCTGTTTAAAATCATTTAGTTCATGTTGGGAGCAAAAACCTGATCCATGTTTTCCATTAACCAGTATCTATCCAACAGGTAAACTGAGGGCTCTGCTTACTGTGATATCATTATTAACTTGTGATTACTTTGGGAATAATGGGCTTGATTTCTACTGCAGTGAGGTGTGATGGCGGATAGATTCATGGTAGGCAGATGACAAGAGGGTTATCGGGGGTAGATGGGAATGTGGAAGTCAAAATGCATTAAATGGTAGAGCAGGTCCAAGGGACCGAAAGGCCCACTTCTGCTCTTATTCGTGATAACAAGCGTGGGGCTGGATGAACACAGCAGGTCAAGCAGCATCATAAGAGCAGGAAAACTTGACGTTTCGGGCCTAAACCCTTCATCAGAAATGGGGGAGGGGAAGAGGGTTGTGAAATAAATAGGGAGAGAGGGGGAGGTGGATAGAGGAGAGGATAGGTGGAGAGGGGGCAGACAAGTCGAAGAGGCGGGGATGGAGCCAGTAAAGGTGAGTGTAGGTAGGGGGGTAGGGAGGAGATAGGTCAGTCCAGGGAGGACGGACAGGTCAAGGGGGCGGGATGATGTTAGTACATTGGAGATGGGGGGTGTGGCTTGGGGTGAGAAGAAAAACAGGTTAGGGAGGTGGAGATGAGCTGGGCTGGTTTTGGGATGCGGTTGGGGGAGGGGAGATTTTGAAGCTTGTGAAATCCACATTGATGCCATTGGGCTGCAGGGTTCCCAGGCTGAATATGATTTGCTGTTCCTGCAAATGGCATCACTGTGGCATTGCAGGAGGCCGAGGATGGACATGTCATCTGAGGAATGGGAGGGGGAATGCTGCTTGACCTACTGTGTTCATCCAGCCCCATGCTTGTTATCTCAGATTCTCCAGCATTTGCAGTACCTTTTATCTCTGCTCTTATTCGTGTTCGTTTAATTGGCTGTGAAGTGCGTTGGGAAGTCCAGGGGTTATGAAAGTCTCTTCAATTCTTGTACACGCTCTCTCACACGAGTGCATTCCCTCCCTCGCTGTTAATAGGGCCGAGCACGTTTTGAACTGGCACTGTTCAAAGTGATAGTGTGTCAATGTTTCCCCAATGACAGGGATCGAGGAATATTGTTTTTCCAACGAGCTCGTGAAACGGAATGCAGCAGGGAATTGGTGGAATGTGAGTTGGGTGTGGAGAGTTAGTCCAGTAAAGGCCAATGTTTGAGGAGATGATTTGTGTACGGACATCACTGCTCAGTCTCCTTCTCCATCGCTTTTCATTGATTCAGATGTAAGCACTGACTCTCGCCCAGCTCCCCTGCCAGCTTGGATGCCATTCCAAGTGAGATTTCAGTGTCGGAAAGAAAACAATACAAAGTACTTTTTACTTTATTTTTTTTCCCCCCTCCTTCCTTTGCCCAGACATGGTTCTCCAGTCTGTCGTTTGTTAGGGGAATGCTGTTTTCACATGTTGTACGTCTGGATATTATTCCATATCTCAGATTGGTGTCTGTGTCTGTCTGTGTCTGTCTGTGTCTGTCTGTGTCTGTCTGTGTCTGTCTGTGTCTGTGTCTGTCTGTGTCTGTCTGTGTCTGTCTGTGTCTGTCTGTGTCTGTCTGTGTCTGTCTGTGTCTGTCTGTGTCTGTCTGTGTCTGTCTGTGTCTGTCTGTGTCTGTCTGATGATCTGCAGGGTTAGCCAGCCTGTGCCCCACCATTTCCAGGATTTCTGTCCTAAATAAACAATGCTCCTACTAGCTGTACCCTTCCACTTCTCCCCCCCCACCTACCCCTTCCTCTCTAGGCATCTACCAACAAGGTACAAATGGATAATGACATAAACCATTTGCATTCTCCCAACAGAAGGTGGTGACAATGGGAGCTCCCAGAGGCGGAATCAATGAGATCTCCTGGGTTGAGTTGCCCTATTGCAACGTGAATATGGTTTGAGTTATAAGCTTCAACTAAACAAACTCTTGTTACTTGGCAACACATGGCAAAAAAATCTAAAAATCAGTTCAAGAATGCTCTCTGTCAAACGCATTCTCTGTCTCTCTTTCTTTCCCACCCCTCATCTTGTCAATGACACACTCTCTTGCCAAGAACAAATGGAATAAATGCATTTGTTGCCTATCACTAGTTGCCCTTGAGAATGTTGCCTTGAATGCCTGTTGGCAGTTGAACGTCTGTTGTATCCTTGGGGTGTAAGCAGACCCACAGAGCTGTTTATGAAGGCAGTTTCATGACGTTGACCCAGGGACACTGAAGTAACATTGTTTCAAGCTAGGATGGTGAGCAGCTTGGGGAGTGAGCAGGAGGTGGTGTTCCCATGTATCTGCTGCTTTTGCCCTTCTAAATGGTGGTGACCATGGGTTCGGAAGGTGCTACCTGCAGAGCCTTGGTTAGCTAAAGCCATGCTTCTCCTAGATGTTGCACACTGCTCCAACTTTGGACTGATCTGTCACTGACACCAGTCCCACCCTTGCCAGTTATCCAGTAAAAACCTGATTGTGACGGTTGGAATTTATGTATTGCCTTTTAATGCAGTAACATATCATGAAATGCTTCACAGGAGAGTTATCAAACAAACTTTGAGACACAGAGTGGTAAATGTGTTGTTTTTCAAGGAGTTTTAAAGGATGAGAGAGAGAGAAAGGTGCTTAGAGAGTGAATTCCAGAGTTTGGAGCCTCAGGCAAATGAAGGCACAGATGTGGAGTAACAAAACTTCAGGATGTGTAAGAAGCTAGAATTGGACAAGCAGAGAGACCTTGCCGGGTTGCAGGCTGGTCAAAGAGATGGAGAAGGAGACTGTGAAGTCGTTTGCAAGACACTCAACTCTAGTATAATGATTGTTTTGACCCAGCTCAGTCATAGCAGTCAGGTCAACTAGCTCCGTACAGAGCAGAGATTAAACTTGGAATCATAGGAGTGTAGTCACACAAAAGGAGGCCATTTGGCCCGTTATGCCTGCATTGGCTTGACAAACAAGCCTCATTACCTGGTGCCAATCTTCTGTTTTCTCCCCATAATCATGCATATTATTTCTATCCAAATAATCATCAATCCCTCTTGAATGCCTCAATTGAACTTCCCTCCACATTTCCTGGTAGTGCAATCCAGACCTTAACTACTCCCTAGGTGGAGTCCAGTTAATTGTCCCTTTTTTCCCCCTCATCATTCCTGTTTCATTTGCACATCACTTTAGACCAATGCCACCTCATTCTCATTTTTTTTTTTTTACAAACAGGAATGCACGGTGGCTCAGTGGTTAGCACTGCTGCCTCACAGCACCAGGGACCTGGGTTTGATTCCACCCTCGGGCGACTGTGTCTGTGTGCGGTTGGCACGTTCTCCCCGTGTCTGTGTGGGTTTCCGCCGGGTGTTCCGGTTTCCTCCCACAGTCCAGAGATGTACAGGCTGGGTGGATTGGCCATGCTAAATTTCCCATAGTGTCCAGGGATGTGTAGATTAGTGGGGGATGGGTCTGGGTGAGATGCCCTGAGGGTCGGTGTGGACTTGATGGGCCGAAGGGCCTGTTTCCACACTGTAGGGATACTATGATTCTATGATGAACGGTTTTTCCCACTTCACTCTATCCAGCCCAATTTTGAAAACCTCTGTCAAACTTCCTCTTGTTCACCTTCTCTGAAAGGAGAACAATCCCAACTTCAATCTATTCACATAATACAGTCTCTCCTAATTACTATTTCACTCACGAACTGAGCGGTCAAGAGGTCTGGTTCTTGCATTGAAACTGCAAACAAGGCTGCTTCGATTCAGGTCAGTCAGTGGGCGATTGTAGGGACTGAGCCAGGCTATTCTGGGAGCTGGAGGCACAGTGGAAAGGTCTGTGTGGTTTTCTTGTTTCACGAAGGAGCTGTGTCTTCAAGAGATCGTCAGGGTGGGGTGGGAGGGTTGGTGATTTGCTGATGTTGTACCTTTTCTTTTAAGAATGGAGCGAGGATCGAGTGAATCATCACAGGCCAGTCAGCCTCATGTTTGTAGTGAGCAAGTTTGTCATGCCAAGAGTAACAGTAAACGATCCCTATCAAAGTCTTGGATTAATCAAGGACAGTCAGCACTGAATTGGAAAGAGATGATGGTCTTTGTCTGTGACTAACTCGATTAAATCTTTTGAGGAAATAACAAGGGGATTGATGAGTTTAGTGCAATTGACGTGGTTCACGTGGAGTTTAGCAAGACTTTTGATGTACCACATTACAGCTTGGTTTAAAACAAAATGTCATGCCATGGAATCCAGGGGAATGTAGCCAGCTGAAAACATAATTGCCTCATTAGTGGGAAACAAAGGGTAATTGTTGACTATTGTTTCTGAGATTGAAAGGCTGTTCCCAAAGGGTTTTGCAGAGTGTAGTACCAGGCCGCCTGCTTTAATGATTTAAGCGCATGATCAAGATGCTTAGCCTTGTGTCAGTTAAAAAAGCTGCAGACTGCAGTGTTATGATTCCAGCTGACAGTAATACTGGACAGGTCCGATTCCACGGCGAGATCTGGCCTGACAGACCATGAGTTTTAATTTTCTTTATTGTTTTCTGTGGTGGTCGCTCGCTGAACATATTTACAAAAGGTTGCCAATATACTTTTAAGAAAAGAGCTTAAGTTATGATACAAAAGAGCACAAACTATACTGTACTAGATCAGGACTATTGGAATGATCCCATTGCAAAAGTTCGAACGCAAGATATCGGCTTCTCCCTAAACTGATCTGGGACCAGGATCACAGTGGAAGGGCTAAAAAAGATGGTCATAAGGGCTTTAAACAAGTTGAGAGAGAAGGGCTCAGCAGAGGTATTTAGAATCCAGAACTAGTAACAGGACACAGTATGGAAAGGATCGGGAATCTAACTTCAGGAACCACAGAAAAGGGGCAGTCAATGCAGCACCATTGGACTTAAAGTTACGCAGTATGTGCAACATGGTAAATGAGTTTGTAGCACTGATTTGTACCAGACAATCTCAATATTGTGGGTATCACAGAGACATGGCTGCAAGGGGATCAGTGCTGGGAACTATATGTCCACGGATGCACTTCCTATCAAAAGGACATGCCGATGGCCAGAGCGGGGACAGGGTTTCCTTTTTAGTAAGAAATGAAATCAACTTAAATTGATAGCAAGAAGCGATATAGGATCGGAAGGCATAGAATCTGGGTAGAAATAAAGGAAAATCTATTCTGGGAGTTTGTGTAGCTTCCCTTCCCCAAAATTAGGTTGGTAGCAGAGCCCAAGAAAAGGAATTCGTGGAATGGCTACAAGATGTGTTTTGTTTTGGAGCTGCGTGTAGTACACCCCACTAGGGGATAAGCAATTCTGGATTTAGTGGTGTTTAATGGGGCGGACTTGATTAGAGAGCTTAAGGTGAAGGAACCCCTAAGGGGCAGTGACCATAATTTGATAGCATTCACTCTGCAGTTTGAGAGAGAGACACACACACCGGAATCCAATATAACACAGGATTTCAATTAGTAAAAGTAACTACAAAGACATGGAGGAGGAGCTGGCCAAAGTTGGCTGGAAGGGGAGCCTAGCAGGGAAGATGGTGGAGCAGCAATGACTGTGGTTTCTGAGTAAAATTTGCGAGGTACAGCAGAAATTCATCCCAAGGAAGAAGAAACATACTAAGGGGAGGATGAGGGAACCATGGCTGACAAGGGAGGTCAGAGACAGCATAAAGTGAAAAATAAAGCTTCCAATGTGGTGAAGATTAATGGGAAGCTAGAGGATTGGGAAGCCTTTTTTAAAAACTAGCAGAGGATAACTAATAAAGCAATATGGTGGGGGCTGGGAGTGTTGGAAGCAGAGGAAATAGGAGGGTAAGTTAGCCAGTATTATAAAAGAAGATTGCAAGAGTTTTTTTATTAGATATCCAAAAGGTAAACGAGAGGCAGGAGTATACATTTGACCACCGGAAAATGAGCCTAGAGAAGTACCGATGAGTCACAGAGAAATTGTGGAGGAACTGATTAGGTACATTGCATCAATCTTCAGGGTGGAAGACACTGGCAGCAGACCAGAACTTCAAGGGAATCCGGGGCAGAGGTGAGTGTAGTGGCCATCGCTAAGGAGAAGGGGTTGGGGAAGCTGAAAGGTCCGAAGGTGAATAAATCGCCCAGGCCGGATGGACTACACCCCAGAGTTCTGTAGGAGATAGCTGAGGGAGATTGTAGAGGCATTGGTGGTGATCTTTCAGGAATCACTGGAGTTAGGGAGGGTCCTGGAGAGCTGGAAAATGACAAATAATAACACGCGTTTCAGAAGGGAGAGACGCAGAAGATGGGAAATTACAGGCTAATTAGCCTGGCCTTGGTTGTGGGTAAAATTTGAGTCCACTATTAAGGATGAAATTGCAGAGTACCTAGAAGTGCATGGTAAAATAGGGCTGAGTCAGCACAGCTTCATCAAGGGGAGGTCATGTGTGACAAATCTAGTCGAAGTATTTGAGGAGGTAACGAGCAAGTTAGGCAGAGGAGAGCCAGCGGATGTGATCTGTTTGGATTTCCAGAAGGCCTTTGACAAGATGCTGCACAGAAGGCTGCTCAATCAGAAAAGAGCCCATTGGTGTTAGGGGCAAGTTACTGTTATGCACCAGAGGATTGGCTGACAGGCAGAAGGTAGAGAGTGGGTATAAAGGGTTTTTTTTTTCAGGATGGCAGCCTGTAACTGGTGGAGTTCCGCAGGGGCCTGTGCTGGGACCAGAACTATTCACGTTGTATGATAATGATCTGGATGAAGGAACTAAGAGCATTGTTGCTAAGTTTGCAGATAATAGGTGGAGGGACAGGTTAGTTTTGAGGAGGCAGGGAAGCTGCAAAGGATTTGGATAGGTTAGGAGAGTGGACAAAGAAGTGGCAGATGGAGTACAGTGTGGGAAAGTGTAAGATTATGCATTTTAGGAGGAAGAATAGAGGTGTAGTCTACTTGCTAAATTGGGAAAGGCTTTGGAAATTGAAGCACAAAGTTATCAGGGAGTCCTGGTTCAGGATTCTTGTTAAGGTTAATCTGCAGGTTCGCCTAGCGGTTAGGAAAGCAAATGCAATGTGAGCATTCATTTTAAGAGGGCTGGAATACAAGAGCAGAGATGTACTGCTGAGGCTGTATAAGGCTGTGGTCAGATTGCATATGGAACGTTGAGGGCAGTTATGTGTCCCTCGTCTGAGGAAGGCTATGCTGGCATTGGAGGGGGTCCAGGTGAGAGGTTTACAAGAATGAATTTGGGAATAAAGGGCTTGTCATATGAGGAGCGATTGAGGACTCTGAATCTGTGCTTGATAGAGCTCAGAATGTTGGAGAAGTAGGGTGAGGAGAGGATCTGAATGAAACTTAAAGAATACTAAGAGACCTGAAGAGAGTTGACATGGAGAAGATGTTTCCACTAGTTGGAGAGAAAAGGGCATAGCCTCAGCACGGGCAACCGTTTAGAACGGAGATGAATTTTTTCAGCCAGAGGTTGGTGAATCTGTAGCATTCATTGCTGCAGACCACTGTGGAGGCCAGATATTGAGTATATTTAAGATGGAGATAGGTTCTTGATTAGTAAAGGGGTCAAGGGTTACAAGGTAAAGGCAGGAGGATGGGTTGAGAAACGTGTCAGCCATGATCAGTGGAGCCGACTTGATGGACCAAATAGCCTGATGGTGGTCTAATGGTCTTCCCTTTTCTCCCAGCAATATCCTGACAGACATTCCACCCCAGCGAACAGTCCCTCTGACTCCACACTAAAGCTTTGTGCTCAGCTGACCCAACTGTAATAGGTTACCTTTCAACAAACGTCTATGCATCCAAACAATGCTGTTTTCCTCAGTTATCTCCGAGATCTTGAGGCTAACTTGGCTCGCTATTACGTGACATATGTTCCCTTAACTCATTTTCAACAACCTTGTAGGACATCTTTGTCTCTGACACCTCGACAGCTTTCTGCTTCCAGAACCTTGGTCACTCTAACTTACACATAGCTCCAGACTCCTCCACAGCCCTGAATGTTTGGCATGTGCTAACACAGCACCTCTGCTCTTACGGACCTTTTTTTTTTTCTTTTCCCCCGTTTCATGAATTTATTTGTGCCTCCTCTGTTTTGTGGACGAAAAACTTAAGCAAGCAACTCAGTGACTGTATCCCTAGTCGTTTAGCTGAAATTATCTAACCTCACGGAAAGGCTATCCTGAACTCTGCTCAGAATGACTTTCTGATCTTTTGAGAGAAATCGAGACAGAGTTTCACAGAACAGAACACCTCAAACCCTTTTCTGCTCCATTAGAACCCAAGTTCTCAAGAATAAATGTTGAAGTTTTGTAATAGCAAGAGGGTATGAATGGATTTTTCAGGTGGGTGGAAAAGTGGCAAATGGAATTCAACCCAGAGGGACCTGAGGTGATGCATTTGGGGAGGTCAGACAAGACAAAGGAATGAACAGAATATGGTGAGGTGTTGAGGAATTTTGCAATGAATGTCCACAGTAGGAAGACCGTCCTACGAGGACCTTTAAATGTCCACAGCACGGTAACTCAGTGGTGAGCACTGCTGCCTCGCAGCACCAGGGACCTGGGTTCAATTCCAGCCTCCAGCAACTGTCTGTGTGGAGTTGAGTTTCCTCTGGGTGCTCCAGTTTCCTCCCACAGCCCAGAGATGTGCAGGGTGAGGTGCGTTAGCCGTGCTAAATTGCCCCATAGTGTCCAGTGATGTGCAGCCTGAGATTGTAGACATGCTTGCCAAGCCGGTGTGTTTGGTTGCAAACATTTCGTCTCCCTGTTAGGTAACATCGTCAGTGCGCGCCAGTGAAGTGCCAGTGTTCTGTCCTGCTTGTTATTTATATGCCTTAGTTTGCTGGGGTGGTTGATATCACTTACAGTTTTGTTTCTGTGGTTTGAACACAGGATCTAATTCCATGTGTTTGTGGATGGAGTTCCGGTTGGAATATCAGGCCTCCAGGAATTCCCTGGTGTGTCTCTGTGATTGGCTTGTGCGATTATGGATGTGTTGGCCCAGTCAAATTCATGTCCCCTGTCTGTGTGTAGTGAGACAAATGAGAATTAGTCGTGTCTCTTGGTGTCTAGTTGGTGTTCATGTATCCGTATTGTCAGTTGTCTTTCAGTTTGGCCTATGTAGTGTTTCTCGCAGTCTTTGTGTGGGATTTTGTATAGGCTAGGTGGATTGGTCATGGGAAGTGCCGTGTTACAGGGATAGGGTAGGGGGCGTGGGTCTGGGTAGGATGTTGTTTGGAAGGGTAGTGTGGATTCAATGGGCCAAATGGCCTGCTTCCACACTGTAAGGATTCTATGATTCTTTAATTCTATGATCCCTGAAGCTGGTAGGACAGGTCAATAACGTGGTGTGCACGGTAAGTCAAATCCTTCCCTTATTAGCCAAGGTATAGACTTTAAATGAAGGTTTTTTTTGTTTACTCATGGGATGTAGGCGTCTCTGGCTAGGTCAGTATTTACTGCCCATCGCTAATTGCCCAGAGGGCAGTTAGGCTCTGGAGTCACATGTAGGCCAGACCAGGTAAGGATGGCTGTTTTCCCTCCCTAAAGGGCATTAATGCACCAGCTGGGGTTTTCCTGACAATCAACAATGGTTTCATGGTCATCATTAGACCTTTTAATTCCATGTTTTTTTTTTCTTGAATTTAAACTCCATATCTGCCATGGCAGGAATTGAACCTGGGTTCCTAGAATATTGACTTGAGTTTCTGGATGAATAGTCTAGTATAAATACCACTAGGCCATTGCCTCCCCAAGGTTGTATGGAATCATTAGATTGGCCACAAGTTGAGTACTCTGTGTAGTTCTGGTCCCCTTCATCAGAGAGGATGTAATTGCAGTGGAGAGGGGACAGAGGAGATTTTCAGAGATGTTGCCAGAACTGGAAAATGGTAGCTACAAAGAATGTTTGTTTCAGCTGAGGTGGTTCCGTGTGGAATGGAAGAGGCTGAGGAGAGGTTGGACAGTGTGAACGGGAAGGTCCTGTTTACCTGAGCAGATGGGTCAGTGATCGGTGGGAGCATCACAGTGATCAGAATGTAGAAGTCACTGCCTGAAAGAGTAGTCAAGGCAGAAACCTGAAGGGCTGTAACCTGTTGGAAAGTAGCAGGAGGCAGGATGGGTCAGTCGCTGACATGATGGACTGAATGGCCTCCCTCTGTGTTGTAAAATTTTCCAGGTTTTTCTAAATATTTCAAATACTTTTAGGAGGAATGTGGGGATAAGGTGGAGGGAGGTGCAGTATATTTGTTGCTCCTTGGGAGAGGGTGAGTTGAACCATCACCTGTGTTCTAACAATTCTGAGATTCCTTGGGGGGTCTGTGAAGCAGAGCTTGAATTGTAACTTACTGGCAACTAGGGGCAGGCCACTTTGTTCTGCTCGCTGGGCTGAGTGCGACAGATTGGCGCAGCTAGCTTTCCTGTTGATAGCTGTTTGTTTTCTGTGTGTCAGCTCTATGCAGATGTTGTGAATCTGACTGAGCAGGCTGTACTTGGTGTGTGTGTGTGTGTGCGTGCGCACACGGATCCTCCGTCTGCCTGTGGTCCAGCTGCATACCCTTTCCACTGTTTGTATGTCACAGGGGCTCAGTTTGCTCAGCAGGGCTGGATGGATCATTTGCAATACAGTGTGATGCCAACAGTTTTGGTTCAATTCCTGCACTGGCTGAGGTTACCATGACAGAATCTGCTTCTCAACCTCTGCCCCTCGCCTGGGGCGTAGTGACCCTCGGGTTAAACCACCATCCGTCTGTAATGAGAGGGAGCACCCTTATGGGCTGGTAGGAGTATGTTGACTTTACGTTTACCTTTAACCCCGGTCATTTGTGTGATCCTTGACTGACCTCAACCCTCCAGACCACTACCTCCCCCTCCCCCTCCCCTCCCCAGGTCTGTCTCTGGAAGGTGGGGTTCGAGGGGGAGAGGGACAGACTGGGTGGGGATGTGAGAGAGAGAGAACTTGGATTAATGGAGTGACCAGGATTGGAATGGGTTAAATGTAAAGTTAATGATCAAGAAAGGAGGTTTCAGAAGAATTGGCAAGCAATCTGTCGCCAGTATGGTCTCCTGGGAGGAAGACAGTGCATCCTCTGACAGAGTATCGTCCTGTTTGGTGTGTTGTCAGCTCAGTAACTCCCCTGGACTGGGGCAGGAAGCTGGGTCAGTGAGTGTGTTTTGCAGAGCTGAGAGTTCCTGTCCTGGCAGCTCTGAGGGGTCACTGAGGCTGAAACAGTGCTATGGTCTAAGATATAATTTGCAGCATTGGAAACACTGCCAAAAAAAAGCTGACACTGCGCTCCCCATGGTGGGGAGCACTTGTCTCTTGTCCTCTCGCACCACCCTCCCCCCTCACCTCCCCACAGTGGCGGAGCACTGTCAGTTCTTCACCCCCACCACCCCCTCGCCAGGATCACCGTTATTCCACCACGTCAGAAACCAGCGCTGAATGCCTGTCCTCTGTACTGGATATCGTTGCCAGACTTTGCTGTGGGAACCAGCCCTGTCTCGCTCTCGGGAATGTGATGTATTCCGTCACTAAAATCTCATACAGATGCGGAGGAGTTCTCCCAGGTGTACTGGCTAATATTTATCCCTCAGCCAGCATCACCAAAACACACCATCTGGACACCGCCAGTGTCTGGCAGATGGTGGGAACTTGCTGTGCACAAAATACCTGCCTTGTTTCTCCACCACAATAGAGAACACGAGGCAAAAGTACGTCATTGGCTGCACTGGGCTTTGGGATGTGCGGATGGATGTGAACACGAGAATTGTTGAAGAGAATTTTTTTTTTCTCCTATATGTGTGTGTCTCTCCTTGCGGTCTGCTTTGTCTCTTTCTCTATCACACGCTGTCTGGCTCTGCCCCTGTTATTAGGGTTCAGTCGTATCAGATCTGAGACCTTTTGATTGCGAGGGAATATTGAAACTCCTATAGTCTCTGTGTGACCTGCTGCGATTTTCTGGAATTGATGTAGGTTTTGTTGTGTTACAGCCTGTGATGGAACCAGGCTCCCTGGTCCGAGCAGTCTTCGATTTCCTGCCCAGTGTCTCGGAGGAGCTGCCTATATTTGCGGGTGATGTCATTGAAGTGTTGAGTGTGCTTGATGAGTTCTGGCTGCTGGGGAAGAAAGATGGTGTGACCGGTAAGTATATTGGTTAAGCAGCTTCTCCCCGACCACCCCCCTCCATCCCTCACCACCTCTACTGTATTTTTCATTTATTTGAGACAGGAGTTCTTCTTCTTTACCTTGTTCAGACTCTTCCCACATACAAATGTGTCACAACCAACCTTCCTCTCAACATTTCCCTACATTCAACCTAACTATTTGCTAAGTGCCAGACAGTGACCATCTCCAATCATTACCCCTCGACCATTCAATAAATCCCCAACTTTCTGCATCCTGGGGTCACCATTAACCACAAACTAAACTGGATTGGCCAATTAAATACTGTGAACATGCCAGAGGTTTGGAATCCTGCAGCGAGTAACTCCCCTCCCATCTCCCCGAAGCTTGTCCACCACCTATAAGGCACAAGTCAGGAGTGTGATGGAATACTCGCCACTTGCTTGGATGAGTGCAGCCTCCAACAACACTTAAGCTTGACACCATCCAGGAAAAAGCCTGATTGATTGGCACCACCTGCACAAGAATCCACTGTCTCCACCATGAGCGCTCAGTAACAGCTGTGCGAACTACCTACAGGACGCACTGCAGGAACTCACCAAGGCCTCTTAGACAGCACCTTGCAAACCCACAACCATCTAGAAGGTCAAGGGCAGCAGATACGTGGAAGCACCACCCCCTGCAAGTTCCCCTCCAAGCCACTCGCCATCCTGGCTTGGAATTATGTCACCGTTCCTTCACTGTTGCTGGGTTGAAATCCCAGAACTCCCTGCTTGATGTCATCATGGGCGTCCCTGCAGCAGTTGAAGAAGCTCACCACCTTTTCCAAGGGAAACTAGGGACGGACAACTAAAAGCTGGTCCAGCCAACGATGCTGAGAACCCAAGACAGAACAAAAAAGATGGAGTGGCTGAACTGGCATCTCTCTTTCTATGAGATAAAAGGTACTGCAGATGCTGGAGAATCAGAGATAACAAGGTGTGGAGCTGGATGAACACAGCAGGCCAAGCAGCATCATAGCAGCAGGAAAGCTTGACGTTTTGGGCCTAGACCCTTCATCCGAAATGG
>JAHRHZ010000139.1:9572697-9598196 GCA_024137785.1 Ginglymostoma cirratum | reverse complement strand
TTGGCCTGCTGTGTTCATCCAGCTCCACATCTTGTATTCTCTCTTTCTCTCCCTCCCTTCGCACCACCACCCCCACTCCACCCCATCCGACACCTCCACATCCTGCATCGACAGATTGTGAACTGATGTAAAGGTCATGTGCTGAGGGAAGCCTACAATTTCCTACTCGTGTAGAACCTGACTGACCCACTGAACTACAGGCGAATCAAGCGCTGAGTCGTCCTGTTACTGCCCCTGGTAGCTGTACTTTGAATGGGTGAAAGCTATCTGTTGGAATCCTGATGTGTTCGGATAAATGCTTCTTAGCGTTTTTTTTTGTTCCTCATGTGTGATTCAATGAGCCTGTGTTTCCTCGCAGTCTTGAGGCAGGGGGTGAAACAGAACAAATATCGACCCATTTCTGAAGAAGGGTCCTGACCCGAAACGTCAGCTTTCCTGCTCCTCTGATGCTGTGTTCCTCCAGCTCTACACTGTGTTATCTCTCAGCCCTTGAAACCTGCGCTTTGATATGGGTAATTATCGTTACTAATGTGTGGCATGGGGATTCCCAGGACAGGCCCAGCAAAAGATTAGATACAGAGCAAAGTTTACTCTTTTAAAGTGAAAGTAAATCTTGCTTAAAGCTGTCACCAAACACTCCCTGGAGAGGGACAGTGCAAGATTTGATACAGAGTAAAGCTCTGTCTACAATTTCAACCTGAAAGTAAAATTTTCTTTATACTTTTAAAGTGAAAGTAAAACTCACTTGACACTGTCCCACAGCACAGGGTTAAATACAGTGTAATGTTGTTTCTATATTGTCCCTTTTAGAGACTTCCAGGACAGGGACAGCACAGGGTTACAGACAAAGTAAAACACTCTCTACTCTTTTAAACTGAAAGTAAGCTCCCTTGACACTGTCCCCATCAAAAAAAAACTCTTAGGATAGGAACAGCACAGCACATGGTTAGATAGAGAGTAAAGCTCCCTCAATACTGTCCCCTTCAAAAATCCTCAGGAGAGGAACAGCCTGGGGCTAGGCACCAAGCAAAGCTCCATCAACTTTTTCAAACAGAAAGTGAATGTCCCTCGACACTACCCCCATCAAACACTCCCTGGACAGGGACATCCATGGGGTTAGATACAGAGTAAAGCTCTCTCTACTCTTTTTTTTTTAAAAACGGAAAAGAAGTGGAAAATAACCTTCCCTCCATGCCACCCATCAAACAATCCCTGGGCAGGGAGAGCACAGGGTTAAATACAGAGCCAACCTCCCTTCGCTGTTTGAACTAAACGTAAAGTTCCCTCTATTCTTTTAATCTGAAAGTGAAGCTCCTGATATTGTCCCTATGTCTGGAAAGGGACAGCACGACAGAGTAAAGCTCCCTTTACTCTTAACTTGAAAATAAAACTTTCTTTACTTTCCATTTTAAAAAAAAGAGTAAAGCTCACGCTAACCTGTCCCCAGAAAACAGTCCCAGGACAGAGACAGCACTAGGGTCATGCATTCTTAACTACAGAGGTGAATTAATACAGCTTTGGACCACATCTGTTTTACAACGTAGGAGCACAGCAGTTTGAAGCGGAAGTAGGCAGTTCAGCCCATTAAACCCACTCTGTTATCTCACAACTTCGTGATGAGCTTCTCCTGGTCTCCACTCCACTTTCCTGTCTGCTCCCCATTGCCCTTTATCCTGCTTTTTATCAGAATATCCCGCCTTTTCCTTTTTGTTTCCTGGGACTGGCTTAGCCTCATGGTTAGGGCTATGAACCTTCTTAGTTCTGGATTCAGTCCCCAGACCGCGTCAGTTAACACTTCTTTTTTTTTTAAACAACAGCAAAAAGCAGAAAATTTCAGCGGGATCTGGCAGCACCTGTGGCGAGAAATCAGAGTTGGCATTTCGGGGTCTGGTGACCCTTCTTCGGTTCATGTTTTGTTCCCCCATTTCTGCCCACCCTCAGTTTGGGCCTAAACCCTGTGTGCAGTTGGACTGGTATCTCCTTCAACTTTGGCCTCCTCTGTCAGCGATCCGAGCAGATGGTGTGCTGCATGTTGTGCGTGCGAGGACAAGTTTGTGTTTCATGTGATGGTGGTCTCTCTTGCTCTCTCTTCTCCCTCACCCCATCCCCTCTAGGGCAGTTCCCCAGCAGTTTTGTGGAAGCTGTCTCCATTCCGAACACCAAGCTAGGAGAGAGGTTGTGTGTTTGCATCAATGACTTTGTCGCTGCCACCAGCAGTGACCTGTCTCTCCGACATGGTGAGTGTAGTGATGTTTCAAATTATTTCGGAGAACTTTAACACCCTTTGGTCAGGAATGTCTGTATGGATTATTACATGGGGTAAAGGTGGCAACAACAGCAGGTTACAATTACATAGTGCCTTTTCATCGAGTTAAAGGCCCTTCTCTCTGATCCCAACAATTTGAGAGAATGTGGACAGGCGCCTGGAGGCCTGGCTGGAAAGACTTTTTAAAAAGTATCTTCAGGAGGAAGAGAGTGGTTTAGACAAGGTATTCCAGATCTGAAGGCGCAGCCTTAGAGCATTAAAAATCGGAATGTTGAGGGATGATTATTTGGCAAAATGCTTGGGAATGCTCCCACTCTCCTATGAGGTCGGTCATGGGATCTTGTGTCACCCTGTAAGCGGGTAGATGGGGCCTCAGTTTAATGTCCCGTAAGATGAGCAGAATCTCTGACCATGCTGCATTCCCTCAGTCACACGCTGGAAGCCTCAACTGGGAGCTTTGTGCTCAAGTCCTGAGTGTGGGCGTTTGAGCTGGTGGCTGTCTGACTCACAGGTGAGTGTGCCACCCACTGAGTTCAGAGAACGGGACATTCGTCAATCCCCTGATCCATTTCTTGGCAAACACAAGGGACGATCAGCGAGAATGACGCCAAGCTGTCCCCTGCAATGATTCAAAATCCTGTGAAACCGTGTCGGAAGGTTACTTTTTTCTGAATCACTATGTAAGGGAGGTGTCTTTTCATCAGCCTTTCAATATGTTTGTTTTTGTTTGAATGTGTAGCTGAGGCCCCATTCTGCAGTGGGTTTGTTTTTTATTTGAAAGAACTTGGCATCGCTTGGGTGCTATCAGAGACACAGACCCCATTGTGGCCAGACAGCCCCCGGCTGACCCCCACCCAGCTATGGCATCGCTCAAAAGCCAGTTCAGTCATCTTGAGCATCATGTGATCCCTAAACACAGGGCTGAGGTTATAAACCATTTCTGTTGCTACATT
The DNA here is from genome assembly GCA_024137785.1 of Ginglymostoma cirratum. NCBI lineage: Eukaryota > Metazoa > Chordata > Chondrichthyes > Orectolobiformes > Ginglymostomatidae > Ginglymostoma > Ginglymostoma cirratum. The sequence continues at coordinate 9,594,977 of JAHRHZ010000139.1, read as the reverse complement.
CCTCCACCTACATGACTATTCTTTCACAGAGGCAAGGGAGCAGTGCCAAAGTGTTGCTCACTGGGGTCAGAGGCCAGTGAGTAATTGGACCAGGTTGTAGCTGTAATCATTTAACCTATAGCATATAGAGATGACCATCAGCCTCTCAAACCTGTTCTATTACTGCATTTGCTCCCCTGCCCAACTTAAAAAAAAAAACGCAAACTCTTAAACCCGGTCTTGAAAGATCTAACTTAAACCCCAGAATTCCCCACATTCATTTGGAAGGAGTTTTCCAGATATCACTTCCTCTTTGTGTGAAGAAATACATCTTGGAATCTTAATAAAAACTGAAAGAACTGTGGAAGCTATAAATCAGAAACAAAAGCAGAAATTGCTGGAAAAGCTCAACAGGTCTGGCAGCATCTGCTGAGCTCTTCCAGCAATTTTTTTTTTTTTTGCTTCTTGGAATCTTCCTGGATACTCTCCAGAACTGCCCTGGCTCAAATTTTACAGCAGTTTCTTCTTGTTCTGCACGCCCTGCCAAGGGAACTAGTTTCTCTCCATCCACCCAATCTAATCCCTCTCATCGTTTTATACACCACCAGCCGGTTTGAAGAGAGGCTGGACAGGCAGAGTAGAGGAAGCTGAGGTGGGATCTGATTGAGTTGCAAAGCTCTGAGGGGCACAGACAATGTAGGTGGGAAGAAACTGTTTTCTCCTTTAGTGGAGGGATCAATAATGTTTTGAGGTGAGCGGCAGGAGATTTAGAGGGGATTTGAGGAAGAATTATTTTGTCCCGAGTGTGGTGGGTTTTCGGAAGTCAATGTATGAAAGGGTAGTAGAGGTGAGAACCCACAAGCTCTTTAAAGAATATTTAGATGATCTCTTAAAAAGCCATAGCATACAAGGCAACAGACAATCCCAAATGCTGGGAACTAGGACTAGAATCGATGATTCTAGATTCACAGCTAGGTTAAAATCAAACTGTTCTGAGGAAGGGTCACTGGACCTGAACAGTAACTCTGATTTCTCTCTACAGATGCTGCCAGACCTGCTGACCTTTTCCAGCAACATTTGTTTTGCTTTCTGATTTCCAGCATATGCAGCTCTTTTGGTTTTTTTTGGTTAGAATCGATGAAGCTTGATGATCAAAGCAGTCATGATGTGCTGAAGGGCCTCTTACGTTGTGCTGTAAAACTCTATGACAACCATTAAATCACCCATTGACTGTCTCAACCCAGCTTTAACTGATTTCTTGGTGTCTTTCAATATTTTCATTTTACGTTTATCTAATTTGCTGGAAACCCTGGGGCTGACCAGTTTCCCTCCACCTTGATGAAGCTGAATTCCTGACACTAATGCGATCACGTGAAACCCCCTTCTCCCCCACTAAATCTGTTGGTCTCCATATTAATTCTAGTAGTGTCCTCGCATCTCAGACTTGCTACCCTCTCCTGAAACCCATTCCCTCCTGTAGATTCTCTCGAGACTTGAAGTCTTCTCACGGCGTGATAGATCAGTGGTTAGCACTGCTGCCTCACAGCATCAGGGACCAGGGTTCACTTCCACCCTCAGGTGGCTGTCTGTGTGGAGTTTGCACACTCTCCCCGTGTCTGCATGGGTTTCCTCCGGGTGCTCCGGTTTCCTCCCACGGTCCAAAGATGTGCAGGCTGGGTGAATTGGCCATGCTAAATTGCCAGTGGCATACAGGGATGTGTAGATTGGGTGGGTTACAGGGGGATGGGTCTGGGTGGGATGCTGTGAGGGTCGGTGTGGATTTGTTGGGCCGAAGGGCCTGTTTCCACACTGTAGGAATTCTGTGAATTCTCAGCCGTACAATTTAACCTGACTTAACCTGTGCTGTTGCACTGTTTGTTTCTGTCAGGTACACAATCACGCACTCCTGCACTCGCTCATACCATCACACTCTCACACAGGCGTGAGTGACGATGTGCACAGATGCACGGACACAGATAATCTTATACAGAGAGACCAGGTCATGTGTTGCAGGCCCCAGTGCTGCTAGTGGCCCAGGCCCTAAGTCCAACCCTACCCAAATTCATCGGGTCTGCTGCAGGCCCAGGACCCCTGATGTACCTAAATAAAAACCGAAAGAACTGCGAATGCTGTCAATCAGGAGCAAACACAAAGTTGCTGGAGAAGCTCAGCAGGTCTGGCAGCATCTGTGAAGGAAAAAACAAGAGTTAATGTTTCGGTTCTAGTTCTGCAGGAGAGTCTGAAACGTTAACTCATGTTCTTCCTTCGCAGATGTCGCCAGACCTGCTGAAGTTTTCCAGTAACTTTGTTTTTGCCCCTGATGTACCTCTCTTGTACCCAGCCCTGTTTAAAAGATTTTCAGAAGTAACTTGGATAATGTTCAGCAGGTCAGGCAGCATCTGTGGAGAGAGGAAAAACAGGTATTCGCTCCAGGTTTATGATCTTTGGCCTGACCTCGGAAGAACTTGAGATGTGACTGGTTAGGGAAGCAAATGCATTTGTCCTGAGAAAACATTGCCAGTTTGAAATGACTGTGGCTCAGTTAGTGGTTTGAACACCAGAGGGCAATCTATCCTTGTTGAGGGGGAGAGGCCTGAGATTCACTTTGAAGCATTTCATTGAATCTCGGGAACTTGCTAAATGCTTCTGTCCCAGGCTTTTTTGTTTCCCTTGGACTCCTGGTGGAAGGGGATGTGAATGAATGAATGACTGACTGACGAGGCTTGCGCCTCACCTGCACTAGCTGTGTGAATAGACAACGGGAAGGTCTCTCTTTTGCTTATTCCTCGCTCAGTGCCGTGGTTAATGATGGAACCCCCCACCCCCCACCACCACCACCACCACCACCACCACCACCACCACCACCACCACCAAACCCGAGATCATCGAAAGTGAGCTGTCTCATGTAGGACAGAAATCACCCAGCCTGGATCCAGTCAGGAATGTGGGATTTGTTCCGTGAAGGACATTTTGAGAGCCAGTTGGATGCAGGGGACGGGCTCTCGATGATCCAGCCTCGGACTGACTCTCCACATTTACAACCCAGGAAACGTACTTAAAAGTCTATTGACTGGAGGAGCTCTCCTACTGATGCCTAATCTTATCCTCACTCCCTTCGCTACACCCTCTGCTAGTGGCCATGCCTTCAGCTGCTTAATCCATTGGCTCTGGAAATCCCTCTCTAAGCATCTCCATCTCAGCCTCATTTTCTTCAGGCCATTCTGTTAAAAGGTGATGGAGTGAGATGGGAAGGGGATTGAGTTAGGATATAAACACCAGCACAGGGGAAATGGACCAGATGGGCTGTTTTTAGACCTGTTTAATGTTAGATTGTCTGAAACCTGCCAAGTATTCCCCAGAATAGGTTACAGGAATAGTGGGAAGCTCTTCAGAAGGTTGGTGTGGTTTGATAGGCCGAATGGCCTGCTTCCACACCATAGGGAATGTTTTTATAACACCCAGAACAAATCATTGGTAGTTATCAAGAAAACCATGCTAACTTACAGGAATAGGCCATTTAATCCCTCCAGCCTGCCTGCACCATCATTCAATAAGATCATGATTCATCTGATTTACTCCAAATTATGCCTCTCCCTCACTGCCTGTTCTCTTCTTCCCCCCCCAATTAATGCTCCTTCTCACCTTATTGACCTTCCTCTACCCCCCATTAACATTTCAGCACACCTTCCCCCTTCTTGCTTATTAAGAATCTCCCTCTCTCTGCCTTAAAAATATTCAAAGAATCTGCTCTTACCACTTTTTTATCAGGAAGAGACTTTCAAAGACTCTCGACCCTCTGAGGGGGTGAGAAAAAATTTCCCCTCCTGTGTTAAATGTGTGAGCCCTGATTTTTAAACCCGACTTCTTTCTCATGTAAGATGAAACATCCTCCCCAAAGCCACCCTGTCAAAGGCCCCCTCAGGATCATATAAATTTCAATCAAGTTGCCTCTTTTCCAAACTCCGGCGGATACCATCCTGTCCAATATTTCTTCATAAGAAACTTGCCCAGCCCATGTATTAAACATAGTAGGAACTGCTGATGCTGGAGTCTGAGATAACAAGGTGTGGAGCTGGTGGAACACAGCTGGCCAGGCAGCATCAGAAGAGCAGGAAAGCTGACGTTTCGGGTTGGGACCCTCCTTCCCTCGACTCCACACCTTGTCAGCCCAGGAATCAGTCTGGTAAACCTTCTCTGCACTGCTTCCAAAGCACTTGCATTGTTCCTCGAATAAGGTGACCAATACTGTTCACAATACTCCAAATGCAGTCATAGACTCATGGAATCGTTACAGTGTGGAAGCAGGCCATTCGGCCCATCGAGTCCACACAGATCCTCAGAACATCCCACTCAGACCCCTACCCCCCTAATCTATCCCTGTAACCGTGCATTTCACATGGCCAATCCACCTAGCGTGCACATCTCTGGACTGTGGGGGGGAAATCCCACAGACATGGGGAGAATGTGCAAACTCCACACAGACAATTGTGCAAGGGTAGACTCGAAACTGGGTGCCTGGTGCTGTGAGGCAGCAGTGCTAACCACTGAGCGATCATGCCCTGCACAACTGAAGCATAGCCTGTTCACTTTTGTATTCAGTTCCCCTCACAATAAGCTGTAACCTTCTAATGACTTGCTGCACCTGCATTCTAATCTTATGTAATCCATGCACAACAGCACCCTGATCCCACTCCATCTCACCACTTCACCTCTGAAATTTCTCACCATTTAGATAATACAATTGTTTTTATTCTTCCTGCCAAAACAGACCATTTTGTGTTTTCCCACTATTTGATAGATCTTTACCCATTCACTGAACCTGTGTGAATCTCTTTGGAGCCTGTGTATATCCTGTTCAAGATTTCCTTTCCCACCCTGTCTTTACATCATCAGCGAATTTTGTTACCAAACACTCTGCTGCTTCATCCAAGTGGCTTATATAAAATTGTAAAAATGCAAGGCCCCAGCAGCAGCAAACCCTTTAAAGCAAAAAGCTGGGTTTTGGACTTGTACTTATTGGGCTTTAGAAGAATGAGAGGAGGCATTATTGAAATAAGATCAGGTGGATGCAGAAAGGATGTTTGCTCCCTCAGACAGACCATAACTAATCTACACAGTTTAAAAAGGGGGTCTCTAACCTATGAAGCAAATGAGAATGATGAGACTCCCATTTCCCCTCTTTTACTCCTCTTCTCCCCCAGAGCGGTGTCAGACTGGAACTCTCTTCCTTTTATAGCAATGTAAGTAGGCCCCTTGAAGATATTTAAGGATGGGTTTGACAGAATTCTGATCGACAGGGGGTTAGAGGGTAATGAGTGTTGGGTAGGGAAGTGGATTTGTGACCTTGATCAAGTCTTATTGAAGGGCTGAATGGTCTACTCATTATTGTGTTTAAACAAGAATATAGTAATGACCAGGTCATCTGATTCTCTTTTTGTTTTTTTTGTTCACATTTTTTTTTAAACTGACTGGTCAATAAATATTGACCAGGCGACCAGGGAAAATGTCCCTGCTCTTCAACAAAACAGGCAACGTAGGGCCTCCTACCGCCACCTGAGAGGCAGGGCCTTGGTGTAATGCATCGTCTGAAAGACACCGCCTCCTGCAGTGCTGCAGTAGATTCAGTGCTTATGGCTCTCGAGTAGAATTCGAACCCATGACCTTCTGGCTCTGAGGTGGGAGTGTGAGCTGTTCAGACCTTAGACAGAGCGGGGTGGGGTGTGGTGGTGAAGAAGAGGTGAAGTTCAGCAGCAGGGGCTTAATACTTGGATTAAAGCAAAATGCTGTCAATGTTGGATATCTGAAATAAAAGCGGAAGGTGCTGGAGAAACTCCGCAGGTCTGGCAGCAACTGTGGAGAAACAGCTAACTTTTTTTCAGGTCCAGTGTGGCTCTTCCGAAATGACGGGGGTTGGAAAAGTGATTTAGCTTTTGTATGAGAGGGGGAGCAAGTTGAAATGACTGAGAAGGGTGCGCAGGGGCAAAATGCAAAAGGACTGCTAAAGGTGGTAGAGAATAGATATAAATACACGGTGGGTGTTAATAGCAGAAAATAGGTCAGCTCAGTTCAGCGTCATTCTGTACCTGAAACATTAACTCTGCTTCCCTCCACCACGCTGCGAGACCTGCAGAGTTTCTTCACTTTGCTTCAACACGGCCATTCTTTTGCTGATGACATCCATGTCTCTCTCCCCTTCTCTTCCACCCCCCCTCGCCCCCCACCCCCCAGGTGACATTGTGGTTGTGGAAGACTCTCCCGATGGATACTGGCTCCGAGGACGCACTAACTGGGGCCTGTGTGGCATGTTCCCGGCCTCCTGCGCCCGGGAACTGCGTCTCTCATCCCGGGCCCGCCAGCTCTCCCACCAGTTGGGGGTCAAGTTGCCAGATTATGGCCTGGGCCTCGCCCGAGCGCTGATGAGCCTCTCGGCCCAGCTGCCCGAGGAGCTGGACTTCACCGAGGGCGACCTCATCACCATCGTGGGCCTGCCCGAGCCTGGCTGGTATGAGGGCGAGCTGGATGGCAGGCGTGGGATCTTCCCCGAGGGCTTCGTGGAGCTGGTTGGTCCCCTGCAGACCCCGGAGGGGGCAACTGGCTCTGGGCTGGGTGGCTGTGAGGAGGAGGAGCAGGACATTGAGGAGGAAGGGAATGGCATTGAAGAGGAAGGGGTGGCGGAGGAAGGGGAGGAGGGCTTTGTGGGGGAAGGAAATGTGGAGGGATCGGCAGCACCAGGAGTTTACGTAGTGGCCATGTATGATTTCCAGGCCCTGGAGCCTGAGGAGCTAGACTTTGTCAGAGGTGAGCGCATCAGGGTGACTGAGACTCTGGAGGATGGTTGGCTGCAGGGGTCAGTAGGGGGTCGGACTGGGATCTTCCCATTCCGGTTTGTAAAACTGGAGGGGGATGGGCAGCTGGGGGGCTTGGAGCAGTCTGGTGCCAGGTTGACAGCCCAGGGGCCAGACCCCTCTGGGAGGGGAGCCTTCACTGAGCCAACGTTGACCCCTGACCCGACAGGGACACCCGGTGACTGTGGCCAGGTGACCCAAGCTGGACTAACACCGAGCCAGCCTGCCTCATTCCAGAGTCGGGGGTCGGCAGAAATTCCCCAGATCCCAGCTGTGCCAGCAGCTCCAGATCCGGAGCGGTTGAGGGGGGAGGGTGAACTGGGTCAGCAGAGGTCAGAGGTGAGGAGTTGGAGCCCCACCCCGGTGACCCCTCAGGGCAGCAGCTGGTTGGGGTTGGGGTTGGGGCTGGCTCCCAGGGGTGACCTGGACACCAAGTGCTCCGAGCAAATCGAGGAGTTCAACCGCAGCATGCCAGGCCCGAGGTCAGAGGTCAGCCCAGCGTTCCGCCGCCATTTCTCCATCTCAGACTACAGCACCGAGCAGGATGTCGCCAGTGGCTCCCCTCGGAGTCCAGGTCGCTTTGCCAGGCCCCCTCCTCCCCGCCCTCGGGCCTCTGCCCCCTCTCCTTCACCCCCATCTCTGGCTCGGCCTCTCCGCCCCTCCAGGCCTGCACCCCTACCCCCTCCCCATGCCTACTCCCGCAAGGGGTACCCCTGCCTGCAGGGGAGCCCCCAGCCCAGACCAGCTGGGGGGGGTCATGTGCTGCGGGAAGCAGGCAGGGAGTCAGAAGGCGCGCCCCTCCCACGAGGCCCGAGCCCCGGCCCCCTGCTGTCCAGGATCCGGGAGCTGGAGTGGGACTTGGAGATGCACTACCAGACCCAGGAGGCTCTGAGGGTCATGGCCGAGAGACCAGCCGAGGAGAGTCTTCGTTCTGAGGCACTGGAGAACCTGGAAATCTGCTCCTATAGCATCAAGACGTTGGAAGGAGAACTTCAGACTTTGAAAGGTAAGAACAGCCTCTCTGAAACTTCAATGTACAACGTCAACCCAGGCCATTCAGCCCATCTTATTAAGAGCTGTCCAGTGAGACTCAAACCCCTGCGTCCTTTTCCCCCTCTCTGCCTCCCCAAAGCCCTGTCAATGGTTTCCCTTCAAGTATTTATCAGCCCCCTTTTGAAAGTTCCTGTTGAATCTGCTCCATTGCCCATTCAGGCAGCGTATTCCAGAACACCACTGCATTTTTATAGGAACACATCTCTCTATTTACCAACCAGCTTGTATCAATCGCCCCCGGTCACTGAACCTTCTATCAGTGGAATTGGATTCTCTTTAGAATGAAACTCTTTCCCTGGTTTTGAGTCCCTCCATTAACTTGCCCTCTTTAGCCTTACCTGCTGTGTGGAGGTGAACCCCAGCTGCTTCAGTCCCTCCATGTTCACTGAAAGCCGCCCTCAATTTCCTGTAATTCCCTCTTCCCTCCTGTTTCTCCAGCTTTAAATGTAATCTCAGCCACTTCCTGTGGTTCCTCATTCTCACCAGGGGCTTCTCCAGCCTCTGTGTGTGTATGTGTCATTGACTCTTGCTGGTTCTCTCTCTCTCTCTCTGTGTCTCTGTCTCTGTCTCTCTCTGTCTTGTACACTCGGCTCATTTGGGTCATGTATTAGGGAAAAGCTGATTAATGTATCCCTCTGTGCTGAGGTTGGTTATTATGTGGTGAGCATGTGCTGGTATTTCCAGGGTTGCTGCTTTTGAGGAGGGGGGGTGGGTGGAGAGCCGCACTGCTCTGTCTCAGCCTTTGAGACTGGACCCTGATCGACCTGTTGATTAGCTGGAAACCAGGGAAGTGTTTGCTCCTGGAGGAGGTGCCTGCTCACAGGGAGTGCCCTGGCTCCCTTTCTTGAAGCACCTGTTTGCTCTCTTGTCCCCACGCCCTCCCTCAGTGTGTAGTTTTGGGAGGAGGCTCGAAGGTGCCAGGTCGTGTTCCGTGCTGAGTTTTGTTTTGTTCATTCGGGGCTTGGTGCTGGGGACTGGAGTTTGTCTAGAAAACAGGCCACCCAGGCTGGGGAGGGCTGAAGGAGACAGCACTGCCAGTCTGCCTGGACTATGAAAGGGAACGTGCTCCTGAGCCAGTCTGCCCCATACCCAGCTCACAGAATGGAGGATTGGGAATGTCGGGATTATCGGAGATCTCCGCTTGTAGAGACCGGCTCCCTGACCAGGAACAGTTTGTACCGAAGGACAGCTCCGAGCAGTTTCCGACACTCGGACATGGTGCTGCAGAGGAGGCAGGTTCGAGGTGAGGGTTTGAACAACTTTCCTCTCTCTGTCTCTGTCTGTGTGTGTCTCTCCCTCTCTCTGTGTGTGTCTGTCCTTCTGTCTGTCTCTGTCTGTCTGTGTCTCAGTTTCTTGTTTGCTTGTGCCACACACCTACTGTGGTTACTTGAAGCTTCTTAATCCTTTGTGGTGCCAATTTGAAGAGTTTGTTTTTAAATCGTAACTGGCTCTGCCGGGTTTCCTCCTTCCTCCCCCTCTCCCCCCGCCCCCCCCCCCCCACCCAAAATAAATAAACTTTGCTCCAAACTGCTGCTCTTGGCAAGTCCCTGTGTTATTGGCTGCTGGTGCAGCAACACCTTGATTTTAAAACTCCCTTCATTTTCAACTCCTTCCACGCTCCTGCCTCTCCCTATGTCAGTAATCGCCTCCAGGCCCCAGTGCCCTCAGATTTCTGCACTCCTCTAATTGCACGTCCCCATTTTAATTAAACCCGCCCCGGGGTGTTCTCAGCTGCCTGACACCCACTCCCCCCAACCCGAGCTATGGAATTTCCTCCCTCACCAGGTTTCTGATGACCTTGTATGGGTAGCTCTTGTGCAGCTTGATGTCGGATTTTTGCATTAAATTGGGATGAAACTTTTCCGGAGTACTTGCTATGTATGTGCAAGTTGTTTTGCTGTACTTTCTCTTGTACGTTTGGATGGATTTGGACCCTGTTCTCTAGTTCTGTTCCTGCTTGGATTTGAAGTCAGTAGGAGCCAGTAATTCATCCTCAGCTCAGGTCTAGTTCTGTATGTTTTTTGCTGCCTCCCCGCCCCCCAACAAACCACCTGCACTTTCTCCAGTGTCCCCGAGTGTCTCCTCATCTTCCCCCCCCCCCCCCACTCCCAGTCTTCTCCCTTTTGTGCCATGTTCCTTGGTGCCTGCTCCTAGTTCTGTTATTCCTGAACACAGTGGCTCAGTCCAGTTTTGACCTCTAACTCATTGCTGGGGTATAACAACGGGGAATGGGTAGTGCGACCACAACGCTGGGTCCAAGCCAAACCCTCCCCACCCACCCTCGTGGTGGGTGGGGAAACTGTTTTTGAGGATGCTCCTCATTCTTCCTCAACATCGGCAAATGATAGTCAACGCTAACAGATCTGGGTGGGTGAGCAATGGATGGGGAGGCTGTGGGGGAGGGGGAGATGAGGAGCCTGTGGTGGGGGTTTGTTGAGTGAGGGGTCAGGTGTTGGAGACAGGGAAAGAGAGTGAGGGTAACAGATGGCTATCTGGTCAGAATGGACAAGTTGGACTGAAGGGTCTGTTTCAAACCTGTACATCTCTATGACTCAATATTGATGGAGAAAGGAGTATGGAGCTGGGGAATATTGATTTGGGAGGGGGGGGAGCGATGAGGGAGAGTAAGAGGAGGAACATGACAAAGAGCACCTCTGGAGAACACACCAATATAGAAAGTGACTTTTGCAGAGAAGGAGAGAAACAGTGAGTGTGAGAGACAGATTGAGAATATGGCTAAGTGTTTAAGGTACAGAGGAGGACACAAGAGTAAACCTTTATGGTCCCAAATCTAGGCCACTGTGCTTGTGTTTGTGACGTGTTCTGTTGAATCTGAACCTGATTCATTAAAACTCAGGGTGGAGGAGAATGTATCAACTTCCTGGTACCTCCGCCTCCAAGTTTCAGTTGCGCTGAAACTAACTGTGGAATCCACAATCTTGAACAAATCAGCAGGAGAATGTCACAGAATTGCAGACTAATGCAGGAGAGGAGGGGACCATCAAATGTCTGCCAGAGGGTCGGTTCTCTTTTTTTTTCGGGGGTGAGGATACATGTCCAGTTTGCCTGATTCCTTCTCTCACACTCACCACTCCACCCCCCCCCCCCCCCCCCCAATATTTCTGCAACGTCTGTGTTTACCCAATTCCCTTTGGAAAGCTATAACCCCTCAGCGGCCCATCAGTCAGCTGTGTGCCTTCCTATCCCTCAACATTTCTGGCTGTTTATTCTCCAGGGTGGTTTGCTGGAGTGGGTCTCAACACTAAATCTCTATACAAACACTGGGAAAATGGGCCGTCACAATATCACTATAATGAGAGAGAACTTACCCTTCCATAGTGCATTTTGTGAACACAGGGAATTACAGAGCCACTGAAATCTGCAGTCACTGCTCTTCAGGCACACGTGCATAACAACTGGGCTCCTCCAACTCCATGCTTTTTAACAGCCCTGACTTCTGTTGTACCGCATGCTTGTAGAGACGACTGACACGTTTCTGATCTCTCTCGTATCCTTCACTCTCCAGCCGTTTGAGATCTCTGCGTGGCTCTGAGCCTGGCCTCTTGAGAATCCCAGATTTTCTTTGTTCTATCGCCGACGGCCTGCATCCTGACCTCTGGAATTCCCTCCCAATTCCGTCCCCGCAGAAAACCAGTAATTTTCAAAAGAGAAATTGTGTGTCAAGTGGCCAGACTTGCAGGAGTGGGCCGAATCCACTAGATAACACTCTGAAAGAGCCAGTACAGGCTGTGATGGGCTGAGTGGTCTTCTGCGTGGGGAAAAGAAAACGAAAGCAGTGTGGTTGCTAGAAATTGCTGAAAAGGCTCAGCAGGTCTGGCAACATCCGTGGAGAGAAATCAATTAATGTTTCAGGTTCAGTGACCCAAGTGAACCTGAAACGTTAACTCTGATTTCTCTCGACAGATGCTGCCAGACCTACTGAGCCTTTCCAGCAATTTTGGTCTTTTATCTGATTCTGACTAGATGTTACTAACCCAAGGATATGGCTGGTACATCCAGCAGAGCTTGGAGTGAAAGGAAAAGATACCTTGTGCTGTTCAGTGATGTGTCACTCCTCTGGCTTGGTACACTGTGTTCCTGCCTCCTTTTTCAATCTGCTTTTGAAATCTGAGCTTGAAGCTGTTTAAAACTCATTCCTTCACTTAGTATTCATCAAGTGTAATTAATCTTCAAATCCCAACCCCCCCAACCCCCTGTACTCACCAGAAAGCAGGAAATGAAGGTCTTTGTGTTTCTTTTCTCCTATGAGTGTCAATTGACCATGATGTGGGTTAACCTTAGAGACCCCTGCCATCAGCTCTTAATCTCCCCTCACTCCCTCCACAACCAGTGCCTTCAGCTGCCTGAACCCTCACCTCTGGATGGTAGAGGTGATTGTGTAGGGGTAATGTCACCAGACTAATAATCCACAGGGCCAGACACAGGCTCAGCACTCCACTGTGGTGGAATTTAAATGCAATCAATAACATCTTTTGTTGTTCATGGATTGTGGGTGTTACCAGCTCAGCCAACATTTATTGCCTGTCCCTAGTTGTCCTTGAGAAAGCACTGCTGAGCTGTTTTGTTGACCAGCTGGAATCTGTGTGCTGTGGGTAGACCCAATAATGCTATTAGGGAGGGACCTCCAGGATTTTGTCCTAGTGACATGGAAGGAACAGTGATTTATATTTCCAAGTCAGGATGGTGAGTGGCTTGGAGGGGAATTTGCATGTGGTGGTGTTCCCATGTATCTGCTGCCCTTTTGTCCTTTTTCAATGCAATTGGCTATGGGTTTGGAAAGTGCAGACAGAGGAGTTCGTGAATTTCTGCAGTGCATCTTCTAGATGTGTTAGCAGCAGTGTGTACTAACTGTCTGTGGTGGAGAGGGTGAATGAGGTGCCAATCAAGTGGGTTGTTTTATTCTGAATGGTGTTGAGCTTCTTTAATATTGTTGGAGCTGCACCCATCCAGGCAAGTGGGGAGTATTCCATCACACTCCTGACTTGTGTCTAATAAATGGTGGACAGGCTTTGGGGAGTCAGGAGGTGAGTTTCACTGCAGGATTCCTGGTGTTTGACCTGCCCTTGTATTCAATGAATGGTCAGTGCTAATTATAGAATTTTGACAGTGTGGGAGCCAGCCCATGGGGTTACACAATTGAGCATCAAGGGGTGTGGGTTATGTCATCTCTTATTGGAGATGATCATTGCCTGCCATTTGTGTGGTGTGAATATTGCTTTGTCACTTATCAGCGCAGGTCTTTCTGCATTTGGAAATGGGCTGCAACTGAATATTGTATAATCGTCCAGCGAATATCCGCACTTTTTACTCTTAACATGGAGGGAAGGTCTTTGAAACAGCTGAAGATGGTTGGGCCTAGGACACTACCCTGAGGAAGTCATGCAGAGATGTATGGGGACTGAGACAACCACAACCATCTTCCTCTGTGCCAGGTCTAACTCTCCAACCAGTGGGAAGTTTTTCCTAGATTTCCATCCACTCCAGGTTTTCGTTAGGGCTTCTTGGTGTGATACTCAGTCAGATGTGGCCTTGTTGTTGAGGACAGTCACTCACACCTTGCCTCTGGGACTCAGCTCTTTTATCTATGTTTGAACCGAGGTTATTTTCAAGTTGGGAACTGAGTGACCCTGATGGAACCCAAACTGCATGTCAGCGAGCAGGTCATTCTTTCGCAAGTGCTGCTTGATAGCACTGAGAACGACACCTTCTGATGATCAAGAATAGACTGACGGGGCAGTAATTGGCCAAGTTAGATTTGTCCTTTTTTGTTTTTGTGTACAGGACAAACTTGGGCAATTTTTCCACATTGTTGGTAGATGCAGTGTTGGAACAGCTTGGCTAAGCATGAAACAAGTTCTAGAGCACAATTCTTCAGCACTTTTCCTGGGCACATTGATGGGGCACATAGCCTTTGCACTACCCAGTGCCCATAACTGTTTCTTGCTGTCACGTGGAGTGAATCGAATTGGCTGAAAACTGATATCTGTGATGCTGGGGACCCTTGGAGGAGGGAGAGGTGAATCATCCACTCAGCATATCTGCCCGAAGATGCATGCAAACACAAATCTGTAATGTAATCTAGTCTCTATCGGTGACAGTGAAATGTTAGGAAAGGTGATCTGTTGTCCCTGCAAGGTGTGGCTTACGTGTGACTCCAGACCCACCGCAAAGTGGCGGACTCTTAACTATTCCTTAGTGACTGAGCAGGCTACTCAGTTTGAGGTCAGTTGAGGATGGACAGCAAATCCTGGCCTTGCCAGTGACACCCAGATCCTTTGAGAGAATAAAGAAATTCACTTTCTGAAACCTCTCTGCTTCTCTGTGCCCTTTAAACCCTCCTTAAAACCTATCTCTTTGTGACCAAGCTTCCCCTCGTGGCTCCTTGTGTAACGCAGTCTAATCTTAGCTGCTAGCCATTGCAATTAGTTGCACACCTCTTTGCTTCCAACGGCCTTTCCTATGCCTGTGGAACCAGCCACTGGCAGTTTGTGGTTGGGGTAGAGTGCTGTCTCCAATCTTCCTTTGAGTACTGTAAGACACTGTTTCCTTTAGCAGTTTGTTAGAGAGAGGTTGAACCATTAGTGAGTCTGAACAAGAAGAGGAACTTGTCTTAATAACAAGATGTAGTTTATTGTGAGATCGCACTAGGTACAAGATCCATTGGCTAGTTAGGCATAATGACTCAGGAATGTCAGAAGCCAGGGATGAGACATCTGACCCTGTTGGAATCTTGACCTAGACTCCGAGATTGCCCAGTTGGTACACAGTCCAACATAATCCCTTTCAGAACCATTACATTATATAACAAACCGCTCCAATATCAACAAGAAAAGGGAGTCTTGCCATCTTCCCGCACCTCTCACTCACTTCTTCAGGAAGCATTTCACAACCAATGGAAACGTGTTTGAAATATTGGTGCAATGTAGGAAAAGTTGCAGCCGTTTCTTTACACAGAACGTTCCCACAAACAAAATACGACGATGAGCGGATCATTTGATTTTAGTAATGGTGATTGGGAGCTAAGCATTGACCAAGGCAGCAGGCAGATGCTGCTTCCTCTTCCTTGAAATAGTATCAAAGGATCTTTTTATGTCCTCCTGTTGGGGAGGAACTGGCCTCAGTTTCATTTCTCACTTGAAGTGTCAGCCTGGATTCTGTGCTCAGGTCTTTGGGCTGAAACTTGAATGCAAACCAGTAACACTGCTATCTAAAACAACAAGAGGGAAGGTATATAACATGGAAACATTGCCACCTGCATGTTCCCTCCAAGCCGCTCCCCCATTCTCACATGGCAGTATCACACCATTCCTTCAGTATCACTGGGTCAGAATGCTGCAATGACCTTCCTTGCACTGTCGGTGTGTCTGAAGCCTTCATCCTCACCAATCCCAACACCCCTGAATAAGGGACCGAAATGGTTCAATGTGGCACTGTCCACTACGTTCTCGGTGGCAATTAGGGATGGGTATACTCCCCATCGAGGAGTGCAATGATTTTTCACCAAAGCCCTTTCTCTGAAGGTTCCGGTGCCCTAGCAGGAGACTTGACTTGTATTCTCTAGATGTTTGGAGAACGAGAGGTGATCTCACTGAAGCTCCTTTCATTTATACAGGGCTCAGCTGGGTAGGTCAAGGGAGGGTATGTCCCTTGGCTGCGGCATGGGAATGGGGTCTCAGAATAAGGAGCAGGCCCTTTAGGACATTTCGACCAGGAAGAACCTCTTCACTCGGGATGTGGTAATTCTCTGGTGCTGTCTACCCCAGAGGCCTGTGCTAGAACAGTCATTGAGTCTGAGACAAATATCTAGTAGATGTCTGCAGACTAGTGACACTAAGGGATATGGAGATAGTGTGGGCAAGTGTCAATGAGGAGATGATCAGTGATTTTAATTGAATGGCAGAGTAGACTTGACGGGCTGCGTAGCCTACTCATGTTCCTGTCTCCCCCTTCCCAACCCCCACAACAGTCATCCAAAGGCACTGTGTTAATTTTTACTGGAATGCTCAGTGCACACCTCACGTGTGTTACTAGATTATCCAACACCCAGTACCGGAGAAGCAGAACCTTCCTCTGGTTAAATATTTTGAGAACAGAAACCATTTCTTTTTCAGCCACCTGGTCCAAATTCCATTCCCTAGCCACCAACTCCATCTCTCTCTGCCGCTGGTGCTGGTTCTGAGATAACACCAGTCTGCCTGCAGCCTCAACATGTGACCCAGTATCCGTCTCTGATCTCATTTGCGCCGTCGCTAGAACCACCCATTTCCACTTCCTTGCTCCCTGTGCTCTAACATGCAGCCAGTCCTTAGTGCCCACTGACTTGAGTAGACTCCCAGGGAGGCAGTGTTTAAAGTTCGAATTCCAATGATCAAATCCTTCCGCGACCCCATCCCCATCTCTGCAATCTTCTCCGGTCCGACAACCCTTCAAGATTCACCAGCTCTGGCCTGTTGAGTGTCCCTGCTTTCCATCGCTGCACCCTTGGAGGCCATGTCTTTGCATGTCTGAGGGCAAATCCTCGAATGTCCTCTTTGTTCCCCCTGTTAAGAGGTTCCTTTTAAAACCTGCCCTGTTATTTCTGTATACCTCTGTGTCCTATTTGTATTGTACAACTCATGGGATGTTGCAAGATGTCTGTTTCTGTCAAAGGCAAGTTGTTGAATATACTTTGCAAGTGATCTGTGCCCACAGCATGCATGTACTCCTGAGATACATGCAGTAACGTGGCAGTAACACTGGACTAGCCCCCGTTGATTGTGGCCATGCAAACAAACATTCCCTAGGCCTCCGAAAGCAACAGTCTGGGGTGTGCCACTGAACTACTGTTATCAGCTTGTTAACAGCAGTTAGACTCTGAGATCAGGCTGTTGCTCTGGATGTTTGCCAGTCTTTGGGAGAGTAAAGGTGATACCCCTGTGCTGGAGGAAGGTAGTTAGACTGCTGTTGATGTGCAACTGTACTGGCCTGTGTGCAGTGTTCCAGATCAGATTGTAATAGAGTTAAAATTAGATTTTATTGTCATGTGTACTCAGGTACAGGGATACAAGAGTACAGTGTCACAATTCCCAAACGCCATTTTAGGTACAAGGTGGGAAAACATAAGGAAATGTAGTGAAACGTACAGCATTAAATTCTTTTTTTAGTATAAAGTAGAAAAATAAAGGAATAAAGTTAAGGACTGCAATGTTGAAATTTCAAGTCCTTAACCATGCTGGGTTCCCTCTTCTTCCGTCCCCCCACCTCCGGTGCTGGGCTTGCTGTCCCCATGAGGGTTCTTTAGCCCCTCCTCTCAGATGCTGGGCCCGCTCTCCCCATAAGGGTTCCCTCTTTTCTTTTTCCCCACCATAGGGAGGCTAGTTGCCTGCCTTAATGCCCAGTAGGCTGAAGGTTTTAGTGTATCAGCAAGTGCTAGTTGGTCACTGATCTCCTGCAAGGAGAGGAGAGAGCTGGGTCGGGGGGCGAACATAGTGTTGGGGGGTATGCTACAGGAGAGAGTCAGGACAGCCACTATTGATGATGGTGGGAAAGTCACTCCATTGTACTAAGGCCAGATTGAAATGTAACATCGGTGTGACAAACTCATGAAAGACTCGCATTTCTCTAGCGACTTTCAGAAGCCCAGCCTGTGCCAGAGCAGCATGTTGTCAATAAATTCTCACTTCATCATCAATTTTTGGACTCCTAATCCAGACTGACACTTCAGCACAGGGCTGAGGGAGACCAGTCCTGCTGGAGATTCAGTGCTGATTGCCTGATTAATTTTATTGTCACGTGTACCGAAACGCAGTGAAAAGCTTTGTTTACAAGCGGTACAGGCAGATCATAGTAAGCAAAGGATGTACACTTCAAAAAGACTTAGACAGAGGCATTACAGATTACATAGCATAGGGCGTGCACCAGGCTAGATCAACGTTAGCAAGATCAGCATTATTTGAGACTAGAGAATCCATTCAACAGTCTGATAACAGCTGGGAAGAAGCTGTTTCTGAACCTGCTGGTGCATGTGTTCAGGTTCTGTATCTTCTGCGTGATGGAAGAGACTGTAGGAGATCGTTACCAGGGTGCGATGGGTCTTTGATGTTGGCTGCCTTTCTGCAGCAGCGAGCCGTGTAAATGGAGTCCGTGAATGGAAGGTTGGCTTCCATGATGGTCTGTGCTGTGCACAACACCTTCTGTAGGTTCTTATGGTCCTGAACAGAGTAGTTGCCTCACCAGGCCATTATACTGCATGGATGCATGCTTTTAGTGGTGCGTCTGTAGAGGTTGGTGGGGGACCTTTTGTGGATGTGCCAAATTTCCTGAGCTGCCTCAGGAAGAAGAGGGAGTGCCGCGCTGTTGGACAGAACTTTTTGAGCGAGATGTTAAACCAAGGCACCATCTTTGTACTGAGGTGGTCATTATAGGCCTCGTCATTTTATTTTTTGAAGAAGAGCCGGAGAGTCAGAAGCTGAGGCAGAACAATTTCCCCAGCTATAACTCCTCTACATCGCCAGGGAGGATCTTCAAATAAACATCCTTCTCGTAGCCAGAACCTGGAGCATTTGGTGGAAGACTTCCCGCAGAATGGCCTGTAATGGATAGGGCACTGTGTGAGAGTGACTGGAATTTCTCTCCTGTTTTCTCAAATGGCCAGGAGTGGACAAAGGAGAGTCTTCAAAGTGAGAGCTACAGAGTGGGCAGCATTGACATTGATGACTGGGATGAGTTTGTTACCAGTCGTACAAAATGGTGACAGTTTGTATGTCATGTTGCGTCCTGCTGTGATTCCCAGCATCTTAATTACACACAGGAAAGCAAATTAACTAAATTCTGTACCATGGACCCCACTGTCTTGAGATGTTGAGGACAGTTCAAGGGGGTTGGACTGTCGGGGTAATGAAACTTAACTGCAACTGTACAAGGTGCTGGTGAGACCACATCTGGAGTAACGTGAGCAGTTTTGGTCCCCTTATTTCAGGGAAGATTTTACTTCATTGAAGGCAGTTTGGAGCAGGTTCACTAAGATGATCTCTGGTAGTGAGGGATTGTCTTATGAGCAAAGGCTAAACAGTTTGGGACCATCCTCATCGAAGTTTAGGAAGATTAGAGATGATCTCATTGAAACACAGGATTCTTGAAGGGCTTGACAGAGTTAATGCAGAGAGGATGCTTCCCTTCGTGGGAGAGTCTAGGACCAGAGGACGTTGTCTCATCTCCTATGCTATCCATAGTGCTCTGGCACAGGCCGGGATTGTGAAAGTCGCTTGAGAAATGCAAGCCTTTCATTAGTTTGTTACACTGATGTAATGTTTCAAACTGGCCTTAGTACAATGGAGTGACTTTCCCACCACCATCGACAATGGCTGTCCTGACTCTCTCCTCCATAGTGCCAATTTAAGACTGAAGTGAGGAGGAATTACTTCCATCAGAAGGTTGTAGAGAGCTGTGGGGGCAGAGTCCTTGTATACATTTAAGACCGAGACTGACTCTCGATCAGTCGGGGAATGGAGGGTTATGGACAAAGGGCAGGAAAGTGGACGTGAGGGAATGTTGGAACAGCCGTGGTCCTATTGAATGGTGGAGCAAGCTTGCTTCTTGTTCGCCAAGGTCTGTGGGTTCTGAACTGATTTGTTTCTCACATGATGACCGACAGCAGAAACCTACAACCTCAAACCGAGGAGCAGCTGTCTCGCTCGCTCGCTCTCGCGCTCGCTCGCTCGCTCGCTCTCTCGCTCTCTCTCTCTCCCTTCTTTCCACATCTCTCTCTTCCCCGCCCCCCACCCAACTCCCTCCCTCCCTTCTGTACCAGATGCTGCTTACTGTTAAAGGGCTCGTTACCTAGAATTCTCGTGCCATCCAGAGGTGCTCCCTTTTAAAGTGCCCAAAATGCTGAATGACAGGGATGTTTCTGGGCATCTTATGTAAGAGATAGGTGGTTTCGGATGAGTCACTTGTGGAGTTTGAGGAGGCTGAGAAAACATTGAAGCTCAGAGATTGATCCCTGTGTTAGTGGTGTTTTATTCGGTGATCAAATCTGGCTCTCAATCCTGCAGCCTCCAGCTCTAATGTTCTCAACCTTTCCCTGTCGCTGTAATCTCCCTCAGCACTGACTGGGTTTATTGTGACAGAGTTCCCAGTGGCACCCCCCACCCAAGGAAGTGTCTCCTGGCTTCGCTACTTTCTGGCCAGGCTCTGATTATAAGCTCGTAGAATCGTATAGTACAGATGAGGCCATTCAGCCCATTTCATTATGCTGTGACCAGAGGCTACTCTTGATCTGCACTACTCCCACTTTCTAGCATTAGCATTGGATGTTATGACCGGTTAGGAGGATTAGCCATGAGAAATGCAGGGTTACAGGGATACGATGGGTTGGTGTGGACCTGATGGGCCAAATAGCCTACTTCCGCTGTAGGGATTCTATGATTCCTTGATTTCAAGTACTCATCTGTGTACTACTTAAGGCAGGAAACCTTGGCCTATCTACCCACCCAGACAGTGCATTCCACATTCCCACCACCCTCTGGATGAAAATGCTTTTCCTCAGATCCTCTCTCAACCTCCCTGCCTTTCACCTTAAAAGTGTATGCCCTTTTTATTAGCCCTTCAACTAAGGGGAGCAGCTGTTTTTTATCCACCTTTTTCTGAAGAAGGGTCTAGGCCTGAAACGTCAGCTTTCCTGCTCCTCTGATGCTGCTTGGCCTGCTGTGTTCATCCAGCTGTACACCTTGTTATCTCAGACTCCAGCACTGGCGGTTCCTACTATCTGTTTTCTATCCATCCTGTCCGTGCCCCTCATAATCTAATACTTTTCTATAAGCTTCCCCCTCAACCTTCTCTGCCGAAAGAAAACAACCTGAGCTTATCCAGCTTCTCTCCATCGCTGCAATGCTGCATCCAGGCACCATCCTAGTGAATCTCTTCCATACCCCCTCCAGTACAATCGCATCCTCCTTATAGTGAGGTGACCAGAACTGCACACAGTACTCCAGCTGTGGCCTAACCAAAGCCCTGTACAGCTCTCTGCTCTTATAATTTATGTCTCGAATGATTAAAGATCAACTTCCCTAGTCCTCAATACTGACATCTCAGATGTGATTAGGAACGTCATCCAGAGAATGAGACATTTCAAATCCCACCATCAAAACAAAAAAAAGGGAAAATGTTGCATTTCCTTTGGGCCTCAGGAGACCCAAAAGTATTTTACAACCACTGAGGTACTTTCTGAAGTTTGGCCATTGGCTGCTGCATGTTTCTCACACAACAGCAATTTACACCACGCAAGCTCTCCCAATGGAGCTAATTTGTTTCTGAGATATTGGCAGAGGGAGACTCCCCTATTCCTGTTCGAAAGAGTGTCCAAGGGATCTTAGGCAGCAGACGGCCCCTCTGCTTGAGTGCATTGAATATAGGAGTTGGTCACATTGCGGCTGCACAGGACGTTGGTTAGGCCACTTTTGGAATACTGTGTTCAATTCCCTGCTATAGGTAAGATGCTGAAAAGGTTCAGAAAAGATTTACGAGGATGTTGCCAGGGTTGCAAGGTTTGAGCTATAGAGAGAAGCTGAACACACTGGGGCTATTTTCCCTGGAATGTTGGAGGTTGAGGGGTGACCTTGTAAGGGTTTATAAAATCATGAGGGGCATGGAGAGGGTAAATAGTCAAAGTACCACCCCGCCACCTCCCCCCCACCCACCCACCCAACCACCACCCCTGTGTAGGGGAGTCCAAAACTACAGGGCAGAGGTTTAAGGTGAGAGGGGAAAGATTTAAAAGGGACCTAAAGGGCAACTTTTTCACATAGCAGGTGGTGCGTGTATGGAATGGGCTGCCAGAGGAAGTGGTGGAGGCTGGTACAATTACAACATTTAAAAGGCATCTGGATGGGTATATGAATAGGAAGGGTTTGGAGGGATATGGGCCAAATGCTAGCAAATGGGACTAGATTAAATTAGGCTATCTGGTCAGCATGGATGAGTTGGACGGAAGGGTCTGTTTCCATGCTGTACAGCTGTATGACTCTATGACCCCTCACCTGGGAGATGACATTGCTCGCAGTGTAGCTGTCCCTCAGTACTGCATTGTTATGCTCTGAGAGACTCTGGAATGGAGTTTGAAAACCTCAGCTTTTGAGTTGAAGAGCAGGTTCCCCAGAGAGATAGTAGGAACTGCCGATGCTGGAAAATCTGAGATAACAAGGTGTAGAGCTGAATGAGCACAGCTAGCCAGGCAGCATCAGAGGAGCAGGAAAGCTGACGTTTCGGGTCTGGACCCTTCTTCTGCAAGTTAGAGCCTGGGTTCAGAACCACTGTCAAGTAGAATAGACAGCCAGCTATTCAGAAGTAATTAGTACCCAATTAAGTCCCTCCGTCTGCCTGCACTGTGCAATACATCATGTAGTC